>BLKR01001213.1:270000-322427 GCA_011170035.1 Teleogryllus occipitalis | reverse complement strand
AACTTATTAGGACTGTAGGTAGTTAGTATTTTCATAAAGTGCATATTCACGGGGAAGGGGCAGCCCTGGAGGCGCAGCTGCTACGCGCGCAGCCCCATGCCCTTCGACGGCAACACCACCTACCGCAAGGGCTACCTCCCGCCCTGCTAGCCCAAAGCAGCGCCATTGTACACTTTCGCGCAATAAAGCAAATGATCTCTAAGTCACTTGTTTGTCTCGAAAAGAACTCATTCCATTACTTTAAACATTTTACATACAGTAGAGCGTCAAAACTCTGAACATTAACTGTAAGCAGTTAGTATTTTGAAAAAGTGCATATTGGCGGCAGAGGAGCTTCCCTGGAGATGCAGCTGCTACACGCGCAGCCCCATACCCTTAGACGGCAACACCACCTACCGCAAGGGCTACCTCCCGCCCTGCTAGCCCCACGCAGCGCCATTGTACTCATTCGCACAGTAAAGATAACGTTCTCTAAGTCACGTGTTTGGAATCGAAAAGAACTCATTCCATTTCTTTAAACATTTTGCACACTGTAGATCGTCTAAACTCGCACCCATTAGTAGGCAGTTAGTATTTTGAAAGATTGCATATTTTCAATTGAAAAGTTTTTAAACCATATGGAGGCAGCTTGAAATGGGTAGAAGTAAAAGTGCCAGCTCTCACTGAATCTCAGCTACCTGCATGTCATATTAAAATAAAATCGTACACTATTTCAATCAGTAAATACTATTGTTAGGCATTCTGTTAACATGTAGCACCGTGGATAACACTGACAATTTTTTTTTATTTTTACGAAATATTTTTATTTCACCCTGAGGCAATGATACTATTAGCCGTTAGGGTTATTGATTGAACGACATTCGATGGAACGACGTTCGATTGAACGACACTTCACTGTGTTTGAATTTATTATAATTTGTTCTCCTTTAAAGCCTCGTCAAGTAATACTTCCAATCCAGAATATTCCTTCTTAAAATATGTGAAGAGTTTACATATTCCTCATTCTATTATATTTCTTGTGAACGCAAAATAGTTCGGTTCTTTCGTAAAATTATCTCAAATGGAATGATTTGTTTGTTTCTTTTCCTCAGTACGCCATTAGGCGACAGAATCTACGTCGGTCGATCGCCTCGCTTCTCAGTTCAAGCAGACAGAATAGTTGGCTTCTTACTGGTTTTTTTAAAATTTATTTTCTTAGATTTCTTAGATAGATAGAGCAATACAAAGATCAGTGTTAATACACTATACATTTGTCATTGTTGTTTATATGTACTCACAATGATCTTACAAATAATCTAAAAATAACTTACATTACTACTAGGGTGGTAGAGGTATCTTAATACAATATCTCTACTTTGGATCGAGATCTGAGGATTTATTAAGTAATGTATGGAAGAAAAATTATTTTTAATGGGGGTTCTGTGAGTTGGGTTATGGCAGAGTCTTAGCCGGGTTAGTTTGGGTATATACGGTACGTTTTGGAAGAAGTGGATGGATAAAAAAAGAATGTGGTTGGTAATCGGTTCTAACTGGAATTCTTTAAGGAGTTGTGCATTGGAGACGTACCATGGTCATTCGTGATGGTGCGCAGGAACTGATTTTGGATTCTTACTCTGTGCTGGGATTCTTCGGGCGTCCTCCTGGCGCTTGCGAACGCCAACGGCATTTGGATCACGCGACTCTCCCTCTCCCTTCCACCTTCTTAGCCGGGCCTCAACTTTCGTATGGAGCAGACCCACGTCTGCCTCGCTCCCCCTCATTATTGTATGTTGCACCAACATCACGCTATAATGTCTAAATTGAGCGTGTGTGCAACATTTGTTTTCGATTTTTATTTTCAACGTGCTCAGTGTATATCCTATGAAAAGCTAATGTTCAGTCGAGCCGTAACTTTCGTTCAGAGTAGACTACGTGTCTCGTTCGCATTCACTATTTGCTTTGAACTAACTTCGCACTACAATCTCAAAAACATGTGTGTCCGCTATAATTCTAAAATATGTGTATGCGCAACGTTCGCTTCCAACGCAGCGTGCCGTGAATTCACTGTGATAGACTGTTTAATATGAATCGTAAGATAATATCACATGAGTTGTGCAATCGTTCATATTTCGAACCGCGTGGTCTATGGACAGTACAGTGTTTACTCTGTAAACAATGTAACTTCTTGCTTTGCTACTACCTGAACTCAGTGCTTATGTGTCATACCTTTTCATGCAATGTTCAAAATAATACGAGCTTTGCCAATTGCTCTCGTAATAATCAAGTTGGTAATAGTTGCGTAATCGTTAGCATTGTCAGCCACAGTGACTCACAATTGCCCTAATACCAAGTTCTACGATTCTTGGTGAGAAACTAATTGATGTATCCTGAGCTCCGAAATCTGTGTCTGTGATACCATGTGCGTTGTGCAAGTGATCTCGGGGTCAACCTACTTCCGGCTGTGTGAGGTAGTCGCCCGCCTGCAGTAAGATGTTCCACCTCTGACGGCTAAACCACATAACCAAGCGGGTCTGCTGACCATCTGACATGAGTTCTGGTGTAAATGCAATTGCTGCTGTTACTGCTGTCTTCGTTACTGATGTCTTTTCAGCATACTGCGTGCTAAGTCAATGCTCCATCTAATCATATATTTAGTATGTTTCAGTATGTGCACAGGGTGTTTACCTCAGTTATGTTATGCGAACAGCGGTTTTGCCAATCAGCTGATTCAATTCAATGATCTCAGTTAACTTCAAAAGGCAATTAACATTCTAATTAGTCAGCATTTAATCAACTATTGTAGTTTACAAAACTATTTTTTCAAGATTAAAAATATAAAGTTAAATGAATCTTTTAATCTCCCTCCACGACAGCTCCCTCCTTCTAGAGGATTATAGAAACTTATTTCAGATACATCAAAGCTCCTGTTACGCTTACAATACAACAGTGGTTCTCTGAAGCAATACTGAGCTATCGAGGTAAGTGGTGAAGTGAGCAACCTCATTAATAATAAACAGTCCAATGCTCTACAACTGCCATCTTCTCCAAACATTTTACACAGGGTGTTTTGGAGCTATTTCTGAAGAAATCTCGAAAAATAAGGCACATATTCCAGTGAATTCAGTAAGTAAAATTAATTCTTCATAATTCTAGTAGTATGTGAAGGATTCACGGTTAAGAAAAGCTATGTCAGAGGTAGCTTCCAAGAGGTGGGGTATTCTTAAAATGTTCAGAATTCATCTCTACTCAGGATTGACCGAGTGATTGATTGGTAATTCCAGATGCGTCAACGTCTAAGGGTATTAATTTCGTAGGATTACTGCATTTTTTCCTCAGGAGGTGGCGGTGATTTTCTCCCCTCAATAGTGATATTCAGCGCCAACTTACCGTCGGCTAGCGGTGTTTTTTCCAGCCAGTTATCTCCCACCGGAGCGGGGCACCACTCTAGCTCAAAGCTCCCGACATGTGCGAAATGTAGTGCATGTGTGTGTGTAAGCAAAGAGTGAGGCTAGTACAAGGAAGAGGGAAAGAAAAAGTGCAGTCCGCGGTATGTTTGTTAAAATAATGCTCCAGTATTCCCCTGGCATTTTTTAGAAAAACGATGGAAAACTACCAATCAGAATAGCCGGCTACTAGAATTCTCCTCCAGATAGCGATTGAAAACAATACCCAGCTAGTATCGAAAATCCTGCCACCGCTGCGACTCGACTGTAGTGACTGCAGTGACATCCGTCAATGTCCTAAGCCATCGCTTCCGGTTATTCTTATCGCGATAACTCAAGGTGTTTAATTACCTTTTACAAAATATTGTATAATGATCCTACGATATTTCTGAACTTGATTTCTGGTTACTGCGACTTGACATGCAATTGCACCTTTTCGTCTGGAGTTCTGGGTACCTGCCTTGGTAAATTCGGTTACGAGTTTGAAACTGCGGTTCACAGTTTTGTAATAAAAACATTAACTTGACTTTGAATTTTTCTGTACTACCTTACCTCATAACATTTTAAAGAGATTTTTCAGAAAATAAAAATTGAATGTTTTCAAGTAGAAATTAGGCAAGAGCGAGTAGTTTTTTCAAAACCTCATACTTGAAATTATTTAAAGATAAAACTTTAAGTACGTACTTTTTCGCCCTTAGTAATGGTTATAAATAGGGAACGCAATTTATTGTAATAAAAAAAGCAAAATATGTACATATTTATGTACTTATTTTTTGTAAAATATGTAAGAACAACTAGGAAATATGTGAAATAAAAATTCGCTATAATGTTTAAAATACCATTCTTCAAGCAGAGTATGTTTTCCGAACAGAGTATGTTGCCGATCATATCTTAACATAGATTCAGAGAGGCTGAAAGAAAGTTCTACTTCTACAGAAGCAATTATTCACTAGTTTCATCCAAAATATGTAATACTTTCGTATTATACCAATGTTGTTAAAGAGGAGCCGGCGCTAAAGTGAATAGTACCGTGTAGCCTGTGATAGAAAGAGGGGGGGATAAAGCGAGCATTTATCGACTTACGTATGGGGTCTATGAAACACGAGTAAGCACGGGGTTGAAGTTCCTTCTGCTTCACATACTCATCCTTCATCCAGACCACGCGGTTTCCAAGAAGCAGATATAGGCGGGGGGAGGTAAGTTTGACAATTAATAGTGAAGGTCCCGCGTTCATACAAGCGCATTGCACGGCTTTACAAATATTTCAGTAACAAAGTTAGTTTTTAAGTAACATATATCTCGAACTCGCATGTGAAATGTTCATTTTCTACTAAAAAATATATTAAAATGTAACGAAATATGTAGCAATAGATAAAATATGTAGAAATATATAATTATACCAAAATATGTACAAATATGTAAAATAAAAAACGGTTCCAATTCGTTCAGATTGTCGTTTCAAGTCTAAAAAATATTAGTGAATGTAGGTATCTTGTCTCTGTAAAAATATGTATTTACATGAAAATCCGTTCCCTTGTTATGAAATACTATTTATACCACAATTTCCCTCCGAATTATGACATCTCAGTCATCATTTTTTGTAAAACTTACTACAACTTGTAGAACATTTGGTGCAAAAACTAAATTTTCAAGCAAATATCAACACAAATTTGGCAATTAAAACTGCTTTTCATACAGCTTAACATTCCAACAATGAGATGTAATTCAAAGAAATTCAGCTACCAGTTCGCGGTGCATAATGCCATTGTTGCATTCCAATCTGATATTCCGGTAGTTTTCCGTGTTTTCGCCGATCAACCCCAGGCGAATACCGGAGTAATGCCTTAACAAACGGGCCACGGACCCCGCACGATGTTTCCTCTCTCTTCCTTGTTCTATCCTCACTTCTTACTTACATGCACTTAAACGCACTACACTACCCCACATGCCGTGAGACCGGTCGGAGGCTTAGAGGTTGCCCCGCTGGTGGAAGATACCTGGTTAATAAAATCCTGCCATCCGACGATAGTTCGAGATTGGATGTCATCCAGAGGGGGAAGAACACCGCCACCTCACGAGAAAACGTCATGCACGGGACTAATAACCTTAGCAGTTGAAGCGCTCGAAATGAGCAATCAATGTAATCATTCGTCTCTATTTCATACCTCTTGGCTCCTCTACCCTTAATGTTTCCTCACTTCTTCCCCATCCCCTCCCCCTCCATTTTTCCCTCCCCACCCCACTTCGCTTCTCTCTCCCCTCCGCAAGCAACGAGTCGCGCGTTACCAGTTCGCACAAGCAGCTGCGCGCGGAGACCTGGTTTACACGATGTCAGGTACATGACCATCAGTGTGATGGTCAATTTATGGCATTGGTCTTCACAATCTTCCGAGGGCTGCTCTTGGAAAGCATGTGACGTCAGACAGCTCCCACAGAGAGACACTCCTCGACAGCAAATGGTGACAGTTTGTACGTCCACAAAATATGTCAAGAAGAGAAGGAAACTGTTTCTTTGGAAATGGATAGAGATAGAGATACTATTTTGATAGAAGCTCTCTCCGTACACCTAAAATTAAAGATAACAGTGTGGTAAGTAAGATTACGTTTAAATTCTTCCTCCGAATGATATCCACTCCATAAATGAGGTGGCTTTCTGATGGTTGCTTTAGCAATTGCTGATTGTCCTTGGTATCTACAATCCAATTCGTTTAAGTTGATGATCACTTGACAAGTAGTCTACAAAAAAAGCTGATCAATGAATTTTCCCAGTGTCACAAGACAGTTTCATTTTGATCATATAAATAGTTTAAAAACAATATTTTTTAATTATTAAATTTAAAAATTTCAATTCAATTCCATTTTATTAGTAATTTGTTAACAGGATTAACCTATTACAAATTGCCAAGTATATTCAGGGCGCAAATAACTTCTAATAAATAATTCTGTATAGCTTACAAATAACTTCTTATAGAACAGGTAGCGTAAAATCCAATATAAATAGCATAACAAATACAATTAATACAGAAACACAATAACAAAATAATATAATAACATAAAATACAAAATAATTCAGGCAACGGAATATACAAATATATACAAAACAAGTTGTATCAAGTGAGGCTTGACGCATTACAGACATAATGTCATTCATTAGTGCTTGCGGAATTTAGCTTGAACTATTCATTTATAATGAATGTCCGTAATTTCGGAATTGATGAAATATAGTAATACAGAGTTTTAGATCTTTCAGAGTTTAAATTAACCAAAAAATTGGGAAATGATAGTGAATCATGGTGATACGATAATTTAAGCTCTTTATAGATTGGACACTCACATAAAATATAACTAAGATTTTCTTTAATATTGCATATTGAATTTGAGTGTATTTTGTGCCACATATTTCTACTGTTGATGTCGATTTCTTTGTCACTGGACAACCTGATTTGAGCAGCTACTCTTATAATAGAAGTAAGGAGAGCCAAAGTTAGATATTTCTCTGTTTTTGTAGATTCCAGATTCCTGTAGATTCCTCATTTCTTGATATATTGTCCTGTGTGATGAATTCATGATTCTACGTGTATCGTCCATAAAGATTTTACTTACAATTGTTGCAACAATCGAGTGTATACTATCTCTGATTACAATCGGATTTTGTTCCGTAATTAAGTTATGAATGCCCAAATTATTCATCAACCCGTCCAGAACGGACACCAAGTTGTATTTACAAGAATTAGGATTTGCATTTATTCATTCTTAAAGTTTGTTGAAAATTAAACGTGGGTATCGACAAGACGCTATAGATAGCAATGTTGTCAAGTAAGTCAGTGATCTTTTAATTACTTCTATTTCTATTTTAGTTGAGCCAGTTTCCTTTCTAATCATGTACCCAGGAGTTGTTCTCGATAGCCCCAAACGACGTTTATACAAATTTGTTTGTATCTTATCCAGTTGATTAGTGTACCTTAGACTTCAGATACCTGCAGCGTATACCACAGTAGTTGCTACCTTTGAATCGAAGCTGCCAGGTATCATTCAGTCTATTAGTCTGCCAGGTATCGTTTTACCTGATATTAAGATTTTCCAGACTGAACCCAATGTCGTATTTCCTTTGGTCATGACATTGGCAGCTGCATAGTTGGATAACCCTGACGTTAATTGGATACTTAAATACGTGTACTGCTTGACCATTTCTATAATTTCACCTCTATACTTCACTGGCCTCTCTGATCTCATTTTGCCTGACGTTTTGAATACCATTATATTGTGGATTTCTTTAGATTAACTTCGAGAGATTATTTCTGACAATACTTGGATAGCGTGTCTACCTTGTGTTGAAGATACATCACATCGGTTGACAGGATAATCAATCATCAGCAAAAAGGAGAATATCAGCTTTTAATTCTATGTCAGTGGAACGTTCATTCACGAAGGAACTGGTAATGTCACGAAGGAAAAGAGCAAATAGTGTAGGGCTCAACGAATCACCTTGTAGTACGCCTCGTGTTACTTTATCGCATTGGTCGTAGAATGGGTGTTGATTCTTACTTTCATTGATTCTCGTCCATAAAGATTCTAAAGAATCTTTATAATATTTCTGCTTACCTCGGATTCATATAGTGATTCCCATACAAAATTGTGGATCACGGAGTCGAAAAACTCTTCTGAAATCTACAAATGCTGCATATAGTTTTCCTTTAGGTTTAACTAGTTCTGGTCCTATCTTACCTTGTAACACAAACAAGTTATCTCCACAAGACCTGTCAGGTCGGAATTGATATTCAGGCAAAATGTTCAAATTTTCAATCCACATAATCAAACGAATCGTAATAAGAGATGTGAATATTTTAGTTATCGAGTTTGCAAGCACTATTCTACAGTGATTGAGTGAGTCTGCTTCGTTTCCCTTCTTGGAAATCAAAATAACTTTCTACTCACACCAGCTTGATGTAATATTTCCTGTCTTAAGTACCACGTTGAAGAGTTTAAGTAATTGCTTAAACTAGTTTGGAGGAAGTCTCTTGTAGAATAGATTGGGTATTCCGTCAGGACACGGAGTTTAATTGTTCTTTATTTTTTGAATACTTATCATTAATTATTCTGGAACAACCTCTTTGTCTAGATCGGATGTCTACAATCCATATAATTTGTTGTACTAGAAACTCGATGTGGGTAAACCTTTTCATAGAAATCTTTTGGTGATAGAACAAAACTTACTTTTTTCCCTCTTCACTTACGGACAGTTTTCCAAAAGCTGGCACTATTCTTGATATTTGAAAGGTTAGCTTTTGAATGATTTGGTAGTTTTTTGTTTTTCTTTTGTTACATTATCGTAGTTCTTTCTCGATGAAATGTAATCATTTCTTCGTTCCGAGTTTTTAGTTCTGCACCATGTTTTAAATTTATTTCTCATTTCTTTGCGAACAATTCGACATTATTTGTCATACCATGACTTGTCTCTAGTTCGGTCTCGTTATTAATGTGGGACGTCATTTGTAAGTCCATAAGTAAGTACCATACATTTGAACGAACATATAACTTTCATTTCGTATTACTACTGTGAACCCCCGCTTTTGGTATCGTTTGCCTCGTGATAATCAACCGAGGATTGACCCACTCACCTGCTTCCCCGGCGTGGGCTTCATCGTCAGTTTGCTCGGCTGTTCCTGCGTGATGCGGGAAAGAATGCCCGCGTGACTCGTGCGTGTGCATGCATAGGTATTGAAATAATAATAATAATAATAATAATAATAATAATAATAATAATAATAATAATAATAATAATAATAATTAGAATTAGAATTTAATTAACTGGTTTGTTTAAGGGGAATCCCTGAGTGAGACCTCACATTACATTAGAAGTTGGTAAACTACCTTCAGCCTAATACTTAATCTAATTGTTGGTGACATTGCTGCAGCGGCGCCCCGGGGCCTCTTGACAGGCAAGTCGGTGCCCGACAAACCTGACGACCTTTGCGGCGGTAGACCGGTCGGGAGCTTAGAGCTCGTCCCGGCTGGGGCGGTGCCCCGCTGGTGGGAGAGTTCTGGTGAAGGGGAAACCACGCTAGCCGACAGTAGGTTGGCGCCGGATCTCGACATCCAGCGGGGAAAGATCACCGCCATCTCCCGAGACAAAAAACATGCACTACACTACCACATATACCCGGAGACCGGTCGGGAGCTTAGAGCTCGTCCCGGCTGGGGCGGTGCCCCGCTGGTGGGAGAGTTCTGGTGAAGGGGAAACCCTGCTAGTCAACAGTAGGTTGGCGCCGGATCTCGTCATCCAGCGGGGAAAGATCACCGCCATCTCCCGAGACAAAAAACATGCACTACACTACCACATATTCCGGGAGACCGGTCGGGAGCTTAGAGCTCGTCCCGGCTGGGGCGGTGCCCCGCTGGTGGGAGAGTCCTGGTTAGGGGGAAACCCCGCTAGCCGACGGTAGGTTGGCGCCGGATCTCGACATCCAGCGGGGGAAGATCACCGCCGTCTCCTGAGAGATAAAAACATGCACTACACTTACGGGACTAATGACCAAATGAGTTGTCGCGCCCGGAAAGACGAAAAACCAATCAAGTCACGTCTAGGCCCCACAAGCGAGACTCGGCTGGACGGGCGGCGTCCGTCCTCAACTCCGTGTTGCCCGAGCAGCACGCTCGCGGCCGGAAATAGTAGCAGAGGTGATGGCGCCGCTAAGGGCCTACGGTTATATTTGCAGCTCCCCTCCCGAGAGCTTTTCCCGCATGAGCGCAAACGCGTGGACGCCCTCACGCCAGCTCCCTTCGGTAAGGCCACCCGCGCCTCTCTCCAATCGTAATGGCCCCTCGGGAGCGCGTTTCCCCTGTCGAGGTGGCTTTGGAATGCGCCACGTTTTTTGCTGAGGTTTGGGGCGCGGCGCCTCGACGGCAGCGCGTCCGATGAGCCACGCACATTCACTCGCCCCCCAGTAGGCCCCCAACAAAGGATCTCGTTGTGTCCGCCTGCAAGAATGTAGCGCCCCGAGCACCGTTTCTCCAGCCAACGTCGACGAGCTCGACGATTTGGTTGGCTGGTGATTCCGGGCACGTCAACAGCTTAGGTCATTAGTCCCGTACGTGTAGTGCATGTTTTGTTCTCTGGAGATGGCAGTGATCATGCCCCGCCGGATGGCCAGATCCGGCGCCGTCCTACCGTCGGCTAGCGGGGTTTCCCCCTAACCAGGACTCTCCCACCAGCGGGGCACCGGCCTAGCCGGGACAAGCTCTAAGCTCCCGACCGGTCTCCAGGAATATGTGGTAGTGTAGTGCGTGTTAGTGTAAGTTTGTGTGTGTAAGGGGGTGGATAGAACAAGGAAGAGGAAGGACAGATCGCGCGCGGTCCCTGGCCTGTTTGGTAGGGTACTGCTCCGGCATTCGCCTGGTGTTGATCGGAGAAACCACGGAAAACTACCGATCAGAGCAGCCGGCCGCTAGAATTGTCCTCCAGACAGTGACTGAATTAGACCTAGCTGAAAAGCTAGTTTAGAAAATCCTGCGGCCGTCAGGAGTCGAACGTAGGACCTCCCAGAGGCGCTGCAGTGACATCGGTTGAGCACTGATCTACCGCTCAGTGATCAACTATTTCGGTACGAGCTCGACGAAAGACGAGAAATGTCACTGTAGGCGACTGTCCCATTACACTACTTAGTCTGCTTTGGAGAACAATGCATCGATGTATATTACAGACGTTCATTGTTCAACAACGACAAGATAAGATATGAAATGTAAAATTCTTTTCTAAAAATTATGTTGACTGACCGGGGGACGCCGCATCAATTCGGCGTTGCCGACGTTTTTATCGTCTTGTGTGAGTCTTCGTCGGACTGGTCTGCGTTTGTCTTCTACTCGTCTCGTTCTGATGTAGACTCGTTGTGTCCATCTTTTAAGTCTTATGAGGGTCTGTATTTCGTCAAGAAGGTTATGGGTGGGTTGCGTAAGTGTATGTAGTGGATTTGCGGAGGCTATTTAATGTGGTGAGTGAAGTGGGTTACGGTCTGATCTATTCGCTTTGCGGCGTATATTGGAGGAGTGTGGATCTTTTTGGAGATGAGATGTACAGAGAAAGGGAAGAATGGCCAGGAAGGGAGGGGGTTGCTTTAGCGGACTGAACGGGCCCTTCTCTGTACAAGCTTACGCCGCGCCGGGCCGTGAGCTGCCCGGAGGGGGAGAGAGTGAGGGCGCTGGTTGAGGGAAGAAGCAGGGGTTGTCAGAATTCAACTCACTCACATTGCACATGCTATTTAATATTAAATGTACATTATTTACATTGCAATGATACCCTTCATCTGATGATGGCGCCTGGCCGGGCCGGGCTTTTGTTGTCTGTCGCGGAGAGATTTTTTGTTCCGGCAGAGACGGCGACCTGTCGGCGAGTGCCGTTTTGGGGGTAGAGGCTTCCGGTACTTCAGGGGCCACGTTGGCGGCAGCCGGGGTGGGGGAGGCAGCGGTGAGGGTGACCAGCGGTGGGAGCGCCGGATGCCCGCGGTGGGTGCGGCCAGCCACTGAAGGAGCAAACAGTGACCTGCTGCCAAGGGCGTTTGTGGCGTGGACGGAATATAGGGGTTCATATTTTTTTTATGTCTATGGATATTGAAGGACGGATTAGAGGAGAGGAGAATGGGGTGATGGGGATGGTGAAGATGATAGGGAGGTGGTCGGAGATGAGTTCGTGATGAGGGTCTGGGTTAGTGACGGTGATGTATGTAGAGTGAAGGACAATGTCTAGGATGACATTTGGTACGTCGTTGATCAGGTGTGTGGGTTCTTGGAGAGCAAGGAGGTTAAGGAAGAGGCGGTTGGCGAGGTAACCTTGTAGGTCACGTCCTGGGTTGTTGTCATATTTGCATCCCCACGTCGTCATTTTTGTCTTTAAGTCTCCATCGTTTATGGTCGGTATTTGGCTGTCTATTAGTTGGTCAAAGTCTGCGTCCCTGGTTCGTGCGCGCGGTGTATTGTAAGCTGATATGATATTGATAGGTCCAGTGTGAGTTCCGATTTGGAGGGATGTGGATTCTATGGGGATGTTAGGAGAAGTGAGTTGGGTATGTGGAATGCTATTGCGGATAAGGATTGCTGTGCCTCCGCCCTGGATTACACATAGAAACGAAAAACATTCTCGGCGCTTTTGGTTGTAATGGGTGATTTGTATTAATTTAAGTTAATAATTGATATAAAATCCATTTTTATCTAACACGTACGATTTTTTTTGTAATATTCAAAGAAAGGACTGGTAAACAAAAACTCTTGATTTATGAAAGTTTCGAGAAATTCGGTAAATAAACCATTTAAAACTAGGTAAACAATGAAAAATTAATACAAATATGTATATAAGTAGTAAACATCTTTATTCTAATTGACAACATATTTACATTAGTAATAATTTATATTTATACAAGCAATATCAGAGACTAGCTAACTCCTTCTTTTGCTACAATTTTGCGTAACGAAATAGTAAAACAATTTCTCCAAGTCTCCGAAAATAATGTATGTATCAATTAACAGGGACCTTCATTTTCCGATTATTTACTCCGCTTGCAGTTCGTTTCCCAACTTCCGCATCGATCGCGAGCAGAATGGATGAGGGTTACATAATTACATATTTGCAGCGCCCGAGTGATTGCTATTCAAGCCGAATGTAATCGGCAGTCCACCACAATTAATTATGTTCTGAAGATCCAGCCACGCTTGAGTAACGGAAAATTAAAATTTAATTACACAGCTGTAAACATGGAACCGACTGCACGCTTAGGGTTGACTGCACAGTGGTCCATGGTGACAAGCACACGCTTAAAAACTGCGGAGTTAAAGAGAATTTATACGACTTTACGGAATTTATATGTGATAAAATAAAGCAATTATTCTTACACTTAAAAATTATTATTAACTTATTATTACTACAATTCTCAAAATTATCACAGTTACAAGTCATTGAAACAGAAACAGATAAGCATGTTTTTTTAAATATTACATCTTTTATTTCAATTACACCTTCATCGTGTTAGTTTGGGTTGGGCACCATTAAAAATTGTCACATTACACCACTTTCAAAATGTTTCTCAACACTTCTTACCCACAATGCAACATGGCGGCCAACGTCTGGTCTCGCTTTTCAAACGAAATACCCGTGTTCTGGTCACTTGGTTCGTGACGTAAACTGGAGCTGCACCACAGCTCCTATACATCAGATCTGAAGTCACGTGACCAAATGTAGGCGAAACGTGCTTTTGAGATTGATTCCAGCTGGGCCAGTATTTCTAGTGTTCACTTGAATCGTTCTGTGCATTCTGGGTGAAGAAATACAATAGTTTATTGTTTCTGCAAATACTGCACTATTTCCTTGCTATAAAAACTTATTTCGAGATTAAATTGTTGAATAAAGCATTAGTTTTCATTGATAAGTACTTACTAAAGTTACGTGATTTTTAAGTTGTGTTTAAGCTACTGCTACATTTTGTGGTGACCGCTTCCCTCGCCTTTTGATACATCCTTCTTTCAAGGGCCCATTATTCCTTCCCCACCCTCGGGTCCAACGGGTGGATCATGTTACTCGAAGGCTCCCCTTCCTTATGATTTCATCCCCTTTCCCTTCACACTGGCGTAGACCGAATTCTTCAAGTTAAGTGAAACCAACCTATCTAGGGGGTAAAACCCTAAATAAATTCTGCAAGTTCAGAGACAGAGCGGAGGCAGACTCTCTACCGAACTCAACCTGCACAGCTTCCAAATTGAAGAATCCCTAGTCGATATGGCTCTGGTTGAAGATTTAAAATTTTGAAAAATATTCTTTAAAATTTGGGAGTACTTTACGTGAAGCCCCCAGGCATTTTCAAAATTTTCTCAATAACGGCTCCAAACTTTTTCTTTAAATTTCTTGTAACAATAGAGTAAAATACACGTAAAAAGGTGGCACAAGTCCAATTTTGGCTGTTAACTCTGTCATTTCGAAATTTACAAAAGTTTGATTTTTTCGACGTCTTCCTACAACTATAAAATTAAAGATACATATTTTCACCCCCCCAAATAAAATTTGTTGCTTATAAATAGTTCTCTCAATAAAGTCAAGTACATTTTTTAAAATATTTTAGTGATTTTCCTTTAATACTGCGTGCAATATTTGCAATATTAAAAAAAATACAAAAACAAGATTTCCTCAAAAAACGGAACCAGAATTTTTGGTGGGGTTAAAAAAACCAATACGATGACATAAGCGTAATATTGCTCAATTCTTGTTATTTTTTACGTTAGAAAAATATCATTTTTTTACTAGTTTTCCACATCGCTGATATTTACAGTAGATGCGATTTCTTCACATGATTAAATTTATGAGTACTCAGTTAAAGTTTCTCGGAAAATCAATAGTTTTTAGTGTAAATGAGCTCCAAATTCCGCATTTTCAAAAACGCTCAAACGCGGTTTTCTTAAAAATAACCCCAAATTTTTTTTATCAAACTCTTCCAACGGCTAATGCTAATTAAACTGTTTAATATAACGTAAAGTTCATTTTAGTGTATTCTTTTGTTTTTTCTAAAATTACACGATTTTTTTTTCAAATCTCTCGTGCCGTTATATGCACATTTCCAATGATTTGTACATATTATTTCATTTGTGAGTGAAAGTCATTCAAATCACTTCAAATGAAGTTTTTCGTAAACTCAATAGACTCCTGTGAAAAAGAGCTTAACTTTCGCATTTACAGCAATGCTTATTTGCCATTATCTTAAAAACGGCTTCAAATTTTTCAATGAAAATTTCTATTTATAGCAAGTTTTTACCCTTTTTGAATATTATTGAAGTAATATTTTGGTTCTACAATTAGGAAACCTAAAACTTGAGAAAATGTAAAAATAAGTATTTAGGGAGACAGATGGCAATTGACCAGAGAACGGACCAAGACCTGGAAGCCAATCCACACCAAGGAAATTAGAAAGATTTTTACGAGAAAGTCTGTGCCATTCTGTAGCATCTATAGTTTAGAATTTTAAAATGTGCCTGAGGATTAATGAAATCAACATCTGATCACCCAAATAACATTTTTTTAAATTGAAGTGGCCGCGACAATAGTCAGATTGATTGGGGAATATCAGTTTTTGTGAAAATCCAATTTATGGTTTCGACGCTGGCGTTGTTCACACACACACACACACACACACACACACACACACACACACACACACACACACACACAGGTAAGTAATACAGACACACAGGCGGGCAGCCGCTTTATTTTTTTGATGTATGAAGGATTGTGATTACTGAATGTGGTAGACAGAGTAGATTTGCTATATACATTACCCAACTTTTCCATATTATGGAGGTAAAATACGAATTTTTAGGCTGCAAAATTGCCATTTTTGCCGCAGCATTACCTAAATTTCTCTATAATACATATGTTACATACGAGTGAGTAAAAATTACATGCAATAATAAATTAACCAGAACTTTTTTCTACCAGGAAGTTATTGCTAGAATAAATACATTCTAATAAATATGTAAATTAGGTTAATAATGTAAATTCTATAAAAACTCCTAGCCTCAATCCTATTGATTAAAAATGTTTATATTATATTATTTGTTTTTTTCACTTTGGAAATGGCGATTATTTAAGAAATATATTACTTCTTTTAACTTTTAAAATTAAATTCATGACTTAAGTATATTCTTACTTGAGATTAATTTTATAACCGTGTTTATTGATTTTTGATAAATAAAATCTCATAACGTACTTGTATAAAATCCCAATAAAACGACTTTAGCGTTCATAGTCTTATCTCACAATCAGAGAGAAGAAACCATTTTCTTACTCGACACAAACGCAGCAATTAACATTTCATTCCGCTACAACTTCCTTGCAACCTCTTGCATGCTGAAGATCTCTTCGTTAAGAGAACAAAATTCACTAGTGGTTCAAACGATAACAGATACTAGCAACGCAGGCGAAATCAACTAAAATGACTCCCGCACTGTTTCCTTCTCTGTTCTTTCCTCTATCTAATGAATGCTAATGCGAAAAAATTGAAAGAGAAAAATTTGGAGTCAGTTTTGACAACAAATATTTATAATTGCCATTACTTCAAGCATAACAACAGGGAAACCAACACCAACCACGAACTTTTAACTACAAACGATTTAAAATGAAAGAAAAATAGGGTTTTCAATAACTGTGAGCGTTCTCTTACATTTCTCAACTACTTATCGTTTTGCGGTTTCTCTGTAGACAATTTAAATGCTCACGTAGGTTTGAGACGCATCGCAATATTGGTTGCAGCTTGTCCAAACAAAAGCACCACATGAACGATTTCAGTAATAAAACGATAGCAACTAATGCTCTTAAAATACAATCACTACGTGAGTAGTAAATAATGAGGAAAAATGTACGGTACTCTATTGTTCTTTTATTAACCCACTGATTAATCACCATATTAACTAAAACAAGAATCCCCAAATTTCAATGGCTGTTATGTTCATATATTCCAACTCGTCAAAACAAACTCATTGTTTAACAATTGTCTCACGACACATGCATAAACACATAAAACCATACTGGGAGCGGTAGCTCAGTGCATCAACTGATGTCACTGCAGAGCCTCTGACAGGGATGTCATAGGTTCCCACTCCCTACGGCGGCAGGATGTTCGACACGAGCTTTTCAGCTAGGTTGAATTCAGTCGCTGTCTGGAGGAGAATTCTATCGGCCGGCTGCTCTGATCGGTAGTTTTCCGTGGTTTCTCCGATCAACACCAGGCGAATGCCGGAGAAGTACCCTAACAAATTGGCCACGAACCGCGCGCGATCTGTCCTTCCTCTTCCTTGTCCTATCCTCTCCCCTTACACACATACTTACACTAACATGCACTACACTACCACGTATTCAGGGAGAGCCGGTCAGGAGCTTAGAGCTTGTCCCGGGTGGGGCGGTGGTCCGCTGATGGGAGTCCTGGTTTGGGGGAACCCCACTAGCTGACGGTAGGTCGGCGCCGGATCTCGCCACTGAGTGGGGGAAGATCACGGCCATCTCCCGATGAAAAACATGCACTACACTTAATAACCTAAGCTGTTGACGCGCCAGTTATCACTAATCAACCAACCAATACAAAATCATGATCAACGCGCAGATTATGTACGTCAGGCATACGCACATTCCTATTGCACTCAATATTCTTGGTGCAAGTGGAACCAATTTATTACCAATTAATCGTTTAGTCGTAATCGGAGGAACGGTTACGGCAGCGCATAAAATACGATCAAACATTGTGAGTGAAAGTTTCAGGGCTGGTAAGCCGTGGTCCAGTTGGCATCGAAGAGCCAAATGTTTCGTCCACGTAGTCTCCGTAGTCTCCGGGTCGGCGGCTGGCTAGCGACTGACAGTCGCTACCCCCACGACGCTGCCGCCACTGAAGATGTCCACCGCAGACGTGGACGAAACGTTTGGCTCTTCAGTGCCAACTGGACCACGGCCTACCAGCCCGGAAACTTTCACTCATATTGATTCCGGCCGTGAAAACCTACGATGCTATGTAAACCAACATTGATTTTTATGTATTAAACATGCATCTGTTGCTCGTCGCATATTGCAAGGGCAATTTCCACCTTCGCTTTTCTCTGTACACAAATGTGTAACGTCTTCTGAGCGCCATATTCATCCGCCGCAGGTTCGCTGTCTCCAGATTGTAAAAATGTCTTCAATTCAGTTTCCATGAGGATCATCCTCATTTGGTAAGACAATGAATTACAGTTGACACCATTCAATTTTTCAATCTGTTGTTTACGATATGTGATGTTTCTCCGATAACAATAAACACGCTACAAGAAGTAACTTCGCGCCCTATAGATCGACGTAACGCTCATCTTCAGTGTTTAGACAAAACACGTGCGAGAGCGCGTATGTGTATTCTTTTCTGTCAACACACATACAAGCTCTCCGCTCATAAACAATGTTATGGTTACGAGGCGTCTTAAATAAAACTCTAGAACAGAAATATATTTACATTTGGATGCCGACCGTATGTCCAAGGGGCTTGAGCCGTCAAAGCGTCAGGGTCCCAAAGGTCGTTGTCCATTGCCAGCAAGGGTTTGTCCCTTGTCTGCCATGTACGTGTGTTGTCGCGGTAGACTTTGCGAGTGTACTAACAACAGACCGAGAAGTCCGCATGTGTGTCACGGCCAGGAATAAAGGTTAATGTGCGTCCTCATGAGGTGCATACTGGATACCCAGTGCGGATAGTCGAAGTCGACCTCTCCTGAAGATAGTAAAGGCTCCCGGAGAGAAAACAAAAACCTTGAACATTTATATAATAAAACAAATACTTGGGTTTAATATAATTGAACACCTATTGAGGGCAATGTGAGACTAAATCACTGTTTTTCACAAAAAAAAAAAAAATAATTTTAACATAAAATCAAAAATACTCTACACATATTTTAACGTCGAGAGAGATTTTTGTTGTATTGATGAAATGAAAGTCCAACATTAAACTTAACAATGCTTTTATTCACTCTCAGATTACAGTTTCTTCTTACAATCTTTCCCTGGCCGAGGTTGAGCATACAACAATCTCGGTCGCACTCGGCCATGACGTGGCGCCGTCCCGCTACGGCGGCGCCGGGGATGAGCATGGCAGTGAGTCCCCTGTCACTTCGGCCACACGCAGCCGGTTGGGGCAATCTTCGCGTTCCCACTTCCACATAGCACGGCTCCCGGGCGCCCCCCCCCCTGGGTCACACGACTCCTCTGCTGTGCAGCGCGTGCTGGTTGCTGGCTAGTGGATGTTGACGTTCTCTCTATCTCTTTCTCTCTCTCCAACACACACATTCTCTCTCACTCTCTCTTTCACTCCTTTCCCTCTTTCTCTCTCTTTCTCTCTTTTTCTTTCTCTCCTTTCCCTCTTTCTCTCTTCTTTCTCTTTCTCTCTCTTTCACGTTCTCTCTCTCTCTCTCTCTCTCTGCTGGCTAGCTAGCCCTGAGCGCAAGAGCTAATTTGTGCAGTTTTGTGCACGCACGAAAGTGCAATGTACGTTCACGCCACTGCGGTGCGGCCATTCCTACCCTTACAGGCATCTATGGCCAATCCTGCAACATGAAAAAGAAAAACAGATCAGAAAGATATTAGCCAACTGGCGCGCGCATTGCATGTGCAGTGATTTAAAGCTTATGTTTCAAGTCTCATTTCGCCGTTTCAGATTTCTCCTACTCCAGAAATTGCTTAGGTCGCTTGTATATTGTGTCATGATATTCAGTGGTATTAAGTCAATCCAAACAAAAAAGTTTAAAGAAATAAATTGGAACTGAAATTAGTAAATTTTGAAAATGTTCCTGAAAAAAATTCCAAACTTTTTTCGGCATTTTCCTACAACTATAATGATACGATAAACATTTTTTTGAATGAAATGTGTTCATAGAAACATCTTCAAGTAAGGTAATATTCAATATTTCGATCATGTGAGTATATTTTTCGAAAGTTCCTGTCAAACATAGGCAATTTTTATTTTCTTTACACAATTTTTTTTTCTTAAAAAGGGCACAATTCAATTAAATTTAGACCTAAGATAGCGTAAAGGTCGCTTAAAAAATTGTGTAGGTCTCATGTTCGTTCAATTCCCCAATTTGTTGAAAATTGAAAAAGTGTAATTTTTGGGGCACCTCACTACAACTAGAATATAGAAGATAAATATTTTTTCTCCTTAATGAAACCTGCCCAAAAGACCGATCTTGAAATAAGGTCATGTACAGTTTTCTGAAAATATGAGTAGTTTTCGAGTAATTTTGCGCGAAAAATAATCAATTTGTAATCGTTAAACAATAATTTTTCTCAAAAATTGCTCCGAATTTTTTCTTTAAATTTTCTTCTCGCATGTATCTAGGGATAGTAAAAAATGTGGCGCTAGTCCAATTTTTCAGTCAAAAACAAGTTCGTGTACAAGTTTTTCAAAAACCGGTTAGTTTTCGTGTAATATGAGCCTGACATTAATGCAGGTTATAAAAAATACCCTAGAAAGCTTTAAGTTTTTCTTCAATTTTTTCCTCAGATACAAGAAAGGACGTTCAAAATAATATCATCGGTCTCATTTTCGTTCAAATCTGAATTTTCGAAAATGTGAATGTTCGTTGTGAATTACAGCAGGGAAGTAGAAATTGACCTCGAGGGTTCTATTCATTAGCTCTACATGAAAGATGCTCTGGATCCAAGGGAGGAAAAGAGAATTGGCAGATAGTGCTGCAATGGAGGAGAATAAATGGCTGGAAAAGATAACGGAAAGACACAATAGGAAGAAATGGCGGGAAGGGGTGGCGGGCGAGGCCAGAGGCGTTTACGTGCCGCAGGTCACGTGGGACATTCGCGTCAGGCGCAGCTGCGCCAGACCCCGGCCCATAACCATCGCCCCCCCCCCCAACTTCGATCGCTCGGAGAATCTCTTTGCAATCGCTCCGGCCCGATTTCTCGTCTTGGCGGCACTTCGCAGAACGGACTGATTTCTGGTAATCTATTGGGTCAAAACGATGAAAATTACATACCCATCCCCAGTACAAATACAGAGAAAACTAGTGATGCTACAGAATGGCACCGAGAGCGGTAGCTCAGTGCATCAACTGATGTCACTGCAGCGCCTCTGACCGGGAGGTCCTAGGTTCCCACTCCCCACGGCGGCAGGATTTTCGATACTAGCTTTTCAGCTACGTCGAATTCAGTCGCTGCCTGGAGGAGAATTCTAGCGGCCGGCTGCTCTGATCGGTCGTTTTCCGTGTTTTTTCCGATCAACTCCAGGCGAATGCCGGAGCAGTACCCTACCAAACGGGCCACGGACCGCGCGTTCTTCGCACGTCCTTCGTCTTCTTTGTCCTATCATCTCCCCTTACCCACACACACTTACACTAACATGCACTACACTACCACATATTCCGGGAGACCGGTCGGGAGCTTATAGCTTGTCCCGGCTGGGGCGGTGCCCCGTTGGTGGGAGAGTCCTGGTTAGGGGGAAACCGCACTAGCCGACGGTAGGTCGGTGTCGGATCTCGCCTTCCAGCGGGGGAAGACCACCGCCATCTCCCGAGAAAAAACATGCACTACACTAAGGGGACTAATGACAAAGCAGTTGACGCGCCCGGAAACACGAAAAAACCAACCAAACCAAACAGAATGACACACTTCTCGTTCTACTTAAGTTATATAATTTCTTTCGTCTGTGCAAGATTTACGGTCTTGCCCCATCCTCTTCTGTGCTATCTATCACCGACCAAAGTAATTTTCCTAATTTTTCTGTTTTATAATGGCTTACTCGAAATATTCCTTTAAGGGCTAGGTAGGTAATTTTGCTAAAAATATGATTCTTTTGTTTTCTTTCTCAAAAAAATCTCCAGTCTTTCCTCTCCAAGAATATATAAACTTTTGTCAACTTTCAACAACTTAAATGGTTTAAATAGCAATCTAAATTCTCCTGTGCACGCCTTTTAAATAGGTTACGCCCACTTTATCTGTTCTTGTTCTGTTTTCTTTCATATGTGGGATAATTTTGTGATATTTTTTGCGAATAAAATGTTGTTTAGGGTATATTGGCTACTCTGTAAAAGAGTGATGCTCTACTGCCTTTGTTCACGGAACTTGTATAGTTGTTTCTGTTTCAATTTTTGGCTATGCGAGTTATGTGGTGTTTTTTCTCATTTTGTTTCTAAGACCATAGAGGAAAGAAACTTTAGTCTATGCTAAGATAGTTCTTTTTTTCCGTCAAAATGTGTATAATGAAGAAATTTGACAAACAAAAGCTTTATGGCAATCGTTTTACAAAGATAACGAGTGAAATAGAGTTGACTTTTCTACGGAAACAATTGTAACTCCTGGTCAAGAACTACCCGTGAACTACTGTGTAAGCAATACACAGCAAGTAAAGTAAACTACAAGGTTACCGACCTTGACGTTTAACTGGAGTACATCAGTTGACTGCATGTCATTTCTCTCTTTTGGTTTGGCAGTCCCAGCTTGTATGTTTGGCGTTGAGGTCACCTAACAAGACATTTTCCGTGGACTGCAAGAAATTTTGTAGGTTAGCGTTTTGGATTTTACAACTTGGTAGCTTGTATACTATTATTATTTTACATAATCGATTGTTTATGTTTATATTAATTGCGAAGGCTTCAGTGCCGGGGAAGTTGAGGAGATTTGTTTAGTAGTGATTATTACATGATTTTACTGCTACTAGTACGCCTCCACCTATCTATCAATCAGATATGTAAACAGTGTAATTTGGTATGAATAGTTTGTTTTTTTGATTGAGGTGTGTTTCAACTATACATGCAATGTCAGCGTCGTAGTGGTGCAGAAAATGAAATAATTCTACTTTTTTATTGATGACGCCGTTGGAGTTCTAATTTAAGCGGGTTAAATTATTGTGGGGTTTATCTGCCATTTTTATCAGTTAAATACGCGCTTACGGACTTTTGCATAGTGCTGATTATAAATGGTATTAAAGATTTGATGAAGTTAATAATGCATGAGGTGATGGTATTTATTATTGTATTGATTATCGGGTTGCTGGCATGAGAGTCTGGAGATTGAGAATTTGATGGAGAGGTGTTATGTGAGTTTTGGGCTGTTTTGGATTGATTTTGGAAGTTTTAAATATGGTTGAAGTTCGGTATTGTGTTGGTTCGAGGCAATGATGGGAATTGTTGATTAAGGTTGATTTGCGAGGATTGACCAGTTAAGGATTGGTTTACATTACTATTATCATTGGCCCGATGTTCCGTTTTTCTTTCACTTATCTCTTTAAAGAATATACATTTCTGGTTCCTAATGTCTGCCTTGTGCTTTCCTTTACAGAGAGCACATGTCAGAGTTTCATTCTTATGGGGACACCACTGAATAATGATTTCCCGCGCAGAACGCGTAGTTGATGACGAGATTGCAGTTATTTTTTGTGTGTCCGAAACCCAAACATCTTCGGCATTGCAAGCGGCCTTTCTGTTTTTTACGTCTTTCTACCTTCACCCGATGGTTACATATTTGATCCATTGATAGTATGATATCGATTGATTTGGTTCCGTTAAATTCGGCGGCCACTACAGGAATGGGGTTGCCGACTTTTTTTATCCGTTTTTATCAGTCTAGTCACTTTCATTATTGAAGGGCACCGCTGCTTTAAGTCTAATACTAATTCAGAATCTGTTATTGATTGATGCAGATTCTTAAAACCAATTGAAAATTTCATGTTTGAAGGGTCTTTGAATGAATAGAAGCTCCTTTGTGTTTGTATTAGGTATTTAACAAGATTAGGGAAGTCTGTTGGTGTTTACGCACTAATCTTGACTTCACCTAGGAGGTCAGCTAGCGATGTTTATTTTGTAAAAAAAATCTTTTTGCATGTACTTACTAATCTAGAAAAAGAGAGAATGTATCGCGATTTCACATGTACTCGCATTCGTATATTTTAGTACAAAAACATAAAATTAACAGTTTTAGAATGATGAATGATAAATTGAATTCAAAATATTAACATTAAGTTTTTTCGTACTTCCATTTACAAATTTCTGTACTCGTGTAAATGAAGTATTTTGTGATGTGTGATTCTACTCACGTGATCTTTCAAAACACAAAATTGAATATTTCTGTATTTCAAAACCTTAACACTATATTCATCCAATCCAATGCAGTTTATAGCAAACAGTTAATAGTATGTTTCCCTATTTTTAGTGGTAATGGTTAAACAAGAGGAACAAATAGCTTCTGACTCTCGGTTTTAACAGGAGAGTTAAAAATAATAATATTATGACAGCTATTCGGTTGCTCAACATCCCTTTGATAGAAAAGCAGAAATAATCGTTTCGGCGTAATGTACCTTGAAAAATAATTTGTTTATAATCGATTTCTTTCGTATTTGATAAATATATAGACTTGCAAATTGCAGGACTTAAGAGAGAATATAAAAACAAAATAAAAGTTATGCTCATACTCGCCGTAAAAATACGAATTTAGCATAAATAAATTGTCCACAGAATTTGTTTACAATCAAGTGCATTTAAGTGTATGTGGCAGGCAAAAGCGCGCCATTAGAGAACTGATTTTTCAGTATGTTTGTATAGAGCGAATGAATTAAGCGCAAACAAATGGAGTCTATGTAAGATGTTAATTTCTCATATACAATTACACATCTCGAGAACGAAATATGATAGCAACGATCGGATTTGGAAATTTTGTATCGCGTTGAAACACTAATCAGATGAGACAATAAAAATTGCAACAATTGAAATTTATAAACAATTTCCAAATTTTGCAAATCTAAGGGGGGAGAGTCTCCCGATGTTCCAGAGTCGGAAACAGCGAATTAACAATTTTGCAACAATGTATGATTTTATACACAAATTTGAAACATGCCTTAGAACCACCGGGAAGACTCCGCGAATTGTGCCTGAAATGAACATCTCAAAATAGCAGTTTGACAGGAGTTACAAATCCATTACTAAAAGTTGGAATAATTGGTGCTAAAATGATAAATATTTACAGGTCTATCGACAATAATTCTGGACGAAAAACCCCTTTTAGAAATACTTTTTCGTCGTGACGTACGCGCAGGCAAAATTCTCCTTCGGCAGGGAAATATGACGATATTTTTTCCTCGTACGTATACGAACTAGCCTCCTCCTCCTGAGACAGCGTTCTTTCTACCCCTTGGGATGTTGCACCAATCAGAAACAACTGGGGCTCTACCTGCTAGCGATTGGTCAACGCGTCCCTCTCCCTGCCTTCCCACTGGCCGCGGTGTGTTCAAGTTTGTCGGTGCGGTTGGGAAGATTTTGCCGGCCAATTTTTGTGAGGGAAAGGATACATATCTCTATCTTCATAATTGTAGCCAAAAAAATTTGAATATTTTGCAATTTATGAAAAATCTGAGTTTTCAATGAAAATGAGACCGGGACCATTCTCTTAAACATCCTTCACACTATCCAACAACAAAATTTAATCAGAAATGATGGAACCAGATCTTTTGAAATTTTGAAAATTTCCCACGGGCTTTATGTAAACTACCTCCCAAAATAAAAATATCGGTTTTAATTTTAAGGACTCGCGACATCAGCCAGATCGATTGGAGTTATCAATTTTGGAGAAAATGGCGGAACGGTTTAGCTACTATGTTGTTAGGAACACAGACCGAAGGACAAACAGACGGATAGAGACAGCCAGATAGACAAACGTTTTGCTGTCATTCAATTTTTCGGTATCAAGGGCCCACAAAATATTAACTCTGGATACTCCACGTGTTAGAAGATTTTTTTAAATTTTGAAACTGAATTTATCTACTTTTTTGTAATCAGGGTCCTGTAAAAAGTTTTTTTCTGCCGAAAATTCGCCGTTTGTATTTTTTCCTGCAGTATTACATAACTTACTCTCTTTCGCCGGTCTACTTCTCTCTAAGCGGTAGCGAGGTAATAAAACCGTACAATTGTAATAAGAGACAAATATAATGTAAAAATCTGGAGGGTAGGTCAATAAAAGGCAATTTATATTTACAATACCAGTGATTCGGCCATTTATCTGGCCTGCTTCAGGGTTATACAAATGTAATAAAATACAAGAAAATATACAGGTAGTGCAATTTTACACGATTTATCATTACATACGAAAACTAACAATATTCGAAGTATTATTTGCTATACTATAGGACAGAGGTAACAATAACAACTAATTTCCTATAATTACGGATAGGTTAGGCAACATGTGTTAAATTGATGTCATTTTGTATGGTTACGTTGCACCCACGAACGGGTGCATCGGTGTCTATTACCCATTGCCAACTGTATGTTCTATGAGTACTGTTTCACTTTTTTTATTTATTATTTTACCATACTTTATTTTTGTATAGTTATATAAAGGTTAATTATGATTAAAATAATAAATAATGATTATTATCAATATTTTTAATTTCATATGAAGATTCTTGGTTTCTGAGATAGCTGAAAAGTTGTATTTAGTTGTAGTTATTGCCAACCTTCAACAATATTAGTATACAGTGTGCAAAGAAGCATTCAATATTGAAACATTGAATATAAGTAAAAAAAACACAAAAACATATTATAAGAAAATTATAGAGTATGGATTTGATAATATAGTCAGCCCAATTAATAATTATGTGGCTAAATTCAACATTAATATTGTTGTAAATTATAGACTGCAATTAAGAAAATATATTATGTATATGTATGCAAACAGCCTATATTTATTTATATCATGTATTAAATTACATTATTTGTTGTAATTGTAATGTTGGAGTTATTTGTAATAATGTTAGAAAAAATAGTGTTGGGTTTCCCTGCATCAGCTTTAAGTTGCATGTCTGATTAATGTTTTTCTTGATGTGTAACGTTTCTTTAACTATTATTTTTTCGTAATTGATTTCTCTGTCAAAAATGGTGGTGTGATGTAACTGAAAATTATGGTTGTTTTGATTACCACGTCTGGCTAGGTGCAAAAGGCTGTTTTATTTTTCATGACATTTGTATGTTGATTTATTCTCTTTTTGAGAAATTGGGCTGCCTATCCTATCTAAACTGTATTGCAATCACCATATGAAACCTGGTAGATGACATTTTTGTGATTCATTGGTTCAATTTTTTGTATAGTGTTTTTGAAAATTGATTTCTTCAAGTTATTTTGATTTTTAAAGGCTATGTTAGTTCTTTTCATTTTTCAGGGTACGGCCAATATTTTCTAATAGCCCTTGGATGTACGTTATTGTTTTGTATGTTTTGTCGTTCTGTTCTTCCCTAGAATTAATAGCACCTTTGGTTGTGGTCCTCTTGTTATATACAATATTATTTATTAATTCTCAGGGAAATCACTTCTTGATGATATTTTTGATAATTTTTAAATTGTTAGCATGAAATTTCTTGTACATACGTTGGTGGCTTTGAATTTTAAAGCTAGAGCTGTATTAATATTTGATGAAGTGGAGGGTGTGATTTTAATTTAAGATAAACATCAGATTTGATGGGTTTTCTCTACCAGTCAGTTTTCAGAGTGCCATCAACATTTCTAATAACTAACGTATTTATAAATGGTATTTTTTGTTTACTTCATTTTCCAGAGAGAAGTTGAGTCTTTCATAGTGGGAGTTGAATAAATTCAGAATGTAGTCTTTTTTGTCATTAGGAACTGCTAATATTAGGTCATTGACGTATTTAAACATGAAAGGGATATTGAAGTCAATGTTAGTTAGGATTTCATCTAACATTTGGTTCATAGAGAAATCAGCAATTAGGGGAGCACAGGGTGACTCCATATCTATCCCATCATCTATGCTGTAAAACTGACTATCGTAAATAAAGTAACCCTCTTTGACACTAAGTTTGAACATTTTCGTCAATTTTTTCTTAATAAAAGTTCCAATAATTACTTTAAGTCTGGATCTTCCTATACTGGGCACTAACTTTGATCCACTATGAAGACCACCAATGAAGGACGCGCTTGCTTGTTGTTGATGATTGACATCCATAATAACAAATGTTACAAAAAATTGAAGTACCACTTAATTGGAACACGTCGTAATATGTATAAAGATGAATCATAGGCTGTCTGCTAGTATGTTTTTTTTAATAAAAGTTCCAATAATTACTTTTTATAGACAGTCACAAATACATTTATTAAAACAAAAGATTTTTACATTTCAATAGTATCTTGAAACAAGAAACAGCGTGGCAACGTTGCAATCCAGAAATTTTAGCGATAGATCCAAACTGGAGTTCAAGGCAAGTTCTCGAATCATTGTATATTAAAATCTATTCTTCTTTGAATTCTAATTTGGAATGTAACTGTTTTGCCAAAAGTTATGATTCCGTACTAATACAATTCAGTAGTTATAACAAACGGCAAATTAAACTCTCTGATTTTGAGACAGTACAACAAGACATTAATTTCAATAATCAAAATTTAAATGATGTAATTCAAGCTAGTTTATGTTACTCTGTCAGATATCCAAGTTCCTCCCTCACAACACATAAACCCTATTACTATCTCTTCTTGCCCCTACTTCCTCGAAAGTCGAACTGCTAGGCTTTCTGAGAAAGCTGTCCACAGTCTTCCCCCTTCCCCCACCCCTCCCATCTGTCCTTACGCCTCCTAGAATTCAGCAAACCCAGGAACATTCTTGTCAGTACTCTCTCCGTAGTAGGAGCGTTCACAGTCGACATTAGTAACGCACATTTGTATATCGTGTGTATTTTTCTTTGTCTACAACTTTCATATGAGTATGATTTTTGTATATCTGGCCACTTGCCTTCTTTCCCGTAATTAATAATTTATTAATATAATTTAGAAGTAAGACGTCTGAAGAGTTTTATCTTAATTTATAGACTAAAACAATTTATGTTTTGCTTTAACAGTCATAATGTGTTGTTTGAATTTTATATCTATTATATTTCAACATGTTCTCATGAATTATTGACAATTTCTAATGTTTATTGAATTCTAAATTCATCACACGTATGTATTCCATAAAATGTATTCGTTTCAAATTCGATTTTTCAATTTGCATTAATTTATACCACGAATATCTAAACTTACATGACATTTTTTAACTTTGAAAATGTTAATGGGTTATGTAGAGATTTTTAATTGTGAGTGTTAATTTTTAGAAAATATGTTTTCAACATCATATCACCTATCAAGGTGAATTTTATCATGATATTTCAACCAATTCTTTGTAAAGTATGTATTCACCAAAAATTTTTAATTTATTGTGAATTTTTTATAATGTTAAACACACTTTTTGTATCTTAATATAAGTTTTTCTTTTTTTATTAATTTTTAATTTTATTTATAATAATTATTATTTTTTTTATTTTAGTTGACATATTACCATAAGTTTTATTTGATGATGGAGGCACAACTCGACCTCTGAAACGTTGCGACGCTGTTTCTTGTTTCAAGATATTATTGTAATGGAAAAATCATTTATTTTTAATAAATTTATTTATGACAGTCTATAAAAAGTAATTATTGGAACTTTAATTAAGAAAAAACTTACTAGCAGACAGCTTATGTTTCATCTTCGCCAATTCTTCAAGGTTTAGTTTGCGTACTTGTTGGATGTTCTTCCACATGATGGTGTCAGATGGTACTTTTATGGATATGTTGGTAAACAAGGAGCTGGCATCTAGAGAGATTATTTCATACCCATTAGGTACAGATATATCTTTGATCTTGTTGACAAGTGCAAAAGTGTCTTTGATGTCGTATTTGTTGTCTGCTATTAAAATAGCTGACTAAAGTTAGTATGTCTGTGAGCAATTTACTAGTTTGATATAGTGGACTGTTGCTTACTATTGATCTAAGAGGGTTGTCAGGTTTATGGTTATGACTAATCTATATAGTCTGGGGGGTGAATGTTACATGTCGTACATTTAGTTTTGACAGTACCATCAATTTTTTCTGTCTGAAAAGGTTTAGTAAGAGATTATTGTTAACATATTGTAGTCTTTCATTTGTATGTTGGTAGGGTTCTTCACTTGTATGTATTGTTGTCTGACAGTAATTGTTCCATTTTCTTGTTGTCGCCTGACTGATACATTGCCACTGTGCTCTTAGTTTTATCATTTCTCAATATAACGATGTCTTGGCTTTCTTGTCGGAAGTTTTGAGTTTAGTGACAAGTTTATTTATTTTGTTTTTGGGTTCATGTATAAATTTACTTTTGTTATGAAAGTTAGTATGATGTTGTTACATTTAGCTCCTATCATTGTTTGATTTTCTTTGCTGTAACATTATGATATTATTCTAGCCAAACAATTCGATACCATAGAAGACAGTTAAACCTTGATTGATCCATAATCATTTTATTATTTTTCTGAGCCCTAAACAGAATCATGTAGAAGTCTCTGAAATGAACGCGAATATATTAGCGCGGACAACACTTCAGGCCTATCTAGTGGTATAGAAGACACAGATCCTTACCTCGGATTAAAGTAATTAAAATATAATCTTGCTAACCTATCAATCCCCATTTTAATATTACGTCTAAGAGGTACTGGTCATCATCTTTGAAACTAATGTTCCAGACCATCGTCTATAGTGAACCCTGTATTTAATAGAGTTTTCCGTTCGCCGCACTGGTGCGCACCCAGTGCGCACTCAGGGAAGCTTTCGTATTCTATTCGACCGCTAGGGCGCACCAGTGCAAAGAAGCGCATGTTCCATTCGCACGATCACACTGAACCAGGGCGCACTCGGGGCGCCCTAAACTGCACTGACGATTGCGTCAGTGCAGTCCAGTGCACAGAATCATTGTGAGGTTTGGTAAGGAAGTTCTCCATGCTGATTTGGATTTGTGGTGAAATTGTGAAAGCAATTGAGGATCTTCTGTCACGTAGGGATACGTCGAATGATGGAGTATATTATGGTTGTCAAGAAATGTCTTAAAATAATTTTTGTAACTTCACCGAAGTTCGGAAAATTAGTTTGTTTTCCTAAAACGTAACCTTAAATAACTTCATGTTAACAAATCCAGTGCTATTTAGAAACCAAAGTGCAGGTACGCCTAAATTACGAAACGCTAATTCAGTGAAAATAAAAATAGTGACTTATAAAATCATTCAAATATATGTGCTAAGAAATGTTTCTCGCACGCCCATACATATCTAAGCGGAAATACTCATGTTAATATTTTTATAGTTTTCAATAACCAAACAATTCTGCAGAAGCCCTTTGGTTCAAAATCTTGTGTACTATTTGGATCACTGGCAAATCTCGAGAAATGAAATTTCAAGACATACGCATTTGAAGTTTTCGTGGATTTTAAATGAAGAAATCACACGTTAATATTTTATGAATTAAGAAGTAAGAATTACCAAAAAACTTCATAAAAATTACAACAACGATCATAATTCAAAATTATTATTTTTCGAGTTCCATCAGTGTGACAGGCCAAGAACAGCTATCTATAATCTCACTGCGTAGCGCGCACACACTGACTCAGTTCCGGAATCCGGTTCGTGGCTGCCCTTAACGCGTGTGGGGCAGCACTGTTTCGGAGCGATGTCGTTTTCGCTCTGCACCAGGGTGGGTTTCAGTGCAACGAATGGAAAACGCTATAAGATGGCCTCTTGCCTGAATCTGGTGCAAAAGGGTAGTGAAAGGGGTTCATTTACGTCTCTGTCACGCGTGCACACGTGAATTATGTCATGCCCCCACTCCGCCATCGACGGAAAGCACCATAGAAATCTCCATGAGAAAACTTCCGCCTGACACCGCCGCTCCTACAGCCAGCCGCTGTTATCTGTTTCCTAAATAATTGTATTTTCCACTGTAGAAACCTTCATTAGGATTACTAATGTGTTCTTGTGATTCAATATTCTTTGCATTGAAAGAATCTTCCAGGTATACAATGTAAACATATCAAATGTAACCACATTATCTCTAGTATACCGAAGGAACCTTCCAGATACATGTTGTAAACATATCCAAATGTAAACCATCATCTCTAAAATACCCTACATATACGCAAGGTTCAGAAGCAAGAGAAGCGCATAAGCTCACCAGATGACTTTGTGTGAACATCTTTCGGCCAGTCCTGGCCTGCACAAAGCTTTGAGTCAGAATTAAAAGACGTTATACTTCTTTGTGTGTTTTATTGAAGATCATCAGTCAATCCTTCCTGTGGTAGTGAACTTGAGGAAGCTACGTTGCAAAATCAACATTATTCGCAACACTAGCAAATTTAACTCGTGCACCCTCTGGGACACTCCTCACCAGCCACCGCCCTCCTCGCTGCACCCAACCCGTCGCCTCGCCTCGCAGCGCCGAGGGCCAATTTATAAGCTTGAGGGATTGTACACCGAAAGTGCTGTTAACCGTGAGTATTGACTCATCGCCAGCTGCAATTTATCCTCTGGGCCGCTCTGCCCGTCCCTCCCCCTCCCCCCGCTGGCAGGGGGGGGGGAGCGGCGCCGGCTGCGCTTAATGTCGCAGTTAGGAGCGCAACTCGCGCGCGCCCGTCGCCCATTAGTCAGCACGCGAGGGACAGCGGGTCGGAGGTTAAGCGCCGCTCCGCCCTCTTTGCTCTCTCCGCACCCGCCCTTCACCCTGCGCTGTCGCTGTCTGGAGGAGGATTCTAGCGACCGGCTGCTCTCATCGGTGGTTTTCCGTGGTTTCTCCGATCAACACCAGGCGAATGCCGGAGCAGTACCCTACCAAACGGGCCACGGACCGCGCGCGATCCGTCCATCCTCTTCCTTGTTCTATCCTCACCCCTACACACACACACACACACACACACACACACACACACACACACACACACTAACATGCACTACACTATCACGTATTCCGGGAGACCATCGGGAGCTTACAGCTTGTCCCAGATGGGGCGGTGGCTGGTGGGAGAGTCCTGGTTAGGGGGAAACCCCACTGGCCGACGGTAGGTCGGCGCCGGATCTCGCCATCAAGCGGGGGAAGATAACCGCTATCTCTCTAGAAAAAACACACACTGCGCTTACGAGACTAATGAGTATGAATGACTAATCGCCCCCGGAAACACGAACAGTTGACGTCCCCGGAAACACGAAAAAACGAATAAATTCACCCACCGGCCGCACCATTCGCTCACACTCTCATTCCCTCTCCATCCCTCTCCTCACCATCTGCCACTTCCCCTCCATTCACCGGCACTCCGATCCCCATCCTTTCACCTCCGCTTCGCCGATCCCCGCCATTCTGCTCCGCTAGCATCCATCTCTTTTCCTGACATTTCATATCTTCGCATTTTTAAATCTCTTTCCTTCTCTCTAATGTCCATTGTTCTCTTTTCCATTCCTTCGAATTCACGCCCGTTGCCAACCCTAAGTTCAACGGCCACGATCTTTGACTTCCTAAGAAAGTCGCAACGTCTTTACTTCGAACAGCAAGTCTGAAATATTTCTGGCACAAAATAGTTTTGTAGGTTGTCTAAAAGGTTCTTTGATGATTTCATTCTGCCTGTAAGTGGCTCAATGCTTAAAGGTCCACTCAATCACTGCCACGGAATTTCCACTATTATAAAAACTATACAAATGAATATTACACGAACGAAATCTCTTAACACTTAAATGGAGGTCCTTTTTTTTTTAGTTAACCGGGATACTGATTTACAGTATAACCATAACCTCTCCATCATTTTCTTTAAATTCTCTTGAAGTCAATTTTCATTATTTCGAGGGTGGATCAAGTATGAACGAGACCTTTATAATCAATGCTGTATCTTTCGGTCGTCAATTACGTGACCAATGTCCCCAGTTTGTAGTAGTGTTTATTCTCAATTAACGTTGGATTTATGGTTCTGGCACCCATATTGTTGTATTTTTAACAATGAGAGAACGAGGGTGAACATATCAGTTGCACTACGCGGAACAATGAGTGAACATATCAGTTGCAAAACGCGTTATTTTCCGTTTTTTGGCAAATGAAAGTGAGAAACCATCAGAATAATGCAGAAGGGACTCATTTCTTAAATGTATTCACACACGTTGATGAAACGTGGGTGCACTACTACACTTCTGAGACGAAGAGGTCTAGTATGGAAAAGTGATCGAAACATGAATTAGTGCCATTCAAGATAAAGACTCGTTTGTCTGCCGGTAAAGTTATGACTGTCTTCTGGATTAAGATAAGTTGACGAGTTTGTGGAGCTTTGATTACCCGCTCTTAGAATTTTTTGCTGTAGTAGATTGTAGATTGTATAGCTCTTCTACTCCCATATCGGCTTTGAAGCTATCCTGTGACAGTTCGTTTTCCAGTTGCTCAAGAAATTTGTTCTTGTTTAGATGTTCTGATAGTATGTTCTGATAGTTCTTACATTTAAGGATTCTGTGACAATTTTCGGTTTGAATTTGCTCTGGTAGTGGGCTTCTGATAGTGTCAACGACTTTGTTTGTCTGGAGACCGTTAGCCAGTTTAAATATTGATTGTTGATCATTATTTTTTGGTAACCAGTTTTAACGGTGTTGCCCTTTCCTCTCTTCCCTTGCGCGTTGCCTGAGGGTTGCCTTTTTAACGTTTCATTTTTATTTCAAGTCATCGTCTATGAAGCAGACCTGACCCTTTAGTTTGTTTCTATCGTTCATGAAGACAATTTTTTCTTCAAATATATTAAGTTTCCCCCTTACTGAGTCCTTTTCTGTCCTATCTTTGCCTAAATAGCTCGCCGTAATTAAATCATCCTCAACGGTCCGTGTCCCGTTTGGTAGGGTACTGCTACGGCATTCGCCTGGTGTTGACAGGAGAAACCACGGAAAAGCACCGATCAGAGCAGCCGGCCGCTAGAATTCTCCTCCAGACAGCGACTGAATTTGACCTAGCTGAAAAGCTAGTGTCGAAAATCCTGCCGCCGTAAGGACTCGAACTAGGACCTCCCGGTCAGAGGCGCTGCGGTGTCTATGTTTTGAATTTCTTCTTTATGGTCAGCAATGTCTCTTTTCGTTTCCTTACTAAAATCCTCGTTCGGCATTCTCAATTCTTTGAGTTCTGAAAGGATATCAGAAATAATTGGTTTTATGTCCTCCGTGATGGGTGGGTTTGTGTTGTTGTCATCAACTTTTGTTAAGCTCTGATTGTTTTTCGAATTTCATGTGACTGTGTTTTGGGAGCTTTTGTGCTTCTGCCCGCCGTATTGCCGAATTATCATTAAATTTGTGGCCTAGTTACAGGTACTACCTTGTAAGGATTTCGTCTACCTCCGAAAGATTCACCATCACAGTGACGGTTACTGATTGCTGTCAATAAGTGTCGCTAGTTGTCCAGTTGTCCTTGTCTGCGACCCCACTCAATGCTTTTTTAAAAGTTGGTTGCCCTTGTCACTGGCCGCACTGGTTACTTTCTTCAGTTGGTACACCTTTTATAAGCTTTCTATTGTAGCTTTTCTGGAGTAGGTTAAGTTCCTTTCTGCGTGGCTAATTACACTGATTAAAGATGCAATCCTTGTGATAAAAATTTTGCCTATCCAGAATCTTATTATAATGATAGTGCTGCGTCTTTATGGAATAACTGAGATTATATATAATGCGACATCTTCGTCACATATTCAGGCCGCGAACGTCACCAACGTGCTTCCTGCGCGAACTTTCAAAATAAATCAAATTCATATTGTACACTAGCAATTCTCCCAATGCTATGCCACACTAACCATGGTATACATAACAACCAAAGAACTTCACTAGAGTTGAAATTATATACCATTCTGATTCAGTATTACACACTGAATACCGAAGGTACATCATTAGTGTCTACAATGTGATACATAACAATAGCTTCTCTTTATCTATTGGGTATTCCCTAAAACCTATGAGTGGTCAGTTCACAACTGAATATTAAGGCACACAAAGCACTGTCGAGAGTAATTTCGTTAAGAGAATTCAGAATTCAGAATTCATTTTCCTAATATTTTAAGGCAAAACTTTGATAAAATTAGAAAAATTTCTTTCAGAAGTGACATCAGCAATGCTAAATTAGAAGTGCAAATATAATTAATAGAAAAGTATAATATTCATATTTGTCTCAATCTACTATAATTTTCTAGTCTTCTTATGTTGCAACAAGTCAAATCAATCTACTCAAACTCTATGTTATACTAAAAGAAATGCTATTCTCAAATAAGAAAGGAACGTAGCTTAAGTCTAGAATTTATAAAATAGACCAAAGAATGCACTTCTTCGGAACTTGCAGTATTAAGAATCAATATAATAATGTTATCTTTTATAAATGTATTTCTCATATTATCGTACTGGGGATGTAGCTTGATTATATGTTCCAGTGTTTCATGCTGTTCTAAGTTACATAGCTGGAATCTCTCCATTTCTGTAATTTTGTATAATACGCCATTACTTTTTAAGAAATCTGTGTTAAGGCTGGCCATCCTCATAACTGTGCTAACATCCGAATTTGTGCGAAGAGTAGAGAAAACATTAAGTAGAGTTAACAGGGTATCATGTTAGTGTCTTTTAGCATTTTATATAAGGAGCTGTATTTTGAGTTCTGGAACATCTTCGTCGAATATTGGTGTTACATAGTCTAAAATCAATTGCGAAGTAGCCCTTTCTATCAAGCTAAAAGTTTCCAGTTCCACTTTTAAATTGGAATTGAGAGTTTCAAGTTAAAAAAACCATATACGAGTTGTTATTGTTTAATTTATTTTTTGACTAATTATTTTAGAAAACTATAGCATCTGCTGACGCTGCGAAATAGCTTCATTGAATTGTTTAGGAGAACAATAGAATGATGGATTGGGTTTCTCGCAAAGCGTAGCTACCCACTTCCTAGCTTGCTACAAGGGAAAATGCTGAAAGACAATTATTCGAGAACTATTAGTTTATCTCAGCGAGATAAATATCAGTGATGGCAGAAGTGTGTAAATTTTACCTTGTCAATGTTTTCTTAGATAAACAAAAGATTGTTTCCTGTTATAATTCGTGCGACGTACAATTTCAGCTCGTCTATCACCTCTTACGCGCTCAAAACACCCACTACTACCACCACTACTACAAAGGCAGTGGCACTGCCTTTAACTGTCGAGGCGAATTATTGTGTAAACGCACGGCCGAAAGATTTTCCAGCAATTACCCTTCCTGGCGTCATATTAATAGTCGTTGTATTTCTTCGAAATCTCGACAATGGGAGCGCGTTTGCGCGCCAATGCTTCTTGCTGAGGTCGCAATACCAACCCTGCATAATTAAATTGATAGTCGGTAGCATATGTACGTGCTTCTTAACGCTTTTTTACTAGAGCGAGTCGAGTCGAGTAACTGAGAAACTGTGTTCGTCCACTTTCTTTTTAAATAATGCTATTCTATCGCGCCTTCATTTGGAAAACTTTTAATTCTCGGGATGTTGACACTCCACAGTGTCTCCGGTATCTGAAGCGATCTTGCGAGTGTCTATGAAAGACGTTCAGCTCTTCAACTGTTTGTCCTTCCAAAGAGTTTCACACGAAAGATGTTTTTGTCTTTCCTCTGGAAGCAAACGCGCCGTTTTTGGAAAAATATAATCCGACGCGGGACGTTTAAAATGCATGCGCTTTGCTGTTAATTAGCGACAAGGAATTGTTATAATGATAGGTTTCAAAGTACGGAGCCAAATTTGAATTACCTTTGGCCGACGATGTGCCAATTGAATCTTTCTGGATATCTGTTCTCTGACATGCTTAATAATTTAATCCAATATTTTATCGTTCTTTGAATTATCAGTCTTCTTAAAGTTTTCTTCCTGTTTCCATTCTTAGGATGTAACCTGGAGTAGATTTTGGAAGTCCTAACAAAAGTTTGAAGAAGCCCGCCTGTAACGCATCCGCAGTATCTTTATGTCGTTGTCACCATAAGCGTTTCAAAGAGTAGAACTCCCCGTTAATTAGTTTCAATGTCGAGTCCCAACTGGTAACTTCACCTGACATTTGGATCTGCCAGACGGAGCTCACAGCTTGTCTTGCTTTGCTCAGGAAGTTATCTGCGGCTTTGCCAAATATTCGAGAGCTTGTGAATGGAATTCCTAAGTACATATAGGTTGAGACAAATTCAGTCAGTTGGTTATTACACTTGATACTATAGGTTCTTTAGGAGCATCCAATGCAGAATTCGAGAATCTTTGTATTATTCACATTAACTTCCTACTTCCAGAGAGTATATTTGGCAATGTTCTCCTAAGGTATTTAACTTTTCTTGTAGATCTATAAAATTGTTTAATAATATTATCCGATCACCTCCAAATGAAATAATCTCCATTTTACTGTATATATTGTTGTGACTTCTCATCTCAAAAAATTGGAAAATATCACGAATCAGTAGGAAAAATAAAGATGGGCTGATTAAATCACTCTGGAGCACTCCTTAAGTCACTTCTATACCATCTGTTTTTTGTCCATTGACTAGTATCTTGATACTAGTCATATACTTATACTTGATGTATAAGCTTTATTATATAAATTTCTCAGTACCTGCATGACATTTGCACTTATACCAGCTTGGTAAATTTTTCTCCACAGAATAGTACTATGGAGTCAAAAGCCCGTCTGATGTCTACGAAAGCCGCATGTAGTCTTACTCCAGGATGTGCCAGGCTCGGTGCAATTTTATAAGTGAGGCAAAAAATATTGTTGTCGCACGATCGGTTCGACCACAAATCACACTGCGCTTCAGGCAGAATGTTCTCGTATTCACTTCAGGTATTAAGTCTATTAGCGAATATGCTGGTGATAATGTAGGGTTTTTTAAATCATCTTTTTTATGTAAGAGCATTATGTTTTACTGGCACCAGTTATCATGGATTATGCCTGTGTTCATCATGTGGTTGAATATTCTGGTTATCAACATCACACCATTCATTGGCAGTCCCTTATAGAATTCGTTACAAATGTCGCCTGGACCTGGAGATTTTTCTTTTTAACTCTCTAGATTGCTTTTCTTATTTCTATAATCTCCAATGGTTTGTTTAAAAATGGATGGGCAGCATCAAAAAATAACAAGTTGTCATCTACCTTCAGCGAAAATATATTTTATAGAATTACCACCATTCTCCGATTGTTATTGGACAATTGATTAATGTTTTCTTTCTCAGTTAGGTTGCAAAATTCCAAAATGACTTGGATGTATGGGTTGATGGTAGGGCTGTGTGTATTTCTTGATAAAAGTTTTGTTTATTTAATTTGATTGTGTTAAAATAATATTTTCTGGATGTCAAAGATTTTTTTATGTTCATCATTTCTAGTTGCATTCTATTTTTTGGGGTTGCGAATCACTATTTTTCGTTTATTGTAGCATATCTTGTTTAAAAGGGTTTACCAATTCTGTTTTTTACTTTATTTGTCACTACTTTCTTCAAGAAATTTTGCTCCTCAGCTGTTTCTATGATGTTTTGTTTTAATGCGTTGTTAAGCGTAATTAGGTCATCACATTCCGGCCAACTTTTATTGTCGAACACCTTGACGTATTCACCAAAGTAGTCATGATTTCACACGTTTAGTCAATTTGTTGGAGTCGCTTTTCATACTTTTTCGTGGTTGACTGATGTCTAGATGAATTCTTGAGGGTAGGTGATCAGATGTTCCCAAACACGGGATGTCCAAGTCGTGAATCAGTCGTAGATGATCCCAATTGATCCAGATCAAATCTAGAACAACATTCTCTTTCATATATATAGGCCATCCGTCCACGTCCGACATTGTGCGACCATTTAGCACTATAAAGCTCTGCCTCAAATGTTTATATTAATTTATGATATTGTGTATTTTCTTTTTCATCGATGAAATCTTGAATCAATTACGTTGGTACCAATAGTTATTCCAGATTCAAGCTGATTGAGATGGACAATCCGTGTGTTGAAATCACCCCCAATTATTATCTGTGAATCACACTTTTCTTTTAACATTGTAAGTGCGTGTACTAGGAGTTCTAACCCAGTTTCATAAAACTTATTCCGTAAATATACATTAAAACTTATCACCTCCAATTCAATAATTTTGATCAATGCATTTGAAAGAAATCCAATTTTCATTATAATCTATAAATGTAATCGAGTTTACAACGTTTGTGTCCTACAAGATGATAGAACACCCACTTGCCCTACCTAGTGACATCTCTTTGATTGCATTACACATCTTGAATCCAAAATTAACGAATGCTGCTGGATGAAATATCGCTCATTAACCACGCTTCATTTCGGCATATAATAGCATTATCTACGATGTATTGGTTCAGGTCTGCACAGGACAAATCAAAAAAGTTTTTAATACCATGAACGTTTCAGAATAAGAAACTTATGTTGCTAGGGCCGTGAAAAATGCTGTGTACATCATTTACATTTTTAGTGTTACCATCTGCATGTTTCAAGTCCCTCTCAGCCTTTCAAATAGGTTCTGCGTTTTCTGATATAACAAGCTTATCACTCAAACTTTCAGGTCGTAATTGATATTCACAATGTTTTGAACCACCGACCACTTGTATATCTTGCTCTTCATTGGCATTACTGCACGGGAAAGCATTCTTGTAAGCCTCGTCTAGTTACCTGTTTAAATTGTTTTCCATATATCACTTTATTAAAACCCACGATTACTTCATAACCCTCATTTTTGGCATCTTCAGCTACCTTTGTTATTTTACGCTGTGCTGCTCTTTTGGTTGGTGTTCGGTCCGTTGTGATGAAATATTTGATGAATTGAATGAAATATTCGAAAAATTGCGACTTTATGCCAGTTACAAAATGTTTCTCAACACTTCTTTCTCTCCATGCCACATGGCGGCTGACGTCTGGAATCGGTTTTCAAATGAAGTGGTCACATGGTTCGTGGCGGAAATTAGTGCTACGTAGAACGAGCAAAAATCGGTGCACCGAGGAGCCCACCTGATTCTTTCCAACCATGTGAATATCAGGAGTGAAACGACATTATTGTGAACATGCAAACGGAAGTGGCACCCTGGGATGCTGCTCCCACATATCTGCGATCATTTATTATTTGGCACACGCTCGTTACTTGGCGAAAATTGTTAAATAGAAATTTTGAAAAATTAGAAATTTAGAGTAGACTGTTTACAAACAAACGCGTGATCACAGTTATTGAAGTAGACAGTGACATGATTGTCTATGATTGTCTAATTGTCAATGATTAATAAATCAGCAACTGAGTAATTCGATGTATATAATAAAGATTCATGATAAATACGCCTAAAACCGAGTAATTTGATATATATTAGAAACAACACATTAATCTAAAAACAAAAGGAGCTTAATGATTTTATTTCGATGATATAAATACAATCCACATAAAACAAACACATGAGAGCAAAAGGTTGTAAATCATCCTGGTAAGTGAGACCTGTCCATAATTTTAATATAAATTGTTTAAATATTGGTGAAACGGTTGCAGATCCATTGAGTCGGGAACGTAATTTCCAAAATTCTGAACAGTAATACATAATAAGCATTTCATGTAAATTTATGAAAACCAAGTATAATGAAAGTGTACTTTCAAACATTGCTAATTTAATTTTATGCGTAGAGTCCATGTCAATTTTGTACATCTCCAGTGCACATGGCAACGTATTGATTTTCAATGGACACTTGAGCTTTTGTTATAGTCCTGTATTGAAACAAATGCAGGTAATACAATTCATGCAATATAAATAAGAGCTAGGATTTCAAAACGAGGCGATCCCACTTTGCATCAAGCACTTCACAACGAGCACTACTGTTTGAATTCGTTTTACAGTATAATATTTTGTTGTTATTGCTGCTACTCTTGGTGCTTATAATAAAATAAAATTACTTTATTTCGAAAATTTTACTATTCTTGTATAGTTTGCAATAAGTAAAGATTGTGACTTTTCAGGAATGTATGCTCTCTTAATGTAAATTTTTTAGCTTGTTCATAACTTTTCTACTTTAAAATGATACATAATAATTATTTTCACAAAATATGAAGTTTCTAGGTTCAAGTTCACAAACCGCAGCAGCAGGAAAAAATACAACCATAATGACGATCATCAACGAAACGTATCATAATCACTATCGCTGAACAAATTGCAAGCCTATGGCGCGTTCTATAAATAGTTGCGATACAGAAATGCTCGGGAGGTGTCGTAAAGCAAAGCGCGGCGCGGCAAATCGGATCAAACGTCCGTAAGCGTGACATGCCATGTGCGCTTCTTGGCTTGCAACGAGGTGCCAGCGAAAACATACGGCAGGATCTCTTTGATTTCAAAATAATTTCAAATTACTATATTACTGCAAGTTTTCGTTTATTTTGGTTGAACTTTGGAATGGCAAATATAAAACGCACCCCAAAATATTCTTGCATTTATCCTGATATTTGTAGACAATGAGTTCTTCTTCTTTCTCATGTTCCGGCACAAAAACAATCGCTGAGCGTCGTCAAAACGCAAGCCATAGGGCGGTGATATCAGCGCCTCTAGCGGTGGCGGATGGAGAGCTCCCAGCCCCGGCTGACACGGTGGGCTAGAATCTTGAAACCCTGGCCAGAAAGGAAAAAACAATGTTTTTCTAGATGGGAATTTTGGACTATCAGGTTGGGTACAGTAATGTTAGGACTACTGAATGCCGGTTGTGCGGGTTCATTGTTTCAATGGTGCGGTGGTGGTGGGTTCATTGATGCAGTGGTTCATTTTGTTCCTTGTATCCGAGATGAAACTTGGGAATTCCTTGTTAGCAGAGCGTGGAGCCGGCCAGGCTACAAAATAGTCTTGACGTTGAATATAAATATTTGTGTTCTGTGTGAGTGATGCGAATATTTTCAATATGAAAAGTGTGCCTGGAAGTATGTACTAATTAAAAACATTTACTTCATTTCTATAGCATTAATTATACATGTTCTTTTGGAAAATTTACTGAATACCGCAAAATTCACGAGAAAATTGTAAAACGCGCTTAAAAACAGAGATAAGTTACAAATTCCACGACATTCCGCTGTCATTTGCACTGTGTTCGTAAGCTTATATTATCAACATTGTAAAGTGTTACATTCAAATTTACCGACTAGTTCCGACTTCGGCTTCGAGTCACGGCTTAAGCAACATTTGCAAAATGTGGTTATTGGGACATCTTGAAAAACGACAGTAAAAACAATTAATTATGAGCTACATTTGTTCAATTTAAATATAGTCGATGCCTAGAAGCATTGCAAAGAATATAATAAGCAAAACAGGACGGAAACAACGCTTTCTCCTTGACAGTGGGATGAATAACTTAGAAAAGGACAAAGGTCATCGCGTCGCGATTACTTTAGTGCAATCTTCAAGAAATTGTTGCATTTCGGTTTCTAATATTAAACTGAATATTTTGGTTATATTTTACGCCGTAGCAACTGACAGACACTACTTCATACAATACGTCTGGTACAATATGCCGACAGCAGTCCCTAGATTGTTTATCCACAGACCAGACATTATTTCTCCGCACCAAATCATCACCAAAGAAACTAGTGTGTCGCCAGAAGCCGTTGCCCTCTTAGTTCTTGTGGCAGATGATAGTGTAGATTCCGATGCAGATGAAGAGGAAACAGTCTTTGAAGATGATGATTCAGTTGAAGAAGCAGAAGAAAGAGAACTTAATGGTTACACCATGAAAAGGATAAAAACGGCAACTTCTAATTATAGTTACAAATAATTTACTAAATGGATAATTGTAATTGAAATGAAATTTTTTTTTTATAAATTATACCATCTTATATCTTCTATTTAGTAATTTTTTCAAGCTACCCATTTTTGAGATATTTTTAACCATTAACTATGACAATCCCTAACTATTGACTTTTATATTAATAAAAAGACATTTATCAATTTTTGTCCGCCATATTGAATGCGCCATTTTGGTCTTTTAAATTTTGGAACTCATAATATTATTAGCAATCTCGTTAATTTCCCCCCAAAAAAACTTTTATATGAATAAAAAGACTTATAAACATTTGCCCACCATCTTGGATCCGCCGTGTTCTTTTTTTAATTTTTGATATCATATCCTTAATCACCAACTTTGATAACTTTTACATACTAACTTAGGTACAAATTGAACGAATCTTATGGCCAGAGTTTTGGGATTGTAGCCCACCGTGGAGCGCCGCGTGGCGCCGCGTCGCGTCGCGCCGGGGGCGGCGAAGGGCATCGCCGATCTGCGCGCACTCCTTCGCGACGATCTGCTCCGCTCGCCCCCGCGCCCCGCCCCGCGCCGCCGACAGGGCGGGGCGCCCTCATTTATAATCCGGAAGTCCATTAGAGGGCGTTCATGTATCACGGTGATGCCCCCGCCCCGCCCCGCCCACGCCGACATTGCCGCTCCGGCTCCTGGCGCCGCCCCGCCCCGCTCCGCCCTGCCCTTCCCCGCCCCGCCCCGCTCTATCACCGCCCCACCCCGCCCCGCTCCGCCCCGCTCCACCCACCCCGCTCCATCCCGCCACGCCCTGCCCTGCCTCCGTCACCGCCCCTCCCCGCCTTACCCTTCCTCGCCCCGCCCCGCCTTGCCCTTCCCCGCCCCGTCCCGTCCCGCCATCCCCTTCCCGGTCCCACCCCGTTCCTTCTCCGCCTCGCCCCGCTCCTTCTCCGCCCAGCCCCGCTCCTTCACCGCCTCCGCCGGGCGAGGCGCTGGGCTCGGAACTCTTAGGTGACTAGTCCCACGCAATATGAGGCCTTGCCTCTCGTTTGTTTACTCACTCTTACCTGTTCGCCCTTGGGGTGGCTCACGGACAGCATGCTAGCTCACCTTGGTACAAAATCTCGTGCCATTCACTGTCTGAGCAAATATAGAGATACAGCTTTCTAATATCATTGTCTCATTTTCTATAGCTGTGCAATGAAAAAGAGCGTAGGCAGGCCATGTATGCTACATATGGTGATGGGAGTACGTCAGACTCGTCAAAAGTTTCCCTTACCCCAAGAATTAATAATGAATAAAATAAGGGCTCACGCCTGCTACCCACTAGCTGTCAAAAGCCGATTAACTGACCCTAAAATACCAAATACTACTTTAGGGCCATATTAATCCGTCCCTACCGCCCTACTACTTTAAAACTCTTCAATTCGCGTAGCCTAAGTGGCCACCTTCGCTGTGTTATTGGATGATTCGTCGTACTGTGACACTTGCAATTAACAAACGTCACCGAGGATCTGAGTTCAACTCTCATTTCAGATGGTATGGGATCATCAAGACCTCATGAACATTGTTCAGAGTTTTACATTTATTTTAATATCACTTATATCTCACTCAACCATTGACGTGACATTAACTCGACGTCATGGATGTGACGATTAAAAGGCGAAGTGTTGCGTTATTTAACGGAATGTTTCAAATATTTATTCATGTATATTTGGTGACCGTACAAAGTCACAATATAACCTAGTTGCACTTTTGACTAGGCTAAGCAGTGTAAGCTCTGAGACGAACATATAAGTAGTCGCTCATTTGACTTGGGTAGTGGGGGTAGAAGCTTGAGAGAAAAGCAAGAAGGCATTTTGCTGCACGAGTGCGTCTGGAGGTGTCTGAGAGAAAGGCGCTGCTTGGACCCGGGAACCGGCCGAGAACATTCTGGACTTCGCCTACCAGCGTTCTAACATCGTCACCGATAAGTAGACGTGTTCACTTTTACTTTATGCCAGTGTGTTTTTTTTTGTGTGAAAATAATGAGATCGGATCAAGCCCGTTGACTTTGGGATACTGAAGGATTGTTCGGCAGCGAGATTATTTCACAATAGCCTCTGAGTGAGGGCGTGTAGTACGGCGACATTATTGGTGCTACCACAACCGGTAAAGTTAATGTAGGAAGAGTAGACCACAGACAAACAATTTTATGCTGACTGATTAATCTTTAGCAATTGTGAGTCTGCCTTTTTCTTAGAATATGGGAGAATGTGGTTAAGAAGATTTCATCGCAGTTGTTTTCATTGTAAATGAGAGTTTTTAGTTGTTACATGTTGAACAGTGGACGTAATGTTTTGTTAAATTGGTTGTCTTTACTTCTCAGAGGTATGAAAGGTTATTGCTGCAAGTCAGAGCCTTTTGTTAATCATTATCAAGCTTCCACTATATTTTGAAACCAATTTTGGGGTTAGGTATCACTTGTATTTACAGTAAGTGTGGTGATCAGTAATTGAAATCACATGTTAATAATTATCAAGCTTTCACTATATTGTAAAACCATTTTTGGGTTTGATATCACGTGTACTTATAGTACGTGTATGGTGATCAGGAATTAGAATCACATATGAAGGATTCTCATGCTTTCACTATATTGTGAAACAAGTTTTTGGTGAAGACAAATGTGAAAGGAGTCAAGTCTATGTGTATGGGAAGGGGATAGGGCAAATAAACATAATACGCGCGATCCGTGGTCCGTTTGTTTAGGTAATGTTCCAACATTTTCTTGACATTTATCGAAAAATCACGGAAAATTACCGATCAAATTAGCCGACTGATAGAATAATTCTGCTCGAGGCTTTGGATGAATTCACTCACTGAGGTGGCTCAGGGAATCAACCGGCGATCTAATGGCTCAGGCATCGACTGATGTCACTTAGAAGGAGAGATTGTAGGGTTCGAATCCCGATGGTGGCAGCATGGATGGTTACTATCTAGAGGGACGAATTCTTCAGCTGTTTGGAGGAGAATCCTAGTGACTTACTACTCTCATCGGTTGCTCTTATTGGTTACTTTGTTCAACGCCAAGCGAATACTGAAGTAGTACTCAAAAAAAGGACTACGGACAATGGGCTCCTTCTTTCTACGGACAGCGGGCAATCTTTCCTATTTCCTTGTCTTATCTTCCCCTCTTACACATACACACACACTTCAATGCACTACACCACCCCACATGTATGAAGACTAGAACTGACTGGAGATGCCTGGATGGGAAACAATCGATAACTACGGGTAGTCTGGCGCTAGATCTTACCATGAAACCTCGGAAGAACATCATTAGCTGCCATATTAAAAATATGCAATACATTTATTTAGATATTGGCACGCGTGATTCATAAAATAATCAATAATCGACGCGAAAGAATTCGACAGGTTACAGAGTGAAAAATCCACCATCATCGGGACGAGAGAGAGAGAGAGAGAGAGAGAGAGAGAGAGAGAGAGAGAGAGAGAGAGAGAGAGAGAAAGAGAGAGCGGTGACAAATGCTGCCTCCCTGTGCAACGCGAGACAGGGGATGCCTAGTGAGGAGGCCCATTGGCGGAGGGGGAGAGGCACTTTCGTCGCTCGTCCCACAAACGCTCTCCTCCTCGCACGCCCCAAGAACCGTCTCCCTCTTTCTCCCTCCCTCCCAGGCGCAGTCGACCGCTCTCACTCGCGTCGTCCGCCGGAGAGTACCGCTCTTATTACGTTCGCATCTGCCCTCACTCGGCCTCAACCCTCACTCTCTCCTCCCATATTCTCCATTTTCGAAAAGTTCTTCCCAGTACTTCTTTTTTATTTCCAGATCTCACACGTCCTCACCAGTTTCTCACCATTTCAGGCCACCTCTCACTACACTTTACCCATTTTTACCAAATCAAATTCTTTAGAATTTGATTTGGTAAAAATTTGATTTGGTCCCTTTCATTAGTCCTCAACCACCCGCCCTGTCTACAATAGATTTCACCAATCATCTAATATCCTTAATAGTTCTCACCAGCCCTGACTAGAGCTCACCCACCTTCGCCCAGCTCTTAACCGTTCTCCCCAACCCTCTAACCCTCTCTCGTCGTCACCCGGCCTCCGTATTCATACCTGCCTTCACGCATTCTCACCAGCTCACCCTGTGTCTCACCAGTCCTCACCAGTTCTTCCTCTCGGTTGGTTGGTTAGTGATTCCGGACGCATCAACAGCTTTGGACATTAGTCCCGTATGTGTAGTGCATGTTTTTCCTCGGGAGATCTATTCCCCCGCTGGATGGTGAGATCCGGCGCCGTTCTACCGTCGGCTAGCGGGGTTTCCCCCTAACCAGGACTCTCCCACCAGCGGGGCACCACCCCACCCGGGACAAGATTTCAGCACCACCCAACCCGGAATATTTGGTAGTGTAATACATGTTAGTGTAAGTGTGTGTGTGTATGTGTGTGTGTGTGTGTGTGTAAGGGTAGAAGATAGGGCAAAGAAGAGGGAGGACAGATCGCACGCCGTTCGTGGCCCGTTTGGTATGGTACTGCTCCGGCATTCGCCAGATGTTGATCGGAGAAACCACGGAAATCTTCCGATCAGAGCAGCCGGTCGCTAGAATTGCCCACCAGACAGCGACTGAATTCGACCTAGCTGAAAAGCTAGTGTCGGAAAATCCTGCCGCCGTCAGGACCTCCCGGTCAGAGGCGCTGCAGTGACATCAGTTGATACACTGAGTTACCGCTCCTGGTTCCAGTTTTTTCTGTTTTCATCAGTTTTTCAGCAGTCCTCACCTCTATCCCGGTCTCCACTCGTTCCACTCCGTCCTCGCCTGCCCGCCGACTCCTCGCGCGCGGCCTCGTCCTTCGCAGCCGCAGGCGATTTGGGGCGGCGCCCTCTCGGGCGACGCGCGAGGACGCCCAGCATTTGTTGCGGGCGACGGCAGACGCCTCCGATGCGATTTCTTTGTCGTTTCCTTTTGTCGCTTGCGGCTGCGATTCTTAACCGATTGGTGAGACAATAAAGGGCAAATAAATAGTCCGCTTCAGAGACACCGTTGAAAGCCTATCCCCTAGCCGATACGCGATGCGAGAGAGAGAGAGAGAGAGAGAGAGAGAGAGAGAGAGAGAGAGAGAGAGAGAGAGAGAGAGAGAGAGAGAAACCCTGGGACATAGGCAAACGTAACGCGTCTGCTGTGGAGATAAATGGAGCAAACGAAAAAGCATTTTGAGATGTATACTTTGTGCTAGCACTTTCGATTCAGAAGTAATTGGTAATCTAAATTTTAACACGTCAAGCGCGAAACACGTTTTCCGTGTGCAGAACTAACAACCTTTTCATTCTAATGGTGTGCGAAACATTTCGGAGCATGTGCAAAACATCTCAATATATTACGCAACGTAACACGTGCAGGATGCGATTTGTGCACTTGATGCTAAGTCACTACAGTAATTTGTTTTCGTAAAAACACTTTATTTTAAAATAAATAAAATGATTTTCTGAATTTTCTAAATTGTGTAAGTCTGAAATATTACTCGCGTCTTCCTACGATTGCAATATTAATTACAGAATTTTTTTCGTAAAATGATATTTGTTCTCTATAAGTACTTTTTAATTGATGTCATGTACAGCCCATTGCACAAAATATGGCTGATGCTCTATGCGTCCAAATCTGGCTTTTCCACAGCTTGTACACCCATGACTGGACACTTAACCAATCCTGGAGTCTGGGCCAAGCGGCTCTTGTCATTGGACAGACACTTCCCCCTCCCTCTCGAAGATTTTCCTTCTCGTTATCTCAAAGAGGCGAAGCAGTTTCTGAGGTGTGAGTGACGCTCACTGGCTACAGGTGAGAGGGAGTGGTAGGGAGGAGAGGGCACGGAGCGAAACGGATTGGTGAGCGCGGGCGCGAGAACCACCGGACCAGCCGCACTGGACGTTGGTCCTGTCAGTCCCGTGGACGCTGACGAACCACGATTGAGATTAAGAAGGCTAGTGGCCCTAATACAGTGCAAAAAATACCGCAAAAAATCAAATTGAATCCATCTTCTCTAATCCGGCTTTAACCGAACTTTTTCAAAAAAAAGTCCAGTACTATAACAAAATGCCTGCAGCTGGGCGCAAACACTTCCCGTCTGACGCTCGCTGCCTCCAGCCATCGTAAACCCAATCCAATTTAATTACTTAACTAATTATTAATCTGTTAGTTTAAATCCCAAATGCGGAATAGCCGCAAACTACCTCAATATTAACTAATTACCTCTACTTAAAACTATCATTCTTTTCCTTACACTATCTACTTCTCTCCTCATTCTCAATTTCACTTTTATTCTGCACCGCTCTGAGCAACTCCGCCGCGACTCTCGACGCAAGAATACAAGAATTTCGTCAAAACAGAGTTAGTTCTTTCCAAGGCCTCGTACGTTCGCGTACGCGGCAGGGCTCTGATTGGCTCCCAGCGCCCCACCACAAACACCCCGGCGGAAGAGCGCAAATCACGGCGCAGGCCACCCAGAACCTATATAAACCACCACACTCATACAGTGCCTTGAACAAGTTCGCGGTTACATTTGAAGGGCCTTGAGCTGCGGCTACCGGACACCACTCTTTGGGTGGACGTTCAATAGTTAAGAAACCATGTACACGTGGACTGTGCAAATCCCATTATTTTCAGTTTTTCGAGCAAGATATCAGGATCTACTGAATTAAACGCTTTGCTGAAATGTAGGAGAATTAAGATAGTTATATTACACTGATCTATAGTTGTTCTTGCGTCTTCAATAACGTTGAGTAGCGCGGTTTCAGTTTTCCTGCCGGAACGGAAATCTGATTGCTGATCGTTTAAAAGTGATTTTTTTGGAGAACAGTTCAGTTTACTTCTGGACGACTTTTTCGGGTACTTTAGAAATACTCGGGAGGATGCTAATTGGGCGGTATTCATTTTGGTTTATCTTCTTGGTGAGATTCCTTTGACTTTACCTCGTGAGTTACCCGAACCTGTAGTGAGTTGTAAAAGCTTCTAATTTCTATGTTGATAAAAGCTGACGTCTAGGGATTTTATGTTAGTCCCGACCTTTACCTTCAGGGACACGCGTCACGTTGATTTTCCTATATTTCTTTCTCTGTATGTTTTGGGATTTAGGAAAAGAAATAAAATAATAACTCTATTTTGCTACATCTGTGGCTGGCGACTGTAATTGTTATTTATTTCAATTTGTTTATAAATATAAAGTGTCAACTATACCAGTATTTTCTCCATCGCCATTCTGAAAGATAGCAGGGGTCGCTCCTACGCTACCCTTGAAATGCCTCCAGCTGGGCCCTGGTTTGCACGCGAGCACGACTGTTACCGTGTTTAATGACGATGGTGCCGTCTTCTGTCCACTCGTTCTTGAAGCCAAAGCGATCAATGGCAGCTTGTAGCAAAGCCAGGTGCAATTTCGTAAGATTCTCACGAATCGTGATTCCAGGATGCTTCAACAGCCGTTTGAAGCGATACATTTCAATCAGTTTCCTGGAACTAATAAATTTAACAATCATGGGCCTGTTTTTCCCAGCCGACCTATCCGGTACCTCCTGTCGATATCTTGCGAGGTTAAGGCTACCCTTATCTTTTTTGCAACATCCTCGATGTCCACCGTGGGTGTCTTCATTTTCATTTTCTTTCACACCGAATATCCGTAAGCAGTTTCGGCGTGAGTACATCTGGAGCTGGTCTGTCGTTTCTTCTGAGATTGTAGGTTTGATATCTCCGGTCACGTTCAGCCAATTTCTTCTCTAAACCTTCCACAAGATTAGCATTGAAATTCATCTAGTTTTCCAAATGCTTTGTTACAAGTTCAGCAAACACAGATGCCAAAGAGCATAAGAAGATAGATGTTACTGCATTATCCAGTGCCTCATTCACTTGCTCCGTGATTTTAGTCTCAAGATCAATATTGACACTAGATGCGTTCTTATTGCTCTTCGTCATCTTTAGAGAAGGAATTATGTACAGAAAATCAGATGATCAGGAAAAGACTTTAGGTGAGAAGTTTCGTGGAGTTGTGGCCGAGAAGCAGAAAACTAATAGAGCAGTAGAGCAGATCTCAGATGGAAGTAAGAATAAAAATGAAACTCAGAAGAAAGATGCAATACAATTTCACTGAACGGGAGAGTAAGGCAAAATATACTTATCTTTGCGGGCTTCTACGGAGTAAGGCGATCATTGAGTGCGAAAGTTGTAACGGTGGCTACATGCGAAAGAAACTACCTACTGCCTAGCTCGGAGCGCCAAGAGACGATGCTTACACCGCGACCATTATCCACAGATTCAATTTCACAATTCAACTCGCATTTCTTTCAGAACTCTTATTTCACAACTGAAATATGCTATCTCAGAGACGAGTTTATGCAACTGACTCCAAAACGTGTTTTTTAAGTTATTTTCCTAATAAAATAACTAGATTAGACAGGTTACTGTGGAAAATTATTTGCATTTTATATTACATATTATTATAATAAAAGATGAAATGTATACATGGAGCTTAATACTCGTCCACTTTTATTACATGCAAAGAACGCTTTTTGTAATTGTTTTGAAATATGTTTTACTGGAAAATTGCATGTCTTCATTTATTTATTGAAATGTTTATCCTTCAATTTATGTAAAACTGTTGGTTGGTTTAATATTTATCTTCAAATATATACTATAATATAACTCGCGATCACCGCCATTTTGTAGTGTTCACGATGAATAGTCCCGACCCTCTGAAATAAATCTAAACCGGATTGGTCAGCTCGATCTCGCAGGGCGGGGTAGGGGTCGACAAACTGTGGTAAAGTTCGGCTCAGGACATCGCCCATTTTTTGTGCCATCGACGGTACATTTTTTGAAAGTATAATTAGTTTCACCGTAGTTTTGGGCAAACTATGGGC
>BLKR01001213.1:0-265000 GCA_011170035.1 Teleogryllus occipitalis | reverse complement strand
AAAAATTAATTCTACGTGAAAACGTTTCATGATACATTTTTCTCATTGTTTCGGCGTGATTTTGCGTGTTTTCTGGTGTAGAATTTGTGTGTGTTTTTGCGCTGTAAGTCTTTTAAATTGGTTTCTATTGTCTACCGAAATGCACAATTCCTACAATACATCGCAAAAATGTTTAATGCGAATCAATAGGTAAGTTACTTTTTGTTAATTTATTTACTATACCCTTTAAAGAAATTATCTTAAAAGTTAGTGTTCCCTTTAAAATAAATTCTCTTAAAAGTGAGGGAGGTATATAATACAGCGTGAGTGCCGGAGCACAACGGAGGCGCGAACCAGGTCTCGAGAGCGAGGGCCGGAAGGCCCTCGCGAACGTAGCACGGTGGATCCGTCGGGTGGCGACGTGCGTCCGTTCGTCGCGGACCACCTTGTGTCAAAATGCGTTGGTTATAAAATTGCGTTGGCAATAAAAGTAGATATCAAGCGTGGAAAATTCGATTAATCTGTTCATTGGATCAAAAGAAGAATGTTCACCATAAACTACCGATTTATCAACTAGTAATATACAACTAGTCGTATTGCGGGTTAGCAGGGATTTTGGAGCGGCAGTAGTCAATAGAGCACTAATAAATTAGTAATACAGTAATAAAATTACTATTAAATTGCAATAATACTTGTGTTTTGTGTAAAACTAGCGTTTAAATGAACGGCGTAAATGTTTATTGACTCGTATCACAACGTTCATTTGTTCACATTGCAGAGAACCAATTCATTTAAGATGAACGAAATTTGTCGTGTCAAAGGAACTGAATCTCTCACCTAGAGAACTGGTATACGTATAACGGATAAGATACGAAAGCTTTTTTTCTAGATAGAATTTTCTCTCGAGTCTTTGGTAAAGTAATCACAAAAGTATTATGTAGGAATCTCAGAAGGGTCAAGAATATTTTAATTGAATTATTAATACTCTTTAAATCGAGATTATTTAAACATATAAATATTTTTTTCTTTTCCGAGAATTAATAATGTTTTATAACTTGTGAACACTATTTATTAAAACGCGCTATTTTCTGCAATAAAACTATTTTCTTCTAATTTACTTGTATACTGGAGTTCTCAAACTTAAAAGAAAACTACTATGACGTCGTGGGAACACAACAGCAATCACAGACACGAGCTTCAGATATATACATTTTTATTAATAAGTATTTACAAATCAATAGTTTGATCCGTTATGTAGAGCTCTGATAGACCCTACCCCCCGATCGCAGGAGCGATCCTTAAATGATGCAAATATATCTAACTCGTGGCCCTCACCACTCCTCAGCGAGCTTACGCGCACAGCGTAGAGCCCCGGCGACCGCAGTCACCCGTGGAAAAAACGTTCCACAGCGGCGTCCCAACATATGGGTTGCTCTACGAGCATAGCTCGTCTCCGCACCGCCCTCGGCGCAAGTTTTGTGCGTTCGCACGAGGTTTTCACTCAGCTCAAAACCCACCGCCGCGCTTTCCGCTCTCGCTTATATACCACCCGGACCACGTGACACGCAACGTCATCTCGCTTTCGCGTGGCACTTCATGCCACGTGACTGTCGCGCCGCCACGCATTTTGGGCATTCTTTCCATGGATTCCTGGAAGTTCTCAAAATACCTCGGGGTGCCTCCGCCCCTAGCTACCATCTATTTATTGTACTTCCTTTCTCTACCCAGAGCTCGCAAGGCGGTACTTTGGACGAGATGCTACTGTGCTAATTTAACCTTCTGTCCTTGAGAACAAGAGTTAACGCAAAGATGAGTTTGAAGGAGACCAAATTGTGATAGAAGAGTCCAGAGATAAGGGGCTTTTGCAAGGCTGCTAAACAGAAACTAACAGTTTAAGTTATTTGTATTTATTCTGAAAATTAGGGAACAGGCATGAAAGTCCGTTCGTCTGATTTTAGGCAAAACTACGAATCATAATAGTACATTATGAAACGATGATGAAATGATGGGTATTAATACACGAGTGTGATATTACAATACGAGCGAAGTACGTACAGCTAGAAAGACGGAACTGAGCAATTCAATTTCGTTTCGATTTTGTGTATCTCTCATTCCACCATTGGTTTTATCATCATCATCAGTATGTAGCAACAGAGAGAGAACATCCACTCTCAGGATCACGAAATGGTTAATAAAAACATACCTGTTTGGCCCGATACATTTTTCCGCCATTTCTGAACGCACCTCGTGCATTCGGGCGCGCACGCCCTGCCTCCCCCACCCACTCGCCGCCGCGGAAAGCGACCCAAAAGGGCGCTACAAAATTTATGGAAGTAAACTGACGGCGCAAATATTTTAAGAGGGGATGTAAACAGCCGTTAGGCACTCGAACGGCGCCAAGCAAGAATAAATGAACACAACGCCAGCAAATCGAACGGATGACTTTTCCGAGAAGGGGCAGGGAAAGAAAGGGCACTTCTTCACCAGGCGCAGAATCATTCAATAAAAAAGAATGCAAATGCTTCGGCGATTTACGAGGGCCAGCTTTTCCTGAATGAATAAACTCTCACTTTCCCCTACCTTTGCCCGATCGACGGCCATTTCCGGAGAAGCGAAGAAGTGAAGATCGAACTGCATCACATATGGCTGAGGAGAGGGCGTTGAATGAAATTACAGTGGCGTTTAGTACATGTCATTTTAACTTCAAATACAACATATACCTAGGTATGAGAAAATTTCATACATGTAATGTACATATGTTGGATAAAAAGTAATTAGAATATTGCTGTAACAAAGTCGGCGTGCTGCCATCTGTCGTGGCAAAAAAAGGACTGTTAGACGAGTGTGTGGAGCGAGCGGAAACGGTTTACTGCGGTGTGTAAATCTTTGAACTTCATAGCAATAGTGGAAGAGCCCTAACATCGTGTTTACAAAAGGTAGAGCAACGTTCGTGGCTTATAATTGAAGTGGAACGAGTTCGGAGTTGGTAAGAATGTTTTCAGGGATTGGGTAAAGCAACTGGTGATGCAGTGTTGCCAAACTTTACTCTCGCACAATGGGTTGGCAGAGATGAGGTGAAGGATAACTCCTATACAGGACGACTCTACGTAGCACCTCTGGCAATGGGAGATTCTGGATTTTTTTGATTGATTGATTTTTTCGTGACTGCTTTGATCATTAGTCCAGTTAGTGTAGTGCATGTTTTCTCGGGAGATAGTGGCGATCTTCCTTCCCCCTGGATGGCAAGATCCGGCGCCGACCTACCGTCGTCTAGTGGGGTTTCCCCCTAACCAGGACTCTCCCACCAGCGGGGCACCGCCCCAGCCGGGACAAGCTCTAAGCTCCCGACCGGTCTCCCAGAATATGTGGTAGTGTAGTGCATGTTAGTGTAAGTGTGTGTGAAAGAGGAGAGGATAGGACAACCAAGAGGAAGGACAGATCGCGCGCGGTCCGTGGCCTGTTTGGAAGGATACTGCTTCGGCATTCGCCTGGTGTGAGAGGTTCTCCTATATCAGTCTCAGACCCTATATCTACTCACCCTATATCAGTCCCTGAGATTTTGCAGCAAAATGAAAGAACCGCTGTGAAAAATCCAGTACAATACCAGACTAGAAATTATACATGGTATCTCAATCTGGAACATCAACAGAAAGCTTACATCTGGGAAGAAAAAGAGGACGGAAGATCCGGCGTGATCCGTCACTCGCTGTTTAGGGTACAGCGCCGGCATTTGCCTGGTATTGGTAGAAAAACTACAACAAATGCCGATCAGAGCTGCCAGATGCTTGAATTCACCCACCGACAGCGGCTGTAGATATTTAGCTAGCGTCAAAAATCCTCCTCTGTCGGTCTCAATATTATCATAGCTCTAAGTATTTCATCTTTTCTCTACAGAAATAAGTCAAAGAACGTTTACTCATTCGTATACGACGTAGATAACCCCAGTGTTATAGTCAAACTTGAAAGCCACTTTGACATATTTTAAGAAACAATGTTCAGAAGAAGGGCAATTTAATAATTCATGAGACTCTGTTTTTACATAATTTAGTTAAATCACTTTTAGCAAATTGTTATAACTCTCATGATTTTTGAAACTATCCCAATTTTTTTAACCCATTTATATAACTTTTTCAATTATACAGCTTGCCCGATTTATTACGTAGGAGTAAAGAAGGAAGCTTTATTTACTATGCGCACGAATAATATGAAACAATTGAATATTTGTAATATTGAAAAATTAAAACTTTGTAACGGAAATAAGATTTACTATGTTTTTAAGTACACGATGCAAAGGTTGCGATAGCTCAGTGGCATCGTTACAATTTTCCCTGTAACGATGACGTCACTGATCGGGAGGCCCTAGAGTTCGAGTACGGACGTTGGCGGATGTTCTCCTGTAGTTACATATGTAGATCGAAAAACTTTGAAGCCGTTTTTGAGAAAAGTTTGAAAATGCCTCCCAGGGGCTTCAACTAAATTAATACCAAAATTTAAAGAATGTTTTTCAAAATCGCAGAGTCTCGATTCAGGCCAGATAGTTAATGGAAAATTCATTTTCACAAAACTTTTACGAATAGCTTACACACTAGGGGTTCACAGGCAGAGAGACTGACAGACAGGCAGACCAGCGGACACACGGACGGACAGACGGACGTTTTGAAATGAAAAAGAAAAACTCCCTTGGTAACTTAAGACCCCAAAAATGTATTTCCATTGAAATCTCGACATTGATTTACTGCAACATTACATGCATACCTCTCTAAATATTACTTTTGTTACTCTGAATGTTTACAAGAGTGTAAAAATAAATAAATATATAAATAAATACACTTTCACACACCATAGAGCAGGTTACATGCAAAAAAGAACAATTACAGAAGCGAATATCTGCCCGTCAGAATGCAGTTGTAATGTATTACGTAAACAGGGTGTCTCACCAAATATGGACCAACCCCATAACTTCTAAAGATTCAGGATATCGAAATGAGGATTTTGCTGAACAATGCGGAATCACGGGGTAGATGTAACAAGCCGTGTAGGAATTGTCTATAATAATTTTAATTTTCGAGAAATTCAGTCATCTTCGATTTTTCAATCGAACTATATATTTTTCTCACCAGCCGTGGATAGACCATGAAAATAGAATTAAAATGATGTAATTTTTAATTAAACAGGCAATCGTGTAGCTGCCCTTGCAACTCTCGCCTTGGGGGAAGGTGTCCTTCGCGGCGTCAAGACTGTTGCTTGGAGAGGAGAGACAGAGTGGTGGCTGTGGCAATGGATAAGGGCATAACTACAGCAATTCTTGGTGTTGACACAGACATCACAATAAGAAATAACAATTTTAACAATCAGAATGGGAGATATTTTCCATTTATTTATCTGGATTGAACTTGCTTTCTACTGAAATTTCGAAACATCTATCGTTCCAAAGAACGATATATTGCCAAGCAGTTACGAAACAAGCAGTTATTTCTAATTCAATAAAACTACAATTGCATTGTGAATAATACCAACCTTTGATAATTTGTACAAACAATGACAAGGAGATGTGAACTTCATTCCAAATCTTTATTTTTAGTTTGAACAATTATGTTAATGTTTGCTACTCAGAGACACGAAGCACATTCGAAAGAACACAATAAGTAAACGAAATTGAGGATATTATGACTATTACGTCGCAGCTGCTTCATTGTTGAAATGACTGATTATTTCATATGCTCAGATATTTTCTGTGTTTTGTTAAGATGACCTCGGCATATACGTATTTTGAAGACTTGTAAATTTCCATGATTTGGACGGATAAGCGATGACCTCAAACAATCCACTTAGATTCGGAGAGTAATGTCAAGAAGCATTGGCGTGTTAGTGTCGAATGGAAAAAATGCTTCTAGGAATTGTACTGAACTTGAGATAATTGAATGTTTTTAAATGTTTATTTGCAAACATTGCACCTTTATTGGAATTTACTTAACTGCTTACGTAAGTTCATATTCCTTCAATTAAATGTCATAAATTGAAATTGATGATTGATTGAAGTTCATATTCCTTCAATTCATATGTCCATAAATAAACATATGTCAATACTCTATTATAACAGTATTATTTCTTTTTCGCATATTCCATGCTGATGCTATCTGCTTCTAAAGGCAGCAGACTTACTGGTTAGAATGAAATTGTGAATGTTATAACAATGTATTTCGTATTTGGAACGTGTAAATACTGAGGAGATGGAAGCTTCAATGTCTATATTTAAACGTGTGTAACAATTTATGCAAAACTATTGTTTTCTTGTATATTTAATTTGAATTATTTTTCACAATTTTATATGTGAAAAATTGGCTTCCTAAGAAGGTGGATAAAGGTTTTCTCCCCCGGAAAGCGAGTGTTAAGATTTATGCTTACAACAAGCTCCGCCTATTTCGCCTTGAAACGTGTGGAGGAAGGAGATAATTTTCACCCGGAGGTATTTCTGGAAGCCAATTGATGACTCTTTCTTGCTCCCAAGTTGAAGATTGTCCGGTAGCCGCCTCGAGTAGTATTTTAAAATTTATGCGGTAATTGTTAAATAAATGAAACCTAAAGTATTTAGAATAAAATGAAAAATTAGAGAGTTGAATACCAGGAATATCTAACCAGCAACATGTTTCATGGCAAAATTTGCAAGCGTTGTGGCCACTTGTCCCCTCCACCCCCGTTAGGAACTTCAAATGTATTTGCCGGAGAAACTAAGCGAGTCGTTGAAAAACGGCTTGTAGAAAAGCCTTGCGTGGGAACTGAGTAAGGATTGACAGCCAAAAAATAGTTGTCATAAGATGCTAATTTCTTATAAACAATTACATATCTAAAAACAAAAGACAAGAGTGCCAATCGGATTGCGGGATTTTGCATCTCGTTTAAAGGAAATTTTAAAATTTTAAAAAAGGAAATTTTGTCTGCAAAATTTTAAAATTTATGAACAATTTTCCAAGTTTTGCCATTCTAAAGTGGGAAGGGTTCTCTGATATCCCAGAACCGAAAACTGCGAAATAACAATTTTGCAACGATTTACAATTTTATACACAATTCCGAAATGTACTATATCTGCCGGAGAGGGTCTCCAAATTGTCCCTGAGTTGAATATCGCAAAATAACAATTTTGACAAGAGATGCAAATTAATTGCTTAATATCTAGTTTAATTGATACTTTAATGATAAATATACACATGGTCTTTGAATTTTACTGTCTTTTATTGAAATGGTTCCCTAGGAGTCCTCTAACGATTCAAGAAAGAGAGTATTTTACATTTTTGCAAATGTAATATACATATAAACAATTGCAATTATAATCGTTTTTCTTCTCAAATATTTTGCAGTAAACTCATCCTTTGATAAAGTTCATGACTTGTGTGTGGACAATAACATTGGAATTAAAATGTGTATAAGAAATTAATTGGTTTAACATTAGTATTATTTTATCTGATATCAATGTACTTTCTTCAAAAAGAATTGTGTTAACAGTGGTTAAGTGCAATGTGTTCATATATATTTCAATAAATCTATTTTCATGTTCTTACAAGTGTTTCTTCCATGTATTTTTCTTTGAAAATGCTTCCACATCTGAACTAGCGACGCCCGCCATTTTCTAGGACGTGATTTTGTTAGGGCACTCCCCCCTGCGTTGAGATTGGCTGCGATGGTTTGTGATGCTCCGCCTGCGACGTTGCATCGTGAGAAGAGCTGCCCACGCCCTGTAAAAGCTCAACTTGGCCGCACACGGCGCCGATTAATTTTTGTTTCCAGAACTGTACACGTGGTCCTGAGCCAACCCGTCGCTGGCGGGCGACTTTCTGATCGCGTAATCCAAAGCCCCCACTCTGATGGCGTCAGTGCGTGCGCGTTGGAGGGGGGGTGATGAAGGTGACGCGGTTCCTCTCGAGGCAGCGGCGGCAACTTCGCCCTCACTTGTTAACTTTGCGAGGCCCAGAGGGCGCCTGAGAGGGGGACGTGGAGAGCGAGCAGGAAAGAAAGATGAGGAGGGGGAGGAAGCAGGGGAAGGCCAGAGAGGTGATCGGGGGAAAGGAGCGGAGAAGGGGGAGGAGGAGGAGAAGTACAGTGTGTGTGTGTGTGGGGGGGGGGAGGGGCATGCGTGCGAGGAACCATGCACACGACTTCACAAATTCGTTGCAGACTGTGGCGCGGATCTCCTGGGGCCAGCTTTTTGATCTCGACCCTCCCCCCTCCGCGACGCCCGACCTGCCCGTTCTTGCTGACTCCCCCTCCCCTCTTCCTTCTCAGGCGAACACGCGCAGAGACTTCTTTGTGGGCTACTGAGGAAGAGTCGAGGAGAGGTTGAAAGTGGTTGAGAGGAAGAAGGGCCTAGGGTCCCACGGAAGAAGACACGGCCAAAACAGATTGTAGCTGTGGTGAATTCTGAAGCGATGATAGGAAATGGTCCAGTGCAGTACGATATTTGTCTTTATATTTCGGTATGGATAATGCTCAGTTCACTGTACAAGATGACATAAACGCCATGTTTCTCTGTTCTTTAGTTTGTTTTTTTAAAAAAATATAATATTTTTTTCTTCTCTCCTTGTCAGTATTTTTTACTTTAGAAGCGATTTCTTTACATTATTATATTAATGAGTATGTGTGCTTTAAATAAGGTCAAATAAAGTATCTCGAAAACTCAACAGTTTTCTGTTAAAATGAGCTCAACATTCCGCATTTTCAGAAAGGCTCAAACGCCATTTTCTCAAAAATTGCTCCAAATTTTTCTTCAAAACTTTCAAGTGAATAGTGTAAATTGTACTGTTGTATATGAAGTAAAGTTCATTTTGGGGATTTTCCTTTTTTTTAATTACACAAATGTAATTTCTCACACCGTTAATATGCACATTTACAGCAATTTGTAAACACTATTGCATTTGTGAGTGGGAGTCCTTCAATTTACTTCAAATAAAGTGTTTCGAAAACTCAGTAGATTTCTGTGAAAAAAAGCTTTAAATTTCGCATTTAGAGTAATGCTTAGTCACCGTTTAAAAAAAGGCTTCAAAATATTCAATTTCTATTTAGGATGAGGCTATACCCTCCTTTAATTTTCTTGAAGCAATATTTCGGTTTTAACATTAGGAACCCGAAAAGTTGAAAAAATATTTTTAAAAAATTACTTTGGGTGGTGATACATGGCAGCTGGCGAGAGGATGCGATAAGACTGTAAACACCAAGTCCACACTAAGGAAATTAGAAAACTTTACTGCGAGAAATTCTGTGCCATTCTCTTGCACCACTAGTTATTTCCTCGTATACGTACGTATATACGGAGTACAGAGAAAATTATGTAATGCCGCGGAAAATAAATTTCGAGATTTCAACAGAAATATGAGTTTTGTGGTCCCCTGATACCGAAAAAGTATTTGTTTGTTCAAAATATCTGCCCGATTGTCTGCTTGTACGTTTGTACGTCAGTTCGTCTGTGGTTAGTTCTAGCACCTAAACAATACGTAGGAATTTTCCCAAATTGAAAAACTCCTGTCTATCTGAATCTAGTTGAAGTTTTGAAATTTAAAAACATTGGTTAAAATTTGGTTACTTTACATTAAACCCCCTGGACATTATAAAAACCTTCTGCAAACCGGTTCCAAATTTTTTCTTTAAATTACTTGTAAAAATAGAGTAAAATATACTGATAAAGGTGGTATATATCCAATTTTCACTGTGTAATCTAAATTTTCAAAAAGTGCAAAAATTTGAATTGTATCCGCTTGTGTATTGTCGTCCTACAACCAAAATAAACATTCGAACAATTTATCAGTGAAAATACTTGACAGCAGTGGACAACTATTTGGACTGAAATTTGAATTTGTGGTATTGGCTAGTATAAATTTATAACTAATCATGTCAGTATAAATATTATTGTTGGCATTTAAAATTCTTAACTAAATGTTCTACCATACTGGCCATATAAACAGATATTTCGTCCAATCAACAAAATAATAGAAAGCATATGGACAAAGAAAGATTTAGAAAGGACAATTATTTGCAAAATGGACTCGAGTGATCCAACTGAACGATTGTTCTAGGAGTTAAGCATTCGACCCCTCCGGCAGCGGCTTTGCAGACAAGCCACGGCCAAGTGGTGACCCGCTCCGTCAACTGGAACATGCCGGCAGACAACTTGTTAACCAACTCAATTATGAGCGAGGCTTCAAAATGAATTTAACATTCATTATGCGCCTGCAAGTTACTTTTCGGAGGCTAATTAACGCGTCCCGCGGGGTCCCTGTCGCCTGGCGGCAGCTACAGCCACAGCCCCTGCCACAGCCCCTGCCACAGCCCCAGCCCTTGCCACAGCCCAGCCCCAGCCCCTGCCACAGCCCCAGCCCTTGCCACAGCCCAGCCCCAGCCCCTGCCACAGCCCCAGCCCTTGCCACAGCCCAGCCCCAGCCCCTGCCACAGCCCCAGCCCCTGCCACAGCCCAGCCCCAGCCCCTGCCACAGCCCCAGCCCCTTCCGACGGCGGCGTTCGCGCACGCATCGGCAGCTGAGCACTTGCAGCCCAACCCAATTTTTTTTCATTAAAACATATTCAGCCTACTTATCCACTAATAATTAATCATAAAGCTATTAATTGGCTCCCCAGTTCTACCCCAGTTCTATATTTAGGTTTACAAATAGACACAAAATTAACATGGAAACAACAGATTTCTTCAATTTCTAATAACGCACATATCAAAATTCTCAAATTATACCCATACATTAATAGAAAATCAAAACTCTCAACTGATTCAGGTAACATAATTTATAAATTTATCATTCGTCCCACAATAACATACTCGTCCAATATGGGGTGGTGCTGCAAAATCACATAAAAGAAAATTATAAGTTATTTAAAATAAGTTTTTACGTCAAATATTAAAAGCTCCCTGGTTTATTCGTAATGATCAAATTTTAAATGAACTAGCAATAGATTCAGTAAGTACGTAAATTTCAAAATTATCAAATCGTTTTTATTCTTCTCTTCCAGCTAGTCCAGCAACTAATCTATATTTTCTTCCTCTTCCTTGTCCTATCCTCTCCCTTTACACACACACACTAACACTACCATGCACTACACTACCACATATGCCGCGAGACCGGTCGGGAGCTTAGAGGTTATCCAAGTAGAGGCGGTTCTTTGCTGATGGAGGATTCCTGGATGATGAAAACCCCACAAGACAAAGTGATTACCTACGTCTGGTCTCACCAACCAGCAGGGAAGAACACTGCATCCTACTGTGGAAAAAACATCCTTATGTTTACGTAAGTAATGTCGGTTAAGGCGCCAGGAAACACGAAATAAGCAATCAGACAATTGAAAACCCAGGGAGTTCTACGAAAATAATAGCTGCGCAGTACCCAAAAAATAAAAATACTGGTTTGAAACTCAAGACCTTGATTTCGACGAGGTAGGTGAAGGAATATCAATTTTGGAGAAAATTGCCTGAACAATTTTCGACGAAGGTGTTGACTTGAGTTGAGAGACGGTCAATAAGACGGGCAGACAGACGTCAACCAATGTTTCGGCATAAAAAAATGTAATGTTGTCTAAAGAACATGTTAGAGGAAGGAAGTAACTACATACATGAACAAGATTTTTCTGCAGTCTAATACGAAGGTCGTTTGATAAGTCTGGTAAATTTCTATGAAAGAGCGCGCATTGTTGTTAAACATGTGCATTGTTAGAAAGAACGATTCTTTGTAGACAGCTGTTTGACTTTTTAAACAAATACGATGCGTAGTTAATTATTGGCAACCAGCTGAATACGTGAGTTTGACGTGCGGCGTAGAAGATGGAGAAAAACGAGTTTCGTGCTGTGATTAAACATTTTTATTTGAAGGGGTGGACAACATCGCAGATCAAAAATGAGTTAGATGAAGTACATGTAAACTCTGCGCCAGCATTGAAGACAATTTACTTCTGGATTAATGAGTTCAAACGTGGTCGCAGAAGCACAGAAGATGGAGTCCGCTCTGGCCGGCCAGTTGAGGTCACCACACCGAAAACAGTGGGAAAAGTGCACGATCTGGTAATGTAAGATCGCAGAGTGAAAGTGCGTGAGATTGCTGATGCTGTTGGCATCTCAACTGAAAGAGTGCACTTCATCTTTCACGAAAAACTGAGCATGAAAAGGATGTGCGCGGAATGGGCGTTGCGATTGCTCACTTTGGATCAAAAACTGACTCGAAAGAACATTTCGAGGCAAAATCTGACAATGTTAAGGCGAAATCAGTAGGATTTTTGGCGCAGATTCGTCACCGTGGATGAAACATGGATCCACCACTACACTCCCGAAACCAAAAAAGATTCAAAACAGTGGATAAAGACTGGTGAGAGTGCACCGAAGAAGGCGAAGACACTTTTGTCTGCAGGAAAGGTGATGGTAACGGTCTTTTGCGATTATCAGGGTGTAATCCTTATAGATTCTTTGGAAAAGGGCAGAACCATAACTGGGTGCTATTGCGCTTCATTATTGGATAGTTTAAAACAGAAATTGATCGAAAAACGGCCAAGTATGTCGCACAAGAAAGTGCTGTTCCACCAAGACAATGCTCCATCCCACACAGCAGCAGTCACAATGGCGAAAGTGCATCAGTTAGTACTCAAACTGGTTCCTCATCCACCATATTCGCCGGATTTAGCCCCGAGTGATTTTTTCTATTCCCCAATTTGAAAATTTGGCTTGGTGGGCAAAAATTTTCCTCAAATGAGGAAATAATTGCTGCTGTAAACGAGTATTTTGCAGAGTTTGACAAATCCTATTTTTCCGATGGGATGAAAAAATTGAAACACACTGGGCAAATTGTATAGACAGAGAAGGAAACTACGTTGAAAAATAAGGTAAGTTTTTCTCTTAAAAAAATTTGTTTCTTCCATTTTTACCAAACTTATCAAACAGCCCTCGTAGATTGATGAAGTCAAATACATTTCAGTTCATCCAAACCTCAAAGCACGATGGGTTGTTACCAATTACGAAAATTTGTGTCTGTGTAAATGCGTTATATGAAATTAACATATATTTATTGGGGAAAATATTAATCCTGGACTCCCCTATACTGGGTGATTCACTCCTCATGGCTTATACGCCAGATCTATTTTCCATATGTAAAGTACGGAGTGAATTTGCCAAAATTGGATACTCTTTGTCATTTGGTTATGTATATAATTAACGTTACATTTTGGACTATGCGCTTGTGCACATGTAACAGGGGTATGGCAAGTGAGCGAGTGAATCAACTGATGTCACTGCAGCGCCTCTGACCGGGAGGTCCTAGGTTCGAGTCCTGACGGCGGCAGAATTTTCGACAAAAGCTTTCCAGCTAGTTCGAATTCAGTCACTGTCTGGAGGAGAATTCTAGCGGCCGGCTGCTTTGATCGGTAGTTTTCCGTGGTTTCTCCGATCAACGCCAGGCGAATGCCAGAGCAGTACACTACCAAACTGGCCACGGACCGCGCGCGACCTGTCCTTCCTTTTCCTTGTCCTATCCTCTCTCCGGACCGGAGAGACTCTCCGGAGAGACCGGTCGGGAACTTAGCACTTGTCCCGGCTGGGGCGGTGTCCCGCTGGCGGGAGAGTCCTGGTTAGGGGTATACCCCACTAGCTGACGGTAGGTCGTCGCCGGATCTCGCCATCCAGCGGGGGAAGATCACCGCCATCTCCCGAGAAAAAAACCTACACTACACTAACGGGACTAATGACCAAAGCAGTTGACGCGCCCGGAAACACGAAAAAATCAATCAATCAATGAGCGAGCGACTTTACCTCACGTTATGGCTCACCACATCTCTTGTGAAACTCGGTTATTAATGCAATCCGCTAAGCCCCGGAAGCAGCGCAAGGCAAGGAGCGCACGAGGTCAGTGAATCACAGTCCGTCACCTGGCGAAAAACTCATACGGAGAGATTGCGGCCTTTCCATTTCCAGCGGGTGCAGCATTTTTTGAAAAATTAGTTGACCCTTCGTCATGACGCAACGCGTCTCATAACCCCCATTGGGCGTTGAGCGCTTAGGAGTAATCCTCCGTTATTTATGTTTTTAAAGTCAATGTCTTTGGGAGTCATCCTCTATTACGTGGTCCGTTAGTCGTCAAGAGGACCGCCAGGTCGCATCTCCGCGTACGCGCCTCCCTCTTGCGCGCTCCTACGTCACTACCCAGCGGCCAGAATTTGGAAGGAACTAGGATAGGGGTAGAGTTTAGGACTCTTCACAGGGGTTGGACTAGCCCTTGTGAAGCAGCTGAACTCGTATTGTTGAAACAAATTTCACATGAGATTGTCCGGGAATCGAACTGCGACCTCCTTGGTGAAAGGCGAGTGACTTCCCTTGCGCCACGAGACAGCTATGTTTGCGCAGTACATACTAACAACGTCGTTCTGAATTAGGTAGGCATTTCCAGCGCAATTGCAAGGAAAACCAGGAATTTGTGAGTCCGACCTTTTGGCAGATGAAGCGTGTTTAAAAGAACCAGAAGAATTGTGCATAATTTTTATGTGTGAGCCGAGGAAAATTCTCATGTTGCACATAGCGTAGCTCACCTAGAGTGATTCTCTGAAATTGTGTGGGTTTGGCATTGGGAATGAATTTATTATCGGTCCTAACTTCTTACCCGAATGTGGTAGATTTCAATATCTGAATTTTGTAAATCATGAATTCCCTTTCTTTGTAGAGGACGTCCCGTTGACTGTGCGGGTGCAGATGTGGTACCAGCATGATGGCGCAGCCCCACATAATTATCGCGGAGTTCGGAAATATCTACAGGTAGATCCGCAATTTCCAGATAGGTCGATCGGACGAGGATGCCCAATAGTTTGGGCGCCTCGGTCTTCGGATTTCAATCCACTGGACTTCATTTCTCGGGGTTAGTGAAACACTGCGTTTATGCTACCAAAGTCGTGTATCGTGATGGCCTCCTTCGGCGCACAGAAAGCGTGGCGGCAGAAATAAAGGGACAACTCGGCAGAGTTGTGCGCGTCACCGATGTCGTGTGGCCATCATGCCTACCTTGCGTTCACGCAAGAGGCTATTTTGAACATTTGCAGAACTCCTGTTATTTGAGGTGGTATTGTGAGATTTTGGCTGTTTACTGCGACAACCTCTCTAGTTTTTAATCGAAAAACCAACACCCCGGATGGCCCTCAGAGTGTGGCGCATCAACCACATACAATCCCTTGGCCCTTCAGGTGTGTGTTTTTTGAAGTTTTTGTACAACCTATTGTCTCTGCCAAGGTGTCACAGTAGAGTCTACAACATTTACGATTCTTACTATATGGATCTCAGACCTGTGGAAACTTACTAGATAGTGGAAATTTAACAAACGACAAGAATTCCACAATAAATTGATGTATATAAAACAAAGTCGGGTCGGTTATAGCATTTATAACTCAAGAACGGCTGAACTAATTTTAATTATCTTTGATTTCTTGGATAATTCTCCACCAGGAAGAGCAGAATAACTATTAAAATATCGGAAATATTTATAAGATGGCACTATAAAACACAACTAAATTTTCATATCAAATGCAATCCGCACCATTCTCGGCAGGAGTTTTTCAATTTGTAGCGTTAGATAACTCCTAAACGAAGCACTAGTACAATAAAAACCAAAATAGTGAGGCTGAAGGCCTCAGAGAAACGTTTATCACTCCATAATCTACAGGATGCAATCTTCTTGAACGTTCTATTATATTTTTGTTGGTCCAGATCTTATCGATTATACCCCACCTGCTTAAAGGTGTGCAGAATCTGAAACATTGTGAATAAGAGGCACAGAGAGAGGGAGAGAGAGAGGTAGAGAGATAGAGAGAGATAGAGAGAGATATAAAGAGAGAGACAGAGAGATAGAGAGACAGAGATAGATAGACAGATAGATAGACATAGAGAGAGAGATATAGACAGAGAGAGATAGACAGAGAGAGAGATAGACAGAGAGAGAGATAGACAGAGAGAGAGATAGACAGAGAGAGAGATAGACAGAGAGAGAGATAGACAGAGAGAGAGATAGAGAGAGACATAGAGAGAGAGACATAGAGACAGTGATAGAGAGAGAGAGAGATAGAGAGAGATTGAGAGAGATTGAGAGAGATTGAGAGAGATTGAGAGAGATTGACAGAGATTGAGAGAGATTGAGAGAGATTGAGAGAGATTGAGAGAGAGAGAGAGAGAGAGAGAGAGAGAGCGCGCGCGACCAAACTGTTCGCCAATTTAATGTTAAATTTAAAGGATTAAAAGGAAGGTTTTACGGTCGCCAGCTAATAATTATTTGCAAAATGTTCTTGTTCTAAAAATCAATTTTCATTGAAAAAATTGGCGCTGTCTTCAAGAAAACGGCGTTAAGCGTTACTGTAAATGCGAAATTTGAAGCTTTTTCACAGGAATCAATTGAATTTTCGAAAAATTACAATTGAAATAATTTGAAGCACGTATACTCACAAATTCAGTAATGAGCTTTTGAGCGTTTATGAAAATGCGAGATTTTCAGCTCATTTTCACGGAAAACTTTTGTATTATTGACAAACTTTATTTGACATTATGACAGAAACTTTATTTGACAAAACAAAAGAATAGAGAACAAAGCGTTTATGCAATCGTATAGGGCTTGTTTGGCTCTAACCGTACCAAAAATGTAAAGAAAAAATTTGAATACGTTTTCGAGGAAATCTTGTTTTTGTATTTTTTTAAATCGCAGATATTGCACGCACTAGAAAATGCAAGAAAAATTCTAAAATTTACAAAAAAAATTTCTTGACCCTAATGAAAGAACTATTTTCGGACAACAAATTTTATTTGAAGGAAAAATATCTATCTTCAATATTGTAGTTGTAAGAAGTTGCCGAAAAATGCATTATTTTAGATTTTTTCGGAAATTCAAAGTTAATCCTGAAAATCGGGCCTATACTACCTTTATACGTGTATTTTACTCTATTTTTACAAGAAATTTAAAGGAAAAATTTGGAGCCGATTTTCAGAAAATTATAAAAATGTTCCTAGGGCTTCATATAAAGTCCCACCAAAAATTAATGAATCTTTTGAAAAACCGCAGTTTCAGCTCACGCAAAAAACGACAGGAGTTTCTTCAGTTTGGAAAAAATCTTATGCACGGTTTAGGCGCTAGATTTGTTCACATACGAAAGACAGACGGACAGAGACGGACGGATGGACAGACGGACGAACGTTTTGCTTCCAATTGGTTTTGCGGCATCAAGGACCCTCAAAACAGGGATTACACGAACAGGGACCCTCAAAACAGGGATTACACAAACAGGGACCCTCAAAACAAGGGTACACCACGTCTTAAATTTTTTTTTCTTAATTTAGCAACTGGATTTATGTACTTTTTGTTATCAGAGTTCGGCAATTTTTTCTGTGGAAAATCCGCCGTTTTTCTCACAGCATTACATAACTTTCTCTATACTACGTATATTACTCCATATAAACGTACGTATACGAGAAAGTAAAAAAAATTAAACATTCTATTGTACACTTTGCTGCTGGAAAAGGTTAATCTGATGACCTTCTTCAGTTGTTGAATTTCAACTTTATTTATTAATACATCAACTGTTTTTCTATCTTGGTAAGTCTCAGATCTACATTTACTAGAATTTTTAACTTCTGTAAAGAGAAAATATTTTTTGTTAATTATTCCCATTTACAATTTTTTTGCAAAAAAATCTTTGGGTTGCTTGAGTTATCGTGGAAATCATTTTAAAAATCAAACTTACGGGAAATCAAGTTTGATGTTAAACATGTGTTCAAGTTGAAAACGTACACATTTTAGACTAAACATAACAATTTATTTATACATATATTTACAGTTAATCCAAACACACAACGATGACACTTCTCTAATTATCTAAATAAAACATTTACATTTAATATAATGTTGACATGGGTATCGGAATTGAAATCTCTATCAATCTTAATTTTTTTAATGAAGCTCTTCCAGGTGTACTGTTAGAAGCGTTAGTTTCCTTTGTGTACCCGTTGTAACGAAATACAGACTTCTTAGATCTGTACACAACTTTGCGCTCTGCTATTTTAATTATATCGTGTTAATCACAACGTATCTACATATAAGAAAAACATATAAAGAGACTCTACATTCAATTAACTCACCAGCCTTTGAAATGATAAACAGAACAAAACTATTGCATATTCCATGACATGTCAGAGAATACATAAATTTGTACATTACAAACTCCTTGTGCGCTGAATTTGAATTCGGAACAACAGCGTGAAATTTAAATACGAGAAAAGTTTATCAAGAAACAAATTGGAATGGGCGTGGCAGATCTTCATTTAAAGGGGTAAGGGGAGTGACATGCCTTTATGACATTTATGAACATATTTCAAGAACGGATTGAGATAATTCAAAAGAGAGACCTTTATTTTACACAAAAAATTCAAAAATGCAATTTTTTGAACTTTAAAGGTTTCACTCCCCCTTAAGTGATTAATTAGAAAATTACGCGGAGACCTAATGGAGGCAAAGCCAACATCAATTTCTTTATCGGAACAATTATAGGAAGGAAAATGGTCGCAGGTAAGGTCATCCCCGTTTCACGCAATAAGAAGCGTTACTGTAATGGATAACTCAAGCTGACCCAGACTTTTTCAACCAAAATTAACAACTTCATTAAGAAAAAAATCGGGTGAAAACCCTTTTACAAAGAATTACTTAATTTTATAAAATTGTAAATGTAAAATTATAATTTTATAAAATATTATGCCTATTTACAAACAATATCATGAAAAAATATTCAGAAAGGTAGAGGTCGCGCAACATATCCACCTTAGGAATCTGAAAGATAAGAGACATACCATTTCTAAAAAATAACAATATTGTTGGAGATCTTAAGTTAAGAATATTACAAGAATTAATAAATGAATACATGTCACGAATTCAGGTTTTCACTTTGTAGCTGGTTTGAATTTAACAACAATAAATACAATTAACATAAATAATGACGTGCAAATAACAATATCTAAACATGTATACATGGATTTCGCTCCTATGTTCATGTTACCGAAAACATACCGGTAAATGTCAGATTTCTGATAACGAAAAACATACTCACGTTGCTAAAAATATGGCACTTAGAGGTGCAATACCAATAATGAATAATGCTCTAACGAATTTGAGAGAGGAAATGGCCTCGCTCTCCAATGATAGGAAATCAACATGAATCACCAGGAACAGCACTTGTTAAGATACTTTGTCCTAAAGAGACGAGCGAGTGCCGAATTATCGAGTGTGGGACGATTGCCCGCTCTGTTTACTGAATTTGCAATAAGTTTGATTATCTCTACTCGGCCGCGCCCGTGCTGCACGTTATAAATTACGCGGCGACACTGATAAAATCGGTGAAAATCCTCCTGATAAGCATCACGCGACTCGTCTTGCTGCTGGTCTCTGAGCTGCCAGCACCTGGTTACGCCCCGTTCGGCGACAACGGTGACCCACTGCCCCGGCCACGGAGGGTTCATTCACCAATCCCAGAGAAGCCACCCTTCTGCGGAGACCGCCAAGACGAGGAAGGGCAACGACTGGGAAGGTCGTTCTCCACAGCTGACTTCGTGCCCGTCTACGGTGATATTTGTGAAAGCACTGAGCCACGGCCCTCAGGCATAAATAACAATAGAGACTCTTGATTAGAACGGAAATAATCACTAGCAAGCACTGGCCGCGCTCTGGCCTCTACCTCAAAAATGTTCAATTTCTTTTTTTTTTTTTTTGTTTTCTTTGTGTTAATCTGTAGTTATAACATTTTACTATATTTAATTTTTGTGTGAGTAGAATTAAGACTAACGGAATGGGAATAATTCCGCTGAGATTATGCAGTTATTTGACCAATAATTTTAGTAATTTTTTGGATAATTTTAAAATTTGATTTTCTTATTAAATTTCACATTTTCTTACAATCATTTTTTATTGACTTCAACAAATAGCCACGTCCATCCACCATCCATATTTCAGGCCCTGCCTTCTGAGCTAGTCGGCAACTTGATTCAGGTACGAAGGGAGTAATTCACGCGTTATCTGGCACATCCGACGTGCGGTCGACGGCGACTCGAAGAACGCGCGCCGTCTCAATACGCACAAATTAATTTATCATTCTCTTTAAGTCTTCAACTTAGAATAATGCAACAGCACATCTTGTATTTAAAAGAATATTACACAACTAGAAAAAGTGCTGTCAGAAAAAGTCACTTGCCACTTCAAATGTCAGGGCTTAGACCTACAATACTTTAAGAATTCCAAATTGGAGTACTGCATCTCAGTTTAAGTAGAGATTGATTTTATACCCTCACACCTCCACCGCTCCTAATTCACTTATACAACCGTGATTTGAATGCTTTTCCTCGCACCAACAGTAATCACTTAATACTCCAGTTCACGTATATATTCCCAATCTCATCCCATTACATGTGCACGCAATTCTCCCTTCAACTTGCAATGCACCTCGAACAATACACCACCTCCCCTCATGAATTAAATGTTCCACAACTAACTCAAGTACATAGTTTGTCAATCCATTTACCTCATCTCATATTTGTAGTGGAGATATAATTCGAGAGATGTAATTTTTTCCAAAATTTAAGCGAGGAAACTTCATGCATAATGGGTTAAGCTGAATAATTTAAAGGATTAATTCATACGCATACAATACCAAATATTAACCAATAATAAGCGAATACACGTCTAATACCTACTCCGACACGCGGAGCGTTAAAATACTTTAAAGCTATTTACACTATATAAATGTACAACCAATTTCCAGTGGAAAGAACAGAAAAAATTAAAGACATATATAAACGGCAAAAAGTGTCAGGACAGCGCTCTTGATCACCCTGGTTGTGATCAAAATTTGAAAAATAGATTTAAAGATAAAGGAGCGTATGTACAGATGTTAATGATACCGGAAATGGTGCAATACTCAAACAGATTAGACAAACTATTTGCAGGTGAGGGTGACCAGGAGTGACTGACAAAATAATCAGTAACCTGGTCTCATTTATAGCTTTCCATCTTAAATATCCTCACGCGGGTACCCCTTATGTGGGCGCTGAGCGGCGACCGGGAACACTACAGTTACAAACAGCACCTCAAGTAGCAGAGTGCAGTAGTACATGAAGGTTACATTAGTTCATGAACTGGACATAGGTATAGGAATAGCGTATAAGCGGTTACAACAGACTCATCTTGTAGCAACATTACAAAGCTTACAATACCATATTGCACTGAGCTTAAAATGATTTGTTTACATACTTATATCGAAGTGTTTTAGCATCAATAAATAAAGCATAAGGATTGCACAATGATGTATATAGAGGTTTACAAACGTTTTTTACATTATAAATTAGATTAAGTATCATTAATTTAATTAAGAGATAATTGAGTAAATGAATTTAATAAAAATAAATTTTAATTTGAATCAAAATAAAATTAATGATACCTAGGTCTACATTCATTTAATATTTTTGTTATGGCCATAACATATACTTATATCTGAAATATAATATACTGGAGGGACAGAGTAGTTGAAGCAGAGTTTGATGAAATCTTGCTGACATACTCGCTTCACAAGAAATTTCTGAAAGTTTTCGAAGATGCAGATTGAACTCTACACAAATAGTCTGTATCTAAAGTAGGAGGCAAGGGACAGACCTTATATAAAGCTCTGGTCACAATTCCCTTGGTAGCTTTAAGCTTAATAATTCTCACTCAGTAGTCTCTGCCTGGCAGAATCTCAATTACTCGAGCAAGTGGCCACAGGAGAGGAGTCAGTTCATCTGATTCAAATATGACTCGTTGCCTCTCTTGTAGATCTGGATTGTTGGTTCTCCATTTGGCTCTGGTTTGAAGTTTTGAACGATATTCAGAGGACCGCCGTTTCCAGAAGTAATGTATCTGTGCCTGAAGGGCCTGAAAAACAGAAAGGCTTTTAGTAATAGGTGGAGCAGGGGGAAGAGCCAAAGTAGGAGGAAGAGGCCTTCCTAAAAGGAAATGAGCAGGTGTTAAGGCTTCTAAATAATCTGGTTTATTTGTAAGAGAACAAAGTGGCTTAGAATTAATTAGAGCCTCAATCTCAGAAATAAGGGTGGCAAATTTCTCAAAATTTAAGACTTCATGGCTGTGGCTTTATAAAGTAAACCTCGGATGGACTTAACCATCCTTTTCCATGTACCCTCATATATGGAGTATAAGGGGAAATATATCTCCATTCAATAGTATTGTCTAATTAAAAAATACCACTCATCTGGAACACTTTTCTTTCCTTTTCCCATTCAATCTACCATCTGCCTTTGGGTTCCCTTTGAAAGTCTCAGCATTGTCACTGTAAAATATTTAGTTTTTGTCCTCCCAGCAATAAATCGCCTGACGGCCAACAGAAAGTTATCAACACTTGCAGATATCACAGCAGATATCATAGCTCTGACCGTGCGGGCGTGGAGGCTTGTGTGCTCTTATGAAGCTGAGGGCATACACGGGTAGTACTGATGATGTAGCAGGGGTAGCATTGATGAATCAATCAGTGATGCTACCAGTAGGGGCACCCATGCTGTACAGGTCTCTGCGGAGGAGCCAGACAAACCGCTGTCTCTCAACGACCTAACAGTACTTCATCCCTATCCAAAGTCCATCATGCCTAGTTCCAGTGTCCCTCCCTCTCCCCCACAAACAGCAACTCCCTTACTAGTGTGTCATGGATATGTGTGCCAAACTCCTTTATTCTTTTCTATTGGACCGATCTTGGTCTCTTGTGTTATTCGACCCCAATGCTATTAGGTTTCGAGGGCTAGGGAGTCATTACTTTTATTCTCTCTTCTCTCCTTATTCTATCCTATACTTTTCTCCTCCATCTTTCTTACTCTGTATGCCCTTCTTCTTTTACGATTTCCACCAGAGATAGAACATCTCGAAGAACAATGCGGTTTTTCGACTGGCCGTTCATGTGTACATAACATTTTCTGCATCCAACAAATTTTAGAAAAAAGGAAAGCCTGAAGAGATTCTCATCTATTGTTTGCAGGAGCGGGTGGGAGCCCCAAAGGATAGGGGAGAAAACCCCAAAACAATCCTGGCCTGCCAAGTTGGAGATTGGGCTATGGGCCAACACCCCATTCACGTAAAAATCATAAACAGTTAAAAACTCTAAGCAACCTTTAAACAAACCCAATCGAAGATAACTTAAGCAACGAAACCAGAAAATGGAGATGGCAACGTGAAACGTACAGGGTATTAGCAAAAAATGTGAAGAAGTAATCAGTCAGTTGAAAAAAATAAATATAGACATTTGTTCGCTAATGGAAACTGAGAAGAACGGAAGATGAATTGAAGACTACAGTAATTATATCTAGATTTACAGTGTTGTAAACAAAGACAATAGGGCTAAATGTAGAGTATCAGTAGCAATCCACAAAGAATGAGAAAGAATATAATGTAACAATCTAAGATCCCCACGAACAATTTAGATGCAAAGAACAAACATAACAAGGAATGGCATGAGTAGGAGATGAAAAACAGAAGAAAGCGGTGTCGTGCACTAATAATTTTTTTATAAATTAAAGAAGACGCGACAAAATCCCGATTTGGACAGTACAAATCAATAGCATTCATTTAGAGGAACATTTCAAAAGTTATTCGAAGCGAATCGCATCAGGGGTTTAAAAGATATGAGTGATTTTGAAAGTACACTTTAGACGATATAACTAGAGATTTTTATAGCCATTGTTATCATAAGAAAGGTAATGTAAAGAAGCGGTTTTTCCTAAAAATTAAGAGAACGCGTAAAGCGATTGAAATGAAACTTTCGGGATTAACAAAGAAAATCACGCGGAAAATTATGACATTACTCGCAACTCTGAAAAATATCGAGAAGCTGCAGTAGAGATGCCAATTGAAATTGTATATTTGGAATTTTTACGAGAGAACAATGATGCGTCGCGAGCGACGGAAATAAAGCAATTTTGGCGTTAATAAACATGAGGAGATCGTATAAGAAATAGTAATAAGATATAAATTGATAATTAAAAGTAGTAATAAAGAGAAATAGCCTGGAAAGGACAGAATTAAGTAAAATGGTATGATATTTTTGGTAAAGACACGTAAGCGATCGGTAAATGTTCCAGAAAAAAAAGTTGAAGACACAACGCAACAATGACAGGAAGATGATGCGTAGCAAGCTCGAAGTCAGACGTGGGGAAGAACGCTCCGAAAAAAGATAAAAATTTTAGTATGCAATTGTGCGAGAAACACGGTGAACATGAATGGATATAGTGAGTTTAGGCAATGATGTTCGTAATAACAATGCGTAACGCGGAAATATTTTATGTGTCGCAGTATATTCAACAATAGGACATTTTGGAGGAAATGTAGCACGCGATAGACAGATAATCGCGTTATTAGTTGCGTAATGGAAATAGGATGATAGGGGAATGAAAGGACATGCTAAGAAGATATTAGCGAGTTCAAGAAAATTTTGGTAATGTGTGGGGATGGAGAAATGCTGCGGGAGGATGGATTTGGAGGATGCTGCGTAATATACATCGAGGACGGCGCGCAACAATGCTTTGCTGCGGATTACAGCGTTTTCGGCAAAAGGGAAGTTATGAAACTTTGTTTTTTTTGTTATGAAATTCACATTTTGAAGGAGAAGAAAGATTAAAATTAGCTTCTGTACAATATCAAGTTCTGTCTTAACGTAAAATAGATTCAATAAATATATAGGAAGAATGCGCATTCGGGTGTGAATGAGTTTATTTATAATTGTCAGTATGAATGGAAATATTTTGGATTTTGTGTCATGTAATTTAAGAGTATTATACCGTTGTTAGATCCTGTACAGGTCAGCCACAACCTCACACCCAGATTTTATGTGTAAGTAAGAAAATATCGGAAGTTCTGGGGGGGGGGGCAGCTAGTCGACGGGCAACCTTGGAGGTGGAAGCTGAGTATAACCAGGGCAATTGATAAGAGCGGGTTTTGGTTATTATTTTGGCGTTATAACGCCGGGTGATTATAAAGATTATAGTTGATCTAGATCAGGTAGTGGTTCATTACATATTTTGGTGCGCCTAACGAGGGGCGATTATAGTTGTTTTATAGATATGAGGAGGACGGTTCATTACAATAAGAACTGGAATGAGATTAATGAGAGACTGCTAACAGTGGAATTAGAAATATTTAGTCATACTATGGTGATTGTATCAGTATATGCTCTAACTGAACATGCAACACAATCTTCAAAAGATTCATTTGAAGATGAACTAGTGGCAATATTAGAATACATTCCTTCAAGTAAGGAAATTCTAATACTGGGTGATTTAAATGCCCGAACAGGAAGAAAACAGAATAATAATATATAGAGAGAACAAGTATATAATAAAAATGGAGAGAGATTAATAAATTTGTGAATCGGGTTCTGCAGACCTAAAGATATCCATAATTATACATGGACACAACCTACCAGGAATATTTAGGAAATAATTGATCATGTTGTATACGGACAGAGAACTGATCTAAAATGTCAAGACCTAAGAGTATTAAGAGGAGTAGAATGTGGTAGTGACCACTATTTAGTTAGAAACCTTATTAATTTGTTCACAAAGCAAATTTCAAAAGGTCATAATGTCAGAAACTCATTCTCCATGTAGCCCAAAAATATATCACTTGGATAGCTTAAAAAATTACTCGACTAATTTCCTACATAAATTTGGATTGGCATAAAAATCGCAAATAAAAGTAGACCGACCAGCAAGTGAATTATATAAACAAATAAAAACGGTAATCAATGAAGCAGCGTTTGAAGCATTAGGTGAAAAGCCCAAAATAAAGGAGAGACAAAAATACTGGTGGAATGAAGTTTTGAAGCAAATAACTGAAGAGAAGAAAGTGAAATATTAAAGATGGCTAAGCTCAGGAGACCCCAAAGATCGAACAGAATGTTGTAATATCAAAAGAATGTTTTAAAAGAGAGGTAACAAGAGCAATGCATAGGCTTGGGAAAGAAAATGTTCTGAAGTAAATAGGTTAATGGGAAGCAATAGGTCTAGAGAAGCATCGCAAACAAGAATAGGACTAAACACCGATGTGTCATATAAATCCAGAATATAACCAATTATTACAGTAGGAGGTATACTTTCAAGAACTTCTGAGAGACAATAGAGCAGATTACAAATACATCAGTTATAATTCAGATAATGTATTAATACATTAATACATCCCAAAAATAACTCTAAAAGAATTAAACAACGCTCTGAGAGGGATAAAAAGTAATAGATCTCCAGGCCCTGGAGGGATACCGGTTTAACTGTTAAAACACTCTCCAGACCAAATGAAAGAAATTATTGTAAAACTATTTAATAAATGTCTCGTAGATCAAGAAGAAATTTCCCAAGATTGGAAAAAAGCGAACATTATACCGATTTATAAAAAAGGCAATAAAGAAAAATGTGAAAATTATAGACGCATTAGCGACACGAGTTCAATTAGTAGATTGTACGGGCGAATAATTAAAGGAAGAATTGAGTCAGAGATAGAAAATCTGGAAGAACAAAGCGGTTTTACCACTGAGTGTTCATGTGTAGATAACATTTCCTGCATCCAACAAATTTTAGAAAAAAGGAAATCCTATGAAAGGGATTCTCATCTATTGTTTCTTGACCTTCAAGAAGCATATGACAACAATTCTATAAGTAGACTTTTCAAAAGTATTAGAACAAAAATGTAATTTTAAACTAGTTAATACCATTAAGAAAATGTACAAAGACGGTAAAGGTGCTGTGAAAAAACGGGCAAGTATCAGATGCTATAATAATTTCTAAAGAACTAAGACAGGTGTGCTGTATGTCCCCAATTCTTTTCAGCATGTACATTGGCGAAGTTCTAAGAGAATAAAGGAGGAAATGCAGTGTAATGGGAATGTAAATTGGACAATCAACACTGGATGTTCTACAATTCGCGGATTATCTAGTCATCATGGCTGCGGATGAGCAGGATATTAACTATATGTTTAGAAAATTAAAACAGAAATTTGATCTATGGTGATTCCAAATAAATGTGTCCAAAACAAAGTATATGGTAACACGAGAATATGAAAATGATCTGTGTATTGGAAATGATAAAGTAGAAATATGCGCTGATTTTAAATATTTGGGTTTCACAGATTCAAAAAAGGGCACAAGTAATAAGAATATTAATAATAAGATAAATCAAGGGAAACGAGTCATAAATATGCAAAATACAATTATGTGCAACTCCCAGTTATCAAAGAAAACAAAGAAAAATATATACAGTACTATTACACAAAGTATTGTAACGTATGACTCAGAGATAACTAACTCAAAAAAACAAAAACAGATTATTGGCGATCCAAATGGACTTTTTGAGACGAAGTTGCAGAATATCTCATTTACACCACATGCATAATGGGGAAAATGGAAATTCGAAAGGATATAATAGAGACTGTAGAACAAAAAACTTGTAAAACTGTTGCGCTCCCTGAGAAGTGTAGGTGTGTAAAGGGAGAGGATAGGACAAGGAAGAGGAAGGAAAGATCGCGCGCGGTCCATGGCCCGTTTGGTAGGGTACTGCTCCGGCATTCGCCTGGTGTTGATTGGGGAAACCACGAAAAACTACCGATCAGAGCAGCAGGCCGCTAGACTTCTCCTCCAGACAGCGACTGACTTGGACCTAGCTGAAAAGCTAGTGTCGAAACTTCTGCCGCCGTGGGGAGTGGGAACCAAGGACCTCCCGGTCAGCGGCGCTGCAGTGACATCAGTTGATGCCCTGAGCTACCACTTCTAGTCCCAAGGTGTGAAGCGCCGTTTCAACTTCCGCAGTATTGATCCAGCGGTGAATAGAAAAGTTATTAATATCATATCTACTGGGAAAAGAATTGTTCCCAGGAGTGCAACAGATGAGAGGGCACTTGTTCGTTCCATTGTGATTTCCAAAATTTTTCATACGAACCTTCGCTTTCATGATACAAGGACTTAACAGGCCTAGTGGATCAAAAAGTTTACACTTCTCTGATAAGATTGATCTGTTAGTGACAGGCATTTCCTTAGTAAAAGTTAAAAAAATGAAGTCATCTCTTTCCGCGTCCCATACTGAACCAACAATATAGCTTACTGCTTTATCTGACAGTTGTACAATTTCATGACCAGAAATGAATTTCAAATGTGATAAAACCCAAACAACATTTGATCGGCGTTTAACTAGACGAAAGCAAGCTTTCGCTAGAAGCTGTTCAAGTTGAAACAGAGCGGTATGAGCTTCCTCTTTATTCGAAACAGTGTACACTAGGTCATTCACGTAAAAATTATTACGCAGTAAATGCGTGCCCAGCAGAAATTCTGCAATTCTGCTCCATGATCACGGTCGAGCTGAACTAAAGCGCGGGTGGACCGAAAGGCGGAAGAAGTAAGACCATATGTAACTGTCTTTGATCTATAAACCTGTGGCGCAGTGGATTTATCGAATCGCGAAAAAACCGCTGTAGTTCTGGCTTGACAAGAACTTGCCGGTAAAATTTTTCAATGTCAGCACAGAATGCGTGTAGATCGAAACGAAAATCAATAAGAATGGAAAATTAATCGGGTTGAACGACTAGGCCGGAAGGCATTAAAGGCTTGAAAGATCTGCCTGCTTCAGTTAAAAAAGACCCATCAAATACTATCTTAGTTTTTCCACCTTTAAAGAATGAATTAGATAATTGACCTGCCCTCCATCTACATGCGGTTTGGGGTGAGTTTCATGTGGTTCAGATTAATATATTCTCTCATGAATTCACAATATTGCTGTTTAAGCTAGAAATTAGAACTGAATCTGATTTCTAAGGAATAAATGCGTTTAAAAGCACTTACTCTTGAAGACCGTATTTCAAAATCATTACGATTGATTGATTGTTAGTGATTCCTGGGGCGTCAACTACTGAGGTCATTGGTCCCGTAAGTCTTGTGCATGTTTTTTATCTAGTAGTAGCTGTGCTCTTTCCCCATGGGATGGCGAGATCCGGCGGCGAACTTCCGTCAACTAGTGGGTTTTTTCGCGACCAGATATCTCCAACCAGTGGGGAAATTAATTGCGTGCAGGCGTTTCTATTGTGTTCCAGATAAATATTTAAATTTATTTACTTGTTAACCATATTTTTATGCATTCTCAAGGCGATATATCTTCATCTCTAATTTACACTTTTTTTGCTTTTAAATGTTTGATCGCTGATTATGAGATAAATTGTTCAAACATTAGAAGCTCACTACGATGTAATAAATGCAAATTAGAAATGTTGTTCGCGAGACAGCAGAAGAAAATTCAATCAGTTCCATCACACACAAAATTCTACGATAGTTTGATATTTCCCTGCCCGCTGTTGACACTGAATGTCGTGCATCACATCTGAAAAGAACAATTAATACCATGGGGCGTATATAAGGAATTTCCGTACACTAATGTTTAATAATAACAGACCAGTCAAATAAAACCCAATTAATGATTATCTATACAATATGTTTTTGTAGAACAGAATGCTATTTATCTCAAGATGTTTAACGACAATCAAAACACTCTTATTTTTAAAACAAAAATATTTTTATTTTCATCTTATATACTAAAAACCACAACGCTTCGCGACACAATATGGCCTCAAGGTCTAGAAGTCTGAAATAAAGTACTTATAACATTAAACGGTTTCAATACTCATAAAAAATACCGTTTCTAAAAAAATGATTTTCTCAAAGAACGCTTGAAATTGTTTCATTAAATTTCGTCCTTGCGTGTAACGAAGGATGGTAAGATAAGACGCTGGTCCCATTTGCAGCGAAACCTTCGTATTTTTGAAAATTGCTTATTGAAAACGTTGGGTTGAGACAACTATGTTTTTTAGGCGTGAGTGCGAGTTCGAACCACACGGTGCTTCCATACCTCTGTGGTGTGGGTGGCGGCAACGCCACTTTGAGGACCTAAGTTCGAGATTCTACGCTGAAATAAGTTTGTTGATGGAATACACTTTTGCGTGTTTATGTCGTGGTATAATACAGCGGAACAGTTTTAAATAATGAGAGAATTATATGATATTCTAACTAGTTTTAGGACAAGATTTGTTTAAAGCAAAAATCTTTACCTTGAACTTTGAAGTTTTGAAATGCTATTTACACTTTTCGGAAACACACAGAACTTTTCAGAGATGAGACTACCACTATTTTTTATCGTCGTTTGACATACAAACAAAGAGAAAATTGAAATAAAGTATTAGAAAACGTTTTGTGAAAAATATTGTTTAAAAAATTAAAAATGCCTTTGTTTGACAAAATAACGGGAAAACTACTCATATTTTCAAATAAATTGTACATGACTTTATTTCAAAATGTTTTTTATAAAATTTATTTTATTAAGGAAAACATTTATGTTTCCAATATTTTAATTGAAGGAATGCGCCGCAAAAAATTGAATATCTGTAGTTTTCGAAAAATCAGTGATTAAACGAAAATGAGATCCACTCCATTCTCTTAAGCGTCTTTTATCCAATACGACGACAATGTTTAATATAAAAATTGGGTGTTATTTTTAGAAAAGTTAGAAAAATTTTGAGGCTTCTCTACTCCTAAAATTCAAAGTATTCGTTTCAAACTTTCGCCTGAACGGTTTTGGAGCTAGCTTTGAATGCAGACGGACGGAAATAGATTTTTCGTTATCAAGTACTCGCAAAATGAATTTCGTAAACATTTCCTAAACGAACTATAATACATATGAAAATAACATATAATAATATGGACAATGACATCATTACAGACACGCGACTTATATAATCTTTGTCTTGTATATCGCCTTCCAACTTGCCGATCTGATAGACCTCGAATTTCAGTCGGAAGAGAACAATTTTCACTATAGAAATTGATTCGACGCTTCCACTTCCAGTGAACATTATCCCATACTTGAAAATGTAACAATACCTCTCCATCAATTTTTCGGGACTCAATTGCAATAATCGTAGGATATATGCCTCCTAATTAGGATACATTCTCCTAAAACAAACTCACCTAACACCCTGTTCACAAAACTTGCCACTACGATAAGTGTAGACTACTTTAGCGCCGAACATACCTCACAGATGCAGATATCGCTTCGCGTACGAAAAATCACTACTAAAAAATGCTGACATCAATAATCTAATTATTTTCACTCCCCTTAAATCGTCGCATTAAATGTATAATTATCGCATTCTGTTGTATATCCTAGATTTTGCGGCATGTACAATCTCCCCCTCGTCGTTTTTCCAATATTTCCGCAAATGTCAAACAAAAATTTAGAACACAAAATAAATCTTCTCCAGGAAAAGATGGTATTCCCAATGTAGACCTAAATCATCTAACCTCATAGCATAATTAACTCCATTGTTTAACGGTTTAATATTTCTTCGAGCCCAAAATATCCTGATCGAAATCAATGTCTTGGAATATTGTAGAGAATTGAACTCTTTTTCAGCATGGATATTTCCGAGGAAAACTGCAGTCGTTTTGGAGAAAATTTGGTTTCAACGACTTCTCTAATGCGCCATTTTTAATTTCAATATAGCTGTCAACAAGTTATTAATATTTTAAATACCATCATGACAGATACTTTGAAGCCTCTGTCCTCTCAAACATATTAGACAATGAAATACATCTGTAAAGTCAATTTTAACAACGTGAGGTATGTATGCAAGTAAAAAGTTATTTTTTTTTGTAATTTTTAAAAATAAAATTAATAAACATCTAATAATAATAATAATAATAATAATAATAATAATAAATAATAAATAATAATAATAAAACGAACAGTACATAAAAAATTACGTTAATGTCATGTAATTTAGGGCGTTTTGGAACATCCGCACAAAGTGTTTAGACAAAAAACTGGTGACTTTTTAAAATGTTTAATTTTCAATATTTCTGGTATTTCACTCAAAAATGCAGGAAAATAACTAATATTTTCAATAAAGTATACATAACTTAAATTAAAGAAGTAATTGTGGAGAAGAAATTTCTAATGAAGAAAAAGTTTGTATGACCATAATTATAGTTTTACGACGAGGTTCCACAAATTTTAAATGTTTAGAAATGATATGTTCAAATTTTCAGAAAATTCAAATGCAACAGCAGAAATCCGAGCTATACCAACTCTAGAAGTGTATTTTACTCTATTTTAGCAAGATATTTAAAGAAAAGTTTTTGGTGTTTTTAGAAAATTTTGAAGAAGTTCCTGGCTCTTGATTTAAAGAATCACAATACCCTTCGATATCCACGGAGTCATCCTCTGCCATATTGTGCCTCCCAATCAGACGATAATCAGATTTAGTCACAGAATGTCAGTTCCTGCAACACCACCTGCGTCCTGCACTCAAAAGGAAGCGAAGGCGCGATCTGACACGGCCCCATGACCTGCTTGACAACGCTCGCTGCCGTACGGCGTGTACGTCTGTAGGTTGGGAGGTAAAGACAGTCAAACCAGCAATATTCTCTCTCGTATCTCGTAGCAGCTGTGAGTCATTCTCGCTGGATCAAGAAGGGAATGCAAGTGCCGACATGGAACATATGGCAGATAATCTCTGCTATATGCTCTATGTCCATTATCTGCTATATGTTCCGTATCTTTTGCAATCATATAATGTGTCTTTCTTTATTGGTATTTTATAATTTTTAATTTGATCTGCTACTAATCCTCCCGTTTCATTTCAATTTTTATAATTTTATCTGCTATCTGTAACTAAAATTTAAATGTATCTGTTAATTGTAATTTAATTTTCTATCTTATTTGTATTTTATTTGTAATTTTGTTATATTTTTCTGTACCTTGTAGAGTGAAGATGACGGCAAAGCCGTCGAAAGCCGGCTATCTGAATAAAAATAATATGTTGATGAAGATGACCTATTTTATTTCTTCGCTTTGAATATTTATTTAATGTATTTTTAAGTTTTCAATTTGAAAATAATATAAAAATAATAATAAATAATGTATGCATAAATTAAATATTTTTCAATTATTAATTTTGAATTGAACGCTTCTGTTTTCTGCAGATAAGTTTTTTCAGCAGTGCTCAATGTCAATTTTTGTTACAATTTTAGTTATCAATTGTGGCACTCTTTTGAATATTTAACGATAAACACCAATAACATATAACAGGAATTCCGCAATATTACAGAAAAATTGGTTTACGATAGCTAAAATTGTGTAATTATTTTCGCGAGTGTTAATGCGTGTTTTCGCGAGCGTCAAATTTAACATAAATCGTCTTATGTGATAAACTCAAAATCACGGGAAGGAGAACATCTGTCTCGAGAATTTCGATGAATTTGCAATGCAGTATCTCATGTCAACAGGCTTCCCGCCCGGGCGCAGGATCCTATGTCACTCGGCGAGCTCATTGATATCCACGAAGACGGTTGGCATTCACCTCCGTCTGAGGCCCTGGCTACGAGATTATCGAGTCGCCTCGTTCTCGAGAATGCGTTCTCGTTGCACGAGATTCTCGTGGGCCCCATTCTCGTTCAGCCTTTCTCGCTTATGAGAACGAGAGAGAATATGCGGCAAATGACCGTCTTTAGTGGGAGGTATTACAACTTGCACCGCATTCACACGATATGAGTCCATGCGATGACGACCGAGATGAAAGAATCACTTCGCGGCCAGCACCGCGCCACAAGCGAAGCCATCACCCGAGCCATTGGACGCCTTCCATGGGTGTGGCAGAATGGGGAAAATAGTGAAGTACTGCAATAAACGATAATCTGTGAATAAGGTGCTGTACAAATTCTGACGATTTTGCTACTTCTTTGAATCCAATTCTCGTAAATCTCTAGCTTCTACGAGGGTTGAGGCAGAAGTCATGGCCACTATTTTCCCCCTAAAACAAATGAGATCGAATCACACAATTTTATTTGTTATGAGTGTTATGTACGTAAAAAGACACAAGTCAACAATAACAATTTATTGGTCAAGCTTTTTACAGGCGTGATCCAGTTTACAAGAATCCAGAAGAGTAGTCCGTGGTACAATGCCGTGGTGTCGCTCTGCCGAATTGGCGCGCGATACGACTCCTCGTATATCGCCGCAACAATGAGAATGATATTCTGTTTTAATGTGTGTTCACAACAACAGATGGCTATGTGTCTCTTTTCGCGCCAATAGGAATGTGAAATCTCTTGTCTGACTACCGCCGTGCGAGATGGATTTCATCCATTTCGAGCAGCGCTCACTCACCAACATAGCCGTTCTCCATGGGATAAACGCACGAGAGTGTCTCAGGGAATTGGTGGAAGCAATTGGAAATAATGTCCTTCCATGCCGGACAGTCGCGAGATGGGCCGGAGAGTGTCTGCGAGGACATGTAGCAACCGATAATCAGCAATGCATGTGACGCCCTGCGAGGCTGAGGACCGAAGTGACACTTGCTCTAATCGAGTATCTGCCTAAGTGGACCTTTAGAACGGATATGTAATGCTTTTGGTTAATGTTGTGAACTCGTATATGCTATAAAGCTTTGGAACATGAAATCTGCACTGTCATTGCAAATATTTTAATAAATATAAGAAACCAAGTTTTGGTGACTCGTTTAATGTTCATGCCCTTAGTTTATGCCTTGTTCTTTTGTGTGTATATTTCACAATATTTTCCACCTGTACTCATATTCTCACAAAGAAATAATTGTCATTACTTTTGTCCAAACTGAATTCAAAAAGCAATACAGGTTCGAAAATATTCGATAGGTCTTTTCTTCATTAAATTCAAATTAATCAGAAAACTACTCTTATGAGCAAAAAGTGTATACGACCTTATTTGTAGAACACAATTGTAGAACACAATTAATCAGGAAAAAAATATTATCAATATTGTAGTTTATTAACTATAACTTTTGTTCGAAAATACAGATAGATCACCTAAAACGGAACCTTCCCAGTTTTTATAAGCGTAATTAAAATGGAACATAATCGGACCCTGTGAATGGAGGAATAAATGTTTATTTTGAAATTAATAAATTTCTCAAATGAAGTAATGTTATCTCTAGCTACCAAGTGTGAAATTTCACCACAAAAATCTACAAGCTCGAGAGTGTGTCATCAGTCATCACTGAAACGAAACACCGCAGTGTATCCAGGTACATCCTCTCGATTACACTGATTCCCCGACATATTGGCCCACGCAGTCTATGTTTAATTAACAAACAATCCCGGGAAAATCAAGTCCATCGCTCGCATGAGCGCGCGCCGACCCCTCCTGTCGCGCGACACGAAAATGCAATTAAATCTTAATTGTCGTCGTAATTAAAGGCGTGGTGCGGTGGTGGTGGTGGTGGGGGGGGGGGGCGAGGCGCGACGACCGAAGCGAAAGTGTAGTGACGTTGGGGACCACAGAGATATAGTTAGCGAGTTGATAGCGGAGTTGACAGCGGAGTCGACAGCGGAATTTACCGAGGAATCGGTAGAGGAATACACAGAGATATCGAGAGGAATGGATGGAGGAATCGACAGAGGAGTTGACAATAGAAACCACGGTGGATTAAACAGCAAACTCGACATTGAAGCTGACACTGGAGTCTACCGTGGAATCGAGAGTGAAGCCGAAGAGTGGAATGGAAACGAGAGTGAAGCCGTCAGTGAAATCGAGAGTGGAATCAAAAGAGATGAGTCGAGGGAGCGGTAGCTCAGTGCATCAACTGATGTCATTGCAGCGCCTCTGACCGGGAGGTCCTAGGTTCGAGTCCTGACGGCGGCAGGATTTTCCACCCTAGCTTTTAAGCTGGGTCGACTTCAGTCGGGGGGAGGAGAATTCTAGCGGCCGGCTGCTCTGATCGGTAGTTTTCCGTGGTTTCTCCAATCAACACCAGGCGAATGCCGGAGCAGTACCCTATCAAACGGGCCACGGACCGCGCGCGATCTGTCCTTCCCATTCCTTGTCCTATCCTCTCCACTTACACACATACACACTTACACTAACATGCACTACACTAACACATATCCCGGGAGACCGGTCGGGAGCTCAGAGCTTGTCCCGCCTGGGGCGGTGCCCTGCTGGTGGGAGAGTCCTGGATAGGGGGAAACCCCACTAGCCGACGGTAGGTCGACGCCGGATCTCGCCATCTCCCGAGAGAAAAACATGCACTACACAAACGGGACTAATTATCAGAGCAGTTTACGCGCCCGGAAACATGAATCAATCAATCAATCGAGGGTGGAGTTTGGGGTAGGGTCGACAGTGAAATTGACAACAGAATGGACAGTGGAGTTCACGGCAGAGTTCACAGTGAAGTCGACAGTGGTTTGGACAGTGAAGTCGACAGTGGTTTGGACAGTGAAGTCGACAGTGGTTCGGACAGTGAAGTCGACAGCGGAATTGATATTTGGGTCAATAATACGGAGTTTAATCACAGTTAAGCGTACATCAATCGACCACACTCTAGACATTCTGTACATCCGTATATGTTCAAATGAGATGCGAAACTCAAAGTGGGCATGCGAAGAAGATCGATGTTGCTGTCGCCTGCTGTACGCTACGATGGTCTTAAACGCCCTCATGGGCTTCATATTTGTGTGGATGGTGTTGTCGATACCGCTGTCAATAGTGGTGACAATAATGCCACCGATAGGGCTGTCGAGAGCGGTGTCTATGAACACACGCGCCAGGTTGTGATGCCCCCCTTGCGGATGTGTGGGCGCGGGTACGGCCGCGTTAATTGATGGCCTCGGCCCCCCGTGCACGTGCCCGCGTGCGCCTCCACGCACTGCCAGTGCAAACTGCGCTCACAGCCGACAGGCGCGCCACCGGCGCCAATTACCTACTTCGCGATTAACGTTAAGGCTCGCGTGCACACAATCCGATGGAAACTTCCAGAGTACGTACATGGGTTCCCTCTACTACCTATCATCCATCTATTATCATAGGCAAAGTAGTGAGTTGAATGGTAAAATACATATTTATGACATAATATTGATAAAGGGGAACATCAAAAGACTTTCAAAAGAAGATTTTAACATTTTTCGCACTTTATTTTTATGAAATGTCATATGGCACTTATGAAACACAATATACTATATTCTTCGATAAGAAAAATATAGTAAAACTAGCTTTTTTGTTAAGTCAATTATCAAAGCAGTTCTTTGGGTTCTTAACATATAGCTTCATCCAACATTTTAAATATTTGCTCCTTCAAAAACCACCTGGCAATACTTATTTTGATATTTTGCTAATTTTGACGGTAACTAGAGCAGTTTTAAGTGCTTTCGGTGCGTTTGGAAGGCGTTACTTTTCACCAGAAAACGGTACTTCTTTCTTTCAGATATAATTTCATTTCTGTATTTTTTCATTCTCTTTCGCTAGGTCGTAAATGGATGTAAACCAATGATCAACCTTTGAATTTATTTATATAAGTTTTGATCGCAAACGCTATGTACCTTTAATAATCTTTTAACATAATGTTTCCCTTGATTATGTAGTTTGCTATTGTGCATTTCGAGAATTCAATAATTTCATTCGCCATCTGTGCAGAATTCAACAATATTTTCTAGTAAAGTCAGATTTGTTGTTTCTTTTTGCTAAGGTATATCAAACAAAATACCATGTTATTAGGTTTATTTGTAACTTATACATCTATTCAAGACTCTATTTTAACAACAAAATCTTTGTTTCAAATTAGTTTTATATCAATTTCTAAAAGCAGTTTCGGTAAATATTAATAAACCACCATTTGAAGGATATGTATGCTCTATGAGCCCGTTGTAGTCATACGGCAACAACTTATATATATATATATATATATATATATATATATATATATATATATATATATATATATATATTACATCCAAGTACGGGGTACAGCGATGCTTGGCTGCGAGGGAGGCGAGCAGCGGCGTAGTTTTAAATGAGTGCTCCGTGCCGGGGGCGAGCAGTTCGAGGGTTCCAAGCAGAGTTCGCTGGTGAAGAGGGCAGTGTCGATGCTTTGCTTGCGCCCAAAAAGCTACGGTCTAAAGCTATGGTGTGTGCAAGCGACCAGAGAGGATGGAGTGGCGAGAGTCGGGAGTGTGGAGCAGTGCTGTGTTGGTCATATATGGAGCTCGCCACCACAAAACATGAGAGGAGGTACAATGGAAAATTAATGCACTTGCGTTTATTGTGGAACAATTCATGCACGAAGAGAGGTGATATAATGTTCGAGGTACGTTGAAAGTTGAAGGGACGCGTCCCTTCCGTCCTCCGTCCGGACAGAGACATGCGAAGGTAACTGGATATGAGAATATACGTGAACTGGAGTGCTAACTGATTAACTTGGGTGCTAATAAAGCATTTAATTAACGGTTCTGTAGTTGAATTGTTCTGTAATTGAATAGGCGTGAGGTTAGAGGATCAATCTCTCCTTAAATTGAGATACGGTACTCCAATTTGGAATTGTGAAAGTATTGTAGGTGCGAGTCCTGGCATTTGCAGTGGCAAGTGACTTTTTCTGACTGTTCTTTTGCCGGATGTGCCGGAAAAGAATATTTTATTTTAAATACAGGATGTTCTGTGGCATTATTCTAAGTTGAGGACTTAAAGAGACTGATAAATTAATTTGTGCATATTAATTTATCAATTTGCACTCACCAATACGCATATGTGGATTGTGAACCAATCATTTATTAATGGGAAAAGAGCTTGAAGAAAGGTGAACTTTCAATTTCATTAACTGGTACTGTTGACAATTATGTACTTTCTATTTGTAACTTATATTGCAATTTACTATTATTAGGAATAGTCAAGAGTTGTTAATTTCTGTTAAGTTGGGGGATGAGATTCTGTTTCTCTATGGTAGTGCAATATTTTATTGAACATTGTCTAATATCACAGATTGTGAAAAAAAATAGCTGAGTGTAAGGAGAACAGTTACATAGCTATTTCTACTGCCACAACGTTCAGAAAAATGTTTATCCATGAATTTCTTCTGGTTGTAATTTGTATGATGTGATTTCATGGCATGTGTTAGCTTGTGACAGGAGTGCTATGTGACCCTGCGGGGTAAAGAGGGCAGATTATTGCAATGATTACATGCATGGTAATGAACAAATATCATCATTTAAGAGTTTTGGGAGAATGATACTCCATACTTTGAGTATTTATCAAAAGGAATGAAGAACTTTGTCAGTTTTGAATCTTCTTTTTCCTTGAATTTTTTGGAGAAATGATACAGAATGTTTATTCTAGAGATTACATTGTAAATTAAATTTATATTGCTGTGTGTTGATCCAGTTTGGATGTAAATTTTTTAATTGGAAATAAGGGAATTGTTAGGAATGTACAATTCTGAATTGTTTTGGTGTACAAGGACACTACAGTTGTACAGATTATCTCGAAGGATAATGTTCATTCCAAATGACAGTTATTTGTACAAAGAAATAAATTTGATTTTCACACATTTTTTAAAGAAAAAAGCTGAGTGATTACAATCCTCAGAATAGTTCTAGAAATCATACTTCTGTGTTGTGGTCATTTTTTTGTTTTTGTTATTGTTTTTGGAGTACAGGAAGCCAAACAAGTGTACACTGTTGAAACATTATTTCTGGATTGTCTTTCTTGTATTTTTTTAGGAGCACATGCAGATGTCTGTGTACCATTGTTCTTTATTAAATGTCATTATTTGTTTCTCGAAACATTGCACTTTCTTTCCTTTTTTTTTCGTCGGCACACACATACACTCACGCATACATGCATACACATACACACACATATACATATACACATACATATACACATACATATATACATATACACATATACACATACACACACATATACACATACACATATACACATGTACACATATACACATGTACACATATACACATGTACACACATATATATATATATATATATATATATATATATATATATATATTGTCTGTTAAATTATTCAAATAAGTCGCAGAAATGAGTAGAAATCGCTGTTATTTTTTAAAATTATATTCAAGCGGTATAATCAGACCAAGAAAGTGATAACCGTATAGCAACAGTGGGACCGAAAGGTCTAGGAAGTACACGACCTTGTGATTGGTGGTGAACTCGAGTACCACGAGGCCGAGAACTATGTCGAACTATGTCGAATTGCAGAAATTGTTTAGTTTCCAGAGCACGCCGCTTATGTGAAACCGATCAGTATTTAGGATGACGGCACTGTTTTGAAGTTTCAATGGATTGTAAATTAATCTTCAAATTTAGTGGGCGTTTGGGTTTGGTTCGGTGAGGACTTCAAGTGAGTTAGAGTGAGCAACAAGTCAATGGTGTGTTTGGCACTAGCTAAGGTGATGCAAGAGATTCCAATTCCCTTGTTTAAGTAAAACGCATGAGAGAATCGTATTTGTTACGAATAACCAAACAACTGCAATCATGTGCTTAAATTGTATGTTATTATTTAAAGTAGTAATTAAAACGATCTAATAGAAAGAATCAATTAAATGCAATAGGCCGTCACCCGGACACCATTATAACAACGGTCACGATCTGTCAAACCACTAGGGAGCGCGTGAGGCAAGCTCCACTGCAGACGTCCGTAAATCGCACGAGCTTTGCGTTCGGATCCAGTGTCACGGCACCTGGCCCGACACGTGTCGCGGCAGCGCGTGACCTCCCAGGCCGACTGAAGCGCCCCCCCTGCGCCTTGAGCGCTCTAATAAAGTGTCTCATATTCATATTCCGGCAGGCGACTGGAATGCTGCCTGGGGGATTAAAATTAATTTTAATTAATTTAGCGTGCCGCGCTAATGGATGGGAGCATCGTCAGCAGCCGCTGCGTCCTCTCCTTCCTCGTCTCGCCCCATTCCCGCTGCTTGCCACTGTCCCTACGCCCTCCCATGCACCACGTCTCCCCTCCACGATCATTCGCCCCGCCTTGCTGCCTCGCTCTGGCCAGCGTCCACACCCCTCTTTCCCATGCATGTCAACTTTCACCTGTCCTTACTTTCAACTCACGCTCCTTCACCTCTCTCGCCACTTGACACGTCACACTTCACCCCCACCTACTTCCCCTCGACATAGTTCTCGTCCACCCACTTCCCCACCCACTTCTCCCCGACCTACTTCTCCCCGACACTTCACCCCGACCCACTTCACCCCGACCCACTTCACCCCGACCCACTTCACCCCGACCCACTTCACCCCGACCCACTTCACCCCGACCCACTTCACCCCGACCACTTCACCCCGACCCACTTCACCCCGACCCACTTCACCCTCACTCACTCACCCGGCACCCCCGTCCCAATCTGCTTTTTCCCATCCTACCTCATCGCAGCGCTCCTCCCTGGCCCGCCCTGCCGCTGTGATCTACCTCGCAGGCGCTAATCTAATCCCACAGGCGGCCGCCCGGGGCGAGGGTCTCGGCGCCGACGGCGGTGGCTCAGCCAGGGAATAAACATGAAGCCGGGGGACGGGGTGGCCAGGAGCGCAGATTCCTCGAGAAGCAGTTCAAAAGGGCATCTCATACCGAGCAGTGCTTGCCGCAACATTACACACTTTTGAGGTGATCGTGCATGTCTTAAGAGTAGCTAGCGCTTTTGATATACTCTCTGGGTCTGCGAAAAACGTCTTATGTCATTTTATCTATTTTATGGGTCTATTGTATTTTAGTTTCATTTCGCAGCTATAAAGAATTGCATGTGAAAAAGAAAAAGGGCGCTCTGAACATTGACAGCCCTCATACAAGTTATGAAAAATGATTAGACCAAATCTTGCTTAGATGTGATATATCAATTTTAAGATCTTAACGAATTGATGATGGTAAACGTATTTTTCTATTATCGACAGTTAATATTTTCTCCGTAGCGATGTCTGTATTATCTGGGACACTTTTGCACTGTCTCCTGTGAATTTTTGGGTTTATTTTGCAATTCATTAAACTATAATCTTAAATTTGTTTTGTTCTGCAAAACAAAGTTAGATGTTTGAAGAAGTTCATGTGAAGTGTTTTCTTCTCAAGGATGATTTGGTGATAAAAAAGATGTCAATGAATCATTACTGCTACAAAATAATATTAGTTTTCTAATAAATGAAGGAAATTCTTGCGAAATGACAGGAATGCTTGACAGTTAATTTTTTCTAAAGCTAACTGTATTGATTAAATACGGCGATAGTAATTCGTATTTTCAATATTATTGGAAATGGAAATATGCTCGTTTTCTTAGAATTGTGAGGGTGGCATTGAAAACAATTTGAATGACCACGCGTTTATTGACCTGAATCATAGTATTATTTCTTACACATTCACTCTGTCTGCTTCAAACCCCTTCTGCCCTGCACTGCCCTACCCACAAGTCCAGCTCCACCCTGCCATCTATCGTGTACTTCTCCACTCCACCCTACCCCGATCGCCGCCGTCCTCCGTGCCTTGTCCTGCCTGACTCCCGCTTTACTTCACCCTGCTTTGTCCTGCCCTGAGCTCTCCCGTCCTATTCCATCCGGTCCCGCCCGATTTCATCTTCCAGAGCCCCACCCGCCTAGCCTCACTCTGTTGCTGGCCTGCTTTCCCATGTCCGCCCCTGGCATTAGATCTACATGTAGCAGTAAGTAGTTGCATGTAGCAAATATATAATCTCAGAAAATGTAATGCCAGTAATGCCATGGCTCAGTAGTGACATTGTTCCAGTGTCTGCATCGTCGCTAACGAGAGATACTAACATTTGAGTCGCGATGGTGGAGGATTTACCTATTTGGGATACTGTCTGGACAAATCTACTAGAAGGATGCTTTGATCGAAACATTTAAATTTTTTCTTCAATAACAAAAGGCGAATGCCCAAGTGGTACCTATCAAATGGCCCACTGGCTGCGCACGATCTTTCCGGCATCATTCCAGTACTCTCCTTTTCTCCTATCAGTTCCTTTTTTCTCCTATCAGTAGCAATTAAAGTTTGGGGTTTTAGCGTGGCAGAAACATTCAATCCTGTCCCGAGATGTAATATGCTATATACGTACACAAGTAACTCGCCATAGTTGTTGACACTTAATATTAAATGCATTTTTAGTTACGATTTTGACTTTAAAATACTGAGAGTATAAATGCGCTACCAGAGTCAAAATGGATTTAGTAAAACATTTTATGAGCTTCCAGAAATATTGAAATAGTGAATTCCTTTTTATTGTCGTGATATTCGTGAAAACCTTCAGGAGTGAACATGCCAATGTTGCTTTGGGGATTAGAAAAAGAGGAAGGGGATACTTTTTACGAAATCCAGACACCAATTCTATTATTTCTTTTAAAGGTCCTTTTATTTACGTCGAAATAAAATTTAAGATCTGTACAAGAGCAAAACTTCCTAACGTCAAGTTATGTTTTGAATCCCGACAGGAGTATTGGATTTTCAAAGGACGGAGTGAGTCATGTGTAGCGTCGTGGGGTTAGATTTCCTGCACCAGAGACGCCCTTTTAAGGTATGGGGATGCGGGTAACTTAAACTAACCCCGGGCCAGATGGATTTCCAGGAAGGCGAGGCACCGGGAGCGAGCCAGTGGCTCAATAGCTGCGCCTGGGGGCACGTGTCGCACCAAGTCACGTGGTTCGGCCCTAAGAAAGGGAATGCTACGAAGCCTCTCGAAAAAAAATTGGTTTCTTCGCAGCAACATAGCAAAAACTTTCCACCAGACTGCGCAGAGGTGCTGTGGGCACAAAGTGCTCCGACCGAGGGAGATGCTCAGGCCACCAACTGATGTCACTGCAGTCCCTCTCACCGGGAGGTCCTAGGTTCGAGTTCCGACGATGGTAGGATTTTCGACACTACAGTACCTTGCCATATTATTAGACCCAAACTTAAAAATAATGTTTTCATCATTTTCAGTACGATGATTTTTTTTCAAGGCACTTCTTTTGGTTAAATAATCTATCACTAAATAAAAATAGCACGTTTTATTGGAAAAAAATATTTATTTACATGAAAATAAGTAATCAATACACTGAAAATTATTTTTTTGTTTGAATCAATACTTTGTATGGCCACCTTTAGCTGCTAACACAGCTTGAATACGTCGAGGCATGCTGTTTATACACGTTACAATTTTCCTTTGTATCTCTGGGCTATGTTGCCAGGTCTGATTGAGTACCCGAATGAGCTCTTCCTTGGTAGTAGGTGCTTGTTTGCTAACTTCAGATTTCATAAACTCCCAAATGTTCTTGATAGTGTTCATATCAGGAGAATTTCCTGGCCAGTCGAGAACAGTAATTTTCTTTTTAGCTAAAAATGTGCTTATCCTTTTAGCTCTGTGGCATGGTGCACCATCGTGCATGAAAATAGATTTTTCTGCTTTTTTGAACCACTTTTTCATTTGAGGTAGTAGCTGTGTTTTTAACACGTTCTCGTATTTTTCAGCATTCATTGTACCTTCTACAAAGTGCAAGGGTCCTGGACCCTTAATATTGATTACAGACCATACCATGACTGAAGGAGGATGTTTGATGGTTGGTACCCGATATATCTGAATTGACTTCCTTTCCATTTGTTCTGTAAATTACCACTGTACACTGCGGTTTCACACGACTGTCGTCGCCACGGCTCGTTGCGACAATAGATGTCTGTTGAACGTGCCTTCTCCACGGCAACGGTCCTCCAGGTTTGGCCTGCCAGAACGCTAGCGGCCAGCTCGCTCGCGCCAGTCGCCACCAGCCAGCGTTTCCCTTGCTCGACCAAGCAGGCCACGCCTCTGCCCCTCTGTCCAACGGCCCTTCGGCCCCTCTGCCCAATGGCCCCTCGGCCTCTAGGCTCCTCAACCTCTCGGCCACTCGGCCTCTCAGACCCTCCGTTCCTCGGCTCCTCCGCCCCTCGGTCCCTCCGCCCCTCCGCCCCTCCGCCCCTCCGCCCATCCACCCCTCGGCTCCTCGGCTCCTCCGCCCCTCGGATCAAAATGTCTGAATTTTTGAAAATTCCAAATGATCATTTCTTTCGGTGCCATCTTACAATTAAAATATTGAAGATAGAAAATTTTTCTTAACGAAATCTGTTGTTCAAAGTCAGATTTTGAAATAAGACTAAGTTCAATTTTTCGAAAATATGAGTGGTTTCGTTGTAATTTTGCGTGAAATATAAGCAATGTTTAACAATTATTTTGCTAAAAAAACGGTTTTGATTGTTTTCTTTATTTTTTCGTATGTAGCATAGAATGATAAAAAATTGTTTTGAACTCATTGTTTGTGAACCCTGTATTGGCGCAGGTCTTATTTTCGTTCATCTGAATTTTCGAAAATTGCAAAAGTTCGAAGTAATGCGAGAAAGCATATGCTATGCTGGCACCATTACTTTAAAGGTATTCAGCAGTTCGAAATGCCTTTCGGTGAATTAAGAAATTTATTTTTGAACAACACTCAAATTGAGCTACGAAAACACCACAATGCCTTTGTTGGAAGATGATATTAACAGATTTACCGCGTTTAAACGGTCATCGTTTTCACTTTCGCTACAGCATTTAATGAAATATCAGTATTTCCTGTAATTCAATATCACGAAAAAAATTGTATTGGAAATTCTCTGATCTTTAAATTTTTCTGTTAGATGTATCAATACCACTGTTCATTATTCAGAGAACGTTCAGAGGAATTCTAATTTGGAGATCGAAAACACCGAACATTGCTTACATTCCTTTCTCTCAATGGTTCTTGGACGAATAGATATTCTAAGTGGCAGAGATTCTACGAAAATTTGATCAGTATCGCATTTGCTCAGTATTTTATAAACTTGTGAGTTTTTTGTTACTTTCTTGTCAAAATTTGAAACACCCCTGCATATTTTTTGTTTTCCTCTATTCTGCCTTTCAAGAATTTCATTTGATTAACACTTAATATAAATGAATTTGCTTAAAGAAGTAGCTAAAGATATCCGCTGGGCTTGTGCTAAGCAATAATGCAATTTTTCCTTTTTTTTCGAACAAACTGGTGTTTTTTCGGTCCACAAAATGTTGTCTTTACAATTACATGATGTCTGTTTGAGGTGTTCTATTTCTCACATTTTACTCTGAGATGAGAGAGATGTATTAGAGAATATGAAAAATCAAAGAAATTCAAATTTGTTGGTTAAAAGTTTTATAATATATTTGCATGATAAGAAAAAAGGAGATCATTTTTACGAATAGACGGAATACCATTCGTTCACACCCATTGGTGAAGGCAGATCAGACCATGTAGAAACATCAATGGAGCGAGCGAAATAAGATTACAAGAAACACACCCGATGTAGCTGCTTGATCGCCAGGATGTCAACGTAATACACTCGCACTATACACACACACACACACACACGCACATGGCGATGCGCACACATCGACGCCGCCTGCGGCCCTGGTGTCCACAACTCGCCGGGCGGCACATGTGAAGCGCGACGCCGCATGTGAACCCGCCGCACACTGGTTCAATCGGGCCTAAAAGCTGGTCATAATTGCAAATGCCAATGGATTTGCGTAAAAAAGGTATCAACGGGTTTTTGAGGTCGTGAATTTGAATATCCTAATGGAATTTCAAAATTCAAAATGGCGGATCTTCTCATTTAAAAACAAACAAAAATGCATAAAAAATATACATATGGGGTTCTCTGATTTCTAATGCCATAATGAAATTTCAAACTTCAAATGGTGGGTTCGAAATGGCTAACTGACTAATAAAAATGATTCTGATATGTCTACAAATTTGGATATAATGGTTCTCGAGGTCGCGGGTTAATATTGTTATTATGCCGGAAATTTATATAAGTAACTTTCTTATTAAAAGTAACTATAAGAAGGAGAAATCGACAAAATATACAGGGAACATAATTCCCTGTGGCGTAGAAGGCAATTCCGAGATATCTAGTGTTAAATCTTACTATGCAGTATTGCAGTAAAGTGGCTATAAAGCAAAAAAGTGCAGGTATGTGCAGCTGAATGTATGTTATTCTGATTAAGGGAGTTATATTTGATAAATAAAAAAATTGAGGTAGGAATACGGAGGCCAAAAACATAATCCACACAATGCATGACTAACATTGTTACACTCCATAGGTTAGAGTTCAGCCGTATTATATACAAGATTATTGGACACTTTTTCTTAAGAATATACTTAACTTATAGTCAAAAGGGCCTTCTGTTCGGAAACACGAAAAGAATCCACAAAAAAATAATTTACACACTTTAATTTCACAAATATAGTCGACAAGAATCAATGAATTTGAGTGTTTCGAGCAACGGTAACTTCACGAGACCGTGAGGACGACAAAAGTGATTGAAATAACTTTCTGAATCTCAAGTAGTATGCTCCAATGTCTTCCGAACGAGATGTCATAAGTCAGAGTCCCGAACGCGCACTTTGAATTTTGCCATTATGGCCAGGTTTTTGGCCCGATTCAACCAGTGGGCGCCGCCGCGCCAGAGAGAGCGCGCCCGCTGGCCACGGAGGCGGAAGCGCAGATCGAACGGCAGCGTCACGCACTGTAACACCCAAGAGACGCACGAGAGACGGGTGTATGAAGACCCAATAGAACAAGGAAGGGGGACAGGTATGGACTGCATTATGGTGGATCGTTGATATAGAAATATTTTCCGAAGGATGAGCCAAAGTGACAGTTTGCGTAAGGAGTGAACATAACATGGAATTCCGAGAAGTATCCCTCCGTCGCGACAGCTGTCGTAAAGTGTTAGGGCTCATGTGAAAACATCCCTATACAGAAATCTAAGAGTTTCGCTGAGGTATATGCACGTACGCGAGTCCGGGAAATATTTAAATTTAATTACGTATGTGGAAAATCTCTTAACATGCTCTCACAATCAGTCAAAGAAAACTACCACGAGTGTAAATAGAAAGCTCTCAACCACAGCTCGCCACACAACAGCGCAATAGACGGAAACACGTGCACCAGTACGCATCTCGGTTTTAAAATGAACATAATATTTCTCACACAAAAAGTAAATTCAATGCAATGTTAATAGAAAAAAGAATTCTTACAGAAGAGCACATAACTTTGCACTTCCTAATTTCAAATATTTCTCAAAGCGCACTATATTTTCGTCGGACGAGGACATCACTCAAGTAAGCGTCGAAGCCATTTACAAGTTAGCCAACTGCAAATGAACGAATGCAGGAAGGGAGTCTAATGAGCTCGAGGACACAACGACCACAGAACCTTCATTTGTGTTTCCAGCACTAGCTGTCACTTTGGCTCATCCTTAGGAAAATCGTTCAATAGACTACGTGGGTTGATGGAACAAATGGGAGATGACCGGTCGAAAGTGTTGACACGATAGATTTGGGTTGAATTTCGTTTGGCGGTTTGAGGGATGGAATATGTTTGGTGCATTTGACGTGAGTTGAAGGTGCGAGGTGTGATGATGAGAAGATAATTAGAACTAGAGCGCGTGGGAATGTGAGCTTGCTGGAAGCAGTTGGGGTGTGTTGAAAGAATGAGTGGAGGTAGAAGGGACGGCGGGACGGATGAAGGCCGGCGTACGCGGGGAAGGGACGCACATCCACGCGCCAAATAATTTTTGAATAAAATTACGAGGGATAAATCCCGAGATCCAATTCACACACCGTGCTCACCCACGTGCGTTGCAGGAGAGGGGCGGGGCGAGGCGGCAGAGAGGGGTGGGGCGGGGCGAGGCGGCAGAGAGGGGTAGGGCGGGGCGAGGCGGCAGAGAGGGGGGGGGCGGGGTGGTAGAGAGGGTGGGGCGGGGCGAAGGAGCGGCAGAGAGAGGGGTGGGGCGGGGCGGGGGCCAGGCAGCAGAGAGGGGTGGGGCGGGGAGAGGCGGTAGAAGGTTGGGGCGGAGACACGGTAGAAGTGGGGCGGGAGGCGGCAGAGAGGGGTGGGGCAGGGCGAGGCGGCAGAGAGGGGTGGGGCGGGGCGAGGCGGCAGAGAGGGGTGGGGCGGGGAGAGGCGGTAGAGAGGGGTGGGGCGGGGCGGTAGAGAGGGGTGGGGCGGGGAGAGGCGGCAGAGAGGGGTGGGGCGGGTGGTAGAGAGGGGTGGGGCGGGGCGAGGCGGCAGAGAGGGGTGGGGCGGGGCGAGGCGGCAGAGAGGGGTGGGGCGGGGAGAGGCGGCAGAGAGGGGGGGGGCGGGGCGGGAGGGAGGGGCTGGGTGGTAGAAAGGAGGCGTGGCCGGGTGGGGTGCAGGGTGGCAGAGAGGGTGGGGCGGTAGAGAGGACACAGCGAGACGGAGCCAGGTGAAGCAACGAAGCCGAAAGAATGAAGGTGCAAGCGAAGGGTCGCTGGTGAGGAGTGTCGAGGGAGGGTTTGTGGAGCAGAAGCAGGGAGCTGAGAAGCCGGAGAGGGGACTGGGAGGAGAGTGTAGAACAGGGCAAAGCGGGACGCGTAGGAAAAAGTAAAGAGGTGGGACGGAGCCGGGTGGGAGGAAGGGGGCTGGTTGGTGCAGAGCGGTGGAGTAGAATGGGTAGGGGGGGGGCGAGGGCGTCGTCGCTGAAATACGGCTGCCATTGAATTTAATGTGGTGTCCGACGCTCTGTGCCGCGTCAGTCAGTGCGCGGTTCTCGCAACACGTTTGCACCAAAGGGATATCTTTTGCAATATTTTAGCGATATTCGGGTGTAGCAAGAATGATGTACTTATATTACCGATGTCAGGTAAGGTTACTTTTTATGTATCACCAGGTTGGGCGTTGTTTCATTTCTGTCTCATTGCGTACCAACGATGTTAATGAAAAATTAGTTCTATAACAAACATAATAATAATAATAATAATAATAATAATAATAATAATAATAATAATAATAATAATAATAATAATAATAATAATAACTAACGTACCCGTCCGAGAACTCTCGCATATCACTCCACCCTCTTTCCTATCCTTCCATTTCCATATTAAGAGGTAAATTGTTAACGAAACATGTTCATTTGTTTAAAAATATATAAATGCACCAATTCCCTTATAAAATATCAAATAAAAATTAAATCAATGAAACTGATGTTTGAAACGAATTTTGTATAAAGATTTATTCGGAATTATAGAATAATAGTCTTGGAACTATTCACAACACTTCTATAAAAACAATATTTGAATTGATTATTCAATCTTCATTAACTATTAGCGTTTCGCTTTCCTTGATATTCACAAAAATATTAGAAAAGTTACTCTTGAGATAGCTACGTAATGTTGACCATGCAAAAATACAGTATCAGGCAAATACTACCCTATTCTTTGGAATATTATTGAAATTAATTTCTGAACAGGGAGATGTACTGGTACAATGCAGTCACCCAGAATATCAAGAAATTAGTTTAATTTCACATTAAGTTGCAGATTTTGCTCATATCCGAATAGGTCGAGTATTATCGAGGACTGCCTTACCAGCAAAATAAAATAGAATGTCCAAGAAATTCTTATCCTATAGATTACAATTTGAGAAACATTTCTTTAAGGCCTTTGGCCCCTGAAGTGCCAAATTTTTAAGTCCCTAGCACGATTCGTGTAGGATTTATTAAACTAAATAGATTTTGCTAGAGTGTCGAATGTTGAATTTGACATGAAAATTTAAATTCCTATTTTGTTTCAAAAAATCCTTGATATTTTTAAAGTCAAAGTGCGATTTGCCACCTCTCCGTGAAATTCTCTTTCTTTAGAGACGCCATTTTTTAAAATTGGTTGCATGTGATAGCCGAAAAATGTATCTATACCACTGAAATAATATAGGAGACAATCAGAGAAATCAAGATGGCATGTATGTACAAAAATGCAAAATGTTTATTCAGATTACAGAAAATAAATGTTGACAACTTGTACATATTTCTAGGCGATGTAATGGGGTCGAAAAACATTTTTTTCAATGGACAATAAAAGTAAATGTCATCTAAGTAACATGTATTTACCTATTTATTTCGCAACCTCACGCTCAGTTGGATGTTGAGGTCACTCTCTGACGCAGTTAACGAGATTTCACGTACCTCTCCCCAACACCTGTGCATACCGGGTTGCCTAATAATCAGAAGCAAATGTGGCCTTTATAAATTAATCGGTGATTTCGTAAAGGGCATGAGTCACCTTTTTCACAAATTAAGTTATGAACATTACCTGTCGTCTTGAACGTCGATTTATCATTGGGCATACAACGGACATAAGTACCAATAACCCAGCCTCAGTAGCAGATATGTCAAATTCTCGCTGACTGTTCAAAGGACGTGAATCGCTGACTCATGACCATTCTGCTCTCAACTGTTGGTGGCTCCCTGAATTGATAAGAGATCATAATTTTATTCGCTGCACAAAATCAGCTGTTGGTTCTTTATGTGGTGGATTTTTTCTCATATTATGTTTGTTGCAGATTGTGTTTGTGTTCAATATTGTGGTTTGTTATCTGGGTAAGTAAAAATTATTAATGTACAGATCCACGTACAGTGGAAGAAGTCAAGAAATGTGCAAGGATAAATATTAGGTATAGTAAACCTTGCCCAATGCGGAATCTTAAGGGACCACTGTTTTTTTATATTAAACAAGATACCATATTATGCAACGTAAATCTGTAGAAATTACTTCAATTAATGTTCACATTAAACAGATTTTCAAATTATAATCGTTCCGCATTGAGCATGCTTTTCTGGATTAGGAGTTGCTGTTGATTAATGCAGGTATTATATTTACCATGCATCCCTGTGCAGGTGCTTTTTACTCTAGACATTTAGGAGTTAATAATTTCTGCATTCACAATTTTGCCGAAGACAAAGCAAACTTGTATCTCTTTTGTATGAGCATCGCGATCATCGATTTGGTTTCGGGTCACTTTTCACCTCCTTATTCGGCTATACCCTTTAGAATAATTGTTGCTAAAATGATAAATATTTACTGGTCTATGGACGATAATTCTGAACGGAAAACCGCGCTCAGAAATATTTTTGCGTCGTGGCGTACGCGCAGGCAGAATATCTCCTTCGTCAGGGAAATATGACGATATTTTCGCCTCGTACGTAAACGAACTAGCCCTCTCCCCCTGAGACAGCGTTCTTTCTACCCCTTGGGATGCTGCACCAATCGCAGACAACTGTGGTTCTACCTTCTAGCGATTGGTCAACGCGTCCCTCCTCCTGACCGCGGGGTGTCAACCTTTGTCTGCGCGGTGGGGAAGATAAAATTTTGTCGGTAAATTTTTGCGAGGGTAAAGGTACGTTATGTGCATTTCAGTTAAGTTAGTAAGACATACATTTATTTGCTAAAATATGTATTATTTGTGTTATGTATTATATAGAACTATAAATATTTAGTGACCAGGTTTCACGTTTTGGGCTGACGCATGCAACATGTCTGGTTATAACGAATAATCTGACAGGTGTTCTGAGGTTGTTTGTATTAAAATTCATGATGCATGAAATCTGCTGACAAACGAATGCAGGCGCACATCCTGAAAGAGCAATGCGTACTAATGTAGCGTTTGCTGCTGAAACGCGCGTGCTCGCCACCCTGGTGTGCACCGCCCCTCCCGCCCCCCTTGCGGCTCGCGCGCTCTCGCTCGAAGGGCGCGGCGCTGACGGCTCTCGCGGCGAGACGATAATCGATATATCGAGTCGCTCCTGTCGGCGCCGGCTGCTGCGACCGAGCGCGCGCGTGGCCTGCGTCTGTCACCCAGGGCGGCAGCTGCGCGAGGGAGGCGCCCGTTGCCGCGATTTCTACCGCACTTGTCCTTCCTGAGCGCTAAAGCAAACGGATGAACGGGTCACATGTCCAATGCATTGTACCGGGAGCGGGAGCTCAGTGTATCAACTGATGTCACTGCAGCGTTCCCTGACTGGGAAGTCCTAGGTTCCCTCTCCCCACGGCGGTTTTTCGACACTAGCTTTTCAGCTAGATCGATTTCAGTCGCTGTCTGGAGGAGAATTCCAGCGACCGGCTGCTCTGATCGGAAGTTTTCCGTGGTTTCTTCCATCAGTACTAGGCGAATGCCAGAGCAGTACCATACCAAACGGGCCCCGGAACGCGCGCGATCTTTCCTTCCTCTTCCGTGTCCTATCCTCTCCCCTTACACACACACACACACACACACACACACACACTGACACTAACATGTAACCCACATTCCGGGATACGCCTCATTCCGGGAGGCCGGTCGGGAGCATAGAGCTTGTCCCGGCTGGGGAGGTGCCCCGCTGGTGGGAGAGTCCTGGTTAGGGGGAAACCGCACTAGCCGATGGTAGGTCGGCACCGGATCTCGCCATCCAGCGGGGGAAGATCAGCGCCATCTCCCGAGAAAAAGTATGCACTACACTAACGGGACTAACAGGACTTACGGGACTAATGACCAAAGCAGTTGACGCGCCCGGAAACACGAAAAAATCAATCAATCAAATCAAATGCATTGTGCGGGTGGTGGAGATTAGGAAAGTTGTAAATCGAATTAAGAGCTACTAATGACTTAAATTACAGTTATTCCTGGTTATTCAAAACGCGATTGGGAGTTTATGTTAGTTTCGTCACATTCTGATACCATATTCAATAATCGATATAATTACCCACACCCGCGACGTTAACGGAACAAAATATCCACGATACGTGTTGACTTTCTATTCAGTCACTGTAAGAAACGAAATGCACTCAACGAATTGTCGGTAAAGACATTAGCTTAATCGTAGAAATGAACATTATTTTTGGTCTATGGGCAAGTACTAAATTAAAATCGCGCGTTTCAATTAACGCGTTTCAATTAACGCGCTGTAAAATGCGTTGAAAACTGTATGTTGGGCTAACATAGAATATCAAATATGTTTTATGTTAATCGCGAAGACCTAAGGCCGGAGACTTCATGAAATTAGGCACGAGTAGCAAAACCTTAAATGTTTGAGGAAAATCTGTCATTCAGCTCGTGGGTCCATGTCGAATCGGTACCTATGGGGTGGTATGACGGAGTATATACTACTTACTCATATTTTCTGAGTAAATGCTTCAAAGCATATGAATAAACTTTCTTAGTATGTACTTGTATTTTGAGTATGTACTCATAAATGACAGTGTTCTGAGAATTTACTCAAGTTTTTAGACGAAAGTAAGAATATACTCGTAACTGATAAGAATAAAATGGTATCATGTTCACAGTGTTGCAAGTGTTTACTCATATTTTTCTGAGCAAGCTTTGTAGTAGACACAGTTTTGAGTTCCGAGCGGTTCCGATTAAAACAAATCGTTTGTGTATTTCATGGTGTTCACTATGAACATAAGTAATGTTTGTTACGAACGTGAGAAAGATAAAAATATATGCAGAAAGGCACCATACCACCGAAAGAAAATTTAAATGTTTAGATTTTTACAAAAAATTTAGAGCGATTAAATAATCTTATATTCGGTACTGAAAAAACTGAGATTTGCGGATGAGCTCTAAAATCTTAACGAAATTAAATTGAAAAAAATTCTTGTTGGTCTTCAACGTTCTCAGAATGGAGTGAGTGAAAATTTGGGAATCCGCCAAATTATTGTTTCGAAGAAGGTAGTCGAGGTTATGGAGCGTTTATAATTATTACTAATTATTGCTCCAAATTGGATAAAATTTCCACAGAAGAATTTGTGGAAGAATATTTTCCAAAAGATGAAAATTAAAGAAGACTTGGTACTCATAGGAGAAATGAAAATTATCAGATTCTAATCTCAAACAGAATGTGATTTTTGTTGTTACTTTTATCTGTAGCTCTTTCATGTTACTAATTTATGTTTTTCTTATTGTAATTGTAATTTCATATCGAAGTAATTTTCTTATTTAATTAAGGTCCTTGATGAAGTTAAATATAGTCGAAGGTATATCAATTTTGTGATGATTATACAAAAATCAAGTATCAAACTGCTGCATTCTGTAAACAAAAAAACTCAAAGTTAATAATAATAATAATAATAATAATTATTATTATTATTATTATTATTATTATTATTATTATTATTATTATTATTATTATTATTATTATTATAGTTTTCGCCTAATGTGCAGAGTTAGCTTAGCATAAAACTCGCAATGATCGATAGCTAGTGATCGAATCGTCCCCGAACGCCCGTAGATAAGTTTACTCCGTTGAAAAATTCTAAAAAAATGAGAACAAACTTGGGTTGCTGTGAGTACGTACTCGTTACTTGCAAGAGGCGTTTTATTCTTACCAAAATGAGAATACTCCTCTGATGGAGTATCTACTTCCCTTTCATGCTCATGAGAAGAAACTCGGAGTATAAACACGAAGTTTATTCATTCGACCAGTGGTTTGTATCCACAGATAAACTCTGTAAAATTCTGTAGTGGCAGCGGAGATTTTGTGGTAATCCATGATTAAATTATCCGGGATATAAGAGCAACCACTATTGTGGTTGATAGCTCTTTATATCCCGGGTAATTGAACGACAGATGAATGTTTTGGTCAAAAATTGATTTCGGTGTGCAACACTACATTTTTCTAATGGCATTATTGGCAATTTATTCGGGAAATAATTATTGACTTCTAAACAGATACAACTAATGATATTTTGAATGAACCATGTGGAATTAATATTGTCTCAAAATTCTGTTTTAGACAATATAGGTCTGATTACTTTGTTTCCACAGCAGTATAAACTGCCAGCCAAGTAATCAATATCCTATGTCATGAAACAAAACGCTCAATTCTTTTTCACAGAAAAAATAATTACAAGAAAATTGAATTCCAAGAATGGGTTCGGTGTCTATTGTGCGTCTCGTGGATCACACGAACCTCCAAGTAAAATGCTTTCCGGGAATACGCGTGGGGCAGCTGAAGCACCAAATTCAAGACAGCGATGTTCAAGTTACCGAAACAGTGATCATTCACGGAGACTCCAACAATTTAAAGGTTTTCTCTCCCCCTCTCTCTCTCTTTCTATTTCTTTCTCTCTTTTTCTCTTTGTTTCTCTCTCTTTGTTTCTCTCTCTGTGTTTCACTCTCTCTGTTTCTCTCTCTCTCTCTTTCTTTTTCTCTTTCTCTCCCTCTCGGTGTTTCTCTCTCTCTCTCTCTCTCTCTCTCTCTCTCTGTTTCACTGTCACTTTCCCTCTCTTTTGTAACGATTCATAAACCTTTACACTAATTAATATAGGTAATAATTGATGCAATTTATTATTTCTTAGCAACCTGGGCGAGTTAGACCTATCCGTGCTCATAAATTCACGTAAATAAACAGATATTTACTCTGGCACAATGGTCGCCAAATCGACAGGGCTATTATTTTCGGCGAGTTCCCGAAATATCAATTGCGTGGGATGTACACACTCCTATCTTTGCATTAATAACAATATCTATCTGTTTACGTACGAGTTGCAAGCTAGTACCTATTACTTTAAATCTAAATTTACATCATAGATCGGCAATGACTCCTGTATTGAATCGCTCTGTGACCCATTACAGTACAGATTTATATTTCCGACGGGTCCGTAAAGTCGTCCCTTTACAAGTAACGAAATAATATTATAGTTTATTTTGGGAGCCAAACTCTTTAACCTATTCTTTTCCCTGTAATTTGATTTCTAACATCTACGGGAAAGAAAATAACACAGATTTCACAATGTTGCCGAATGACAAGGTCGGCAACTATTTATTATACCGATTCTCTTCTCGCCGTTTTAATGCTCAGCGAGTCCAGTCTTAATTCTAATACACATAACAGCGAAATATATGTATACACACTCTTGACATAAAAAAATTGCCTTAACAAGGAAAAATCGACATATCACTCACACATTCTTACATATTTTATATACAATAATATTCACTCTTTTTAAAAGTAGAAATTTTCCAATGACCTATTTTTTACTCTTAAAATTTACTCCCAATGTTGACCTTGCTATAAATTTTATTATGTTCAATATTTGTCACTTTCCTAATATCGTTCAGCGAGCCTCGAAGGGGCGTTCCCGACCATTGCCAATGCCGCATCCAATTTGCCTAATTCCATACCATTTTTCTTCGATTCCGAAGATCCAAAATCAAAAACGTTCCCGGACTAATGTTTCACCAATTAGAAAATCATTTTTCGAAAACCTTTACACTTTTTATAACATTTCTAAATAATCAACCACTCAAATGACGGCATGATGTTGCCTATCCGAAATCACACACTCGTCTCTCTCGCATGCATTTTGCAATGTGCTCTTATATGTGTATGTGCCCTAATATGTTGCATTGTGCCCTCGTATGCATTATGCCTTTTCTGCACGACGCAGTTTTAAACAACGGACAGCTGTTCTCTTTTGTCAACCTGCTGTACTTTTATACTTTCTATTTACAAATGTCTTTATATTTCTCATATCATTTCATCGTTATAATAATTTATAAATAAACTCCAAGTAATAACATTAATAATTTTTTGCTATTTAAATTCCATTTTTTCCAATTTCCAAATTCCAATTTCAATTTTAATTTTGTCTAGATGTGTTTTTCAAATTTGCAATATTTCTGTTTTAGTTCATTTCTTAGTCTTCGACATATGTTAAGACATAATAAAAAAATATTTCCATTTCTCCATTGTATTTGGTGTGCATTGAAATTGCTTACTTGTGTTGTGTTCTTGGCCTTAGCCCTCACAATGATTTGGGGTTTACTTGTGTTTACTCACTTGTTTAAGGCGTATGGTGGGATGGTTCCTTGCATGAAGTCCCAGGAATAAATGTAGTATAAATCGTTGGCTTACGAGTGAGAGATGTTGAGTCGGGTTTTCAAGTATTATTTTCTGACATTTCTTAAAAATTAAAATTTCTAATTTTACAGTTTGAGGAATATTTTAATTCGTAAACATTTTCTGAAACTGAATTGATAATATTCACGTTTGTAATTATTTTTTACTTAATTTAATAACCGAATAGATTATAATACTTTCTTACATACGTGGTCTGCGCACCCAGCAGCTGCCAGTAACGGTGCGAAGGATGTTCACAGGTGATACACGTTGGTTCCTCAGCTTCCGAATGTGTTTTCGCCAAGCCAAGATCTTGTCGATAGTAAGGTCAAAAAATGTTGCATAATCGACGACGGAAAGTTGATGACCCGCGAGGAGAATATCACGATGGTTATGGAGATGATGAATCCTGCAGCAATGCATGCAGTTTTTTTGAGATGGAAAACATGAATCCTGTTTCATCGCTCCTTTCCTGCAATTAGTTGAGGCCAAGTTGTAACAGCCTCTCAATAATTTGCATGCTCTTGGAGGAGCAAAAAATGTCAAAGTCGTCAACGAAGAGCGATGCTTTCACTGGCTCTCGAATTGTGGATGCTATTTTTTTATAGCAGTGCCAAACATTGTGGCATTGAGAAACCCAGGGTTAACCGTTTTCTAACTGGTGACGGAGTGATAGCCTGCAACCTAGGCGGATGCGAAAGTTTCTTGACGAAAGAATAGGCTACTAAAGAAAAATGGGAGCCGACTCCTGTGGCTCCAAGATAAAAAGGTGCGAAGAATGGCCTACCTTCAGGTTGTTGTCGTGTACTTTGTCTAAAACGAAGGAAATAGCTATCACATATTGACATATCACAAAATAAGTGGAGATCTGTGTGGTAAGGTGGTCCAAGGTTGACCTGTGTTTCGTGAAACCACACTGAATAGATGTCAGTAGATTTCTCTGTTCCAGGAGCCATACCAGTAGCGAGTTCACCATTCGCTCTAGAAGCTTCCAAACACAGCTTGTGAGCGGTATTAACCTGTAGGTTGAGGGTTTGTTCTGTCCTTTCCTTCATTGACAATTGGAACGATAATGGCTTCGCGCCAAATCTTGGGAATGGTATGCTCCATTCAAACGTGGTTGAAGATTCGGAGGAGGAAAAGATGTGCCTTTTCCGGTAGATGTTTCAACATTTGGTTATGTACGGTCTGGTCCTGGAACAGAATCTTTCACACGGGTGAGAGCAGAGAAAAAATCATTCATGGAGAAAGTAGCGTTATATTCTTCCTCCAGGCGACTCGAAAAATCCAAACTGCAATCCTCCATTCTTCTCTTCGTTTTCAAAAAGCTCGGAGAATATTGTAAATGACCGGAGGATTTTCTCAAAGTGAGATGCCAATTTCTCAACTATGTCCTCCAGAGTAGTGTAATTTTCATTAACCAGAAGTCCTGAGACAGATGGGGAAATTCTTCCTCTGATCTGTCTCACCTATCATCAAACTACTTTAGGGGGCAATGGCAAGAAATAGAAGAAATATATAATACATAAATAATATATAATCTATCAGTTTTGCGCCGGCGAACTTCTTGAGCCTCGCCAGTGTCTGCCGTCGATCATGCAACGCGACGGCACAACCGGTAGTGGTGGCTCAGTGCATCAACTGATGTCACTGCAGCGCCTCTGACCGGGAGGTCCTAGCTTCTCACTCCCCACGGCGGCAGGATTTTCGACACTAGCTTTTCAGCTAGGTCGAATTCAGTCGCTGTCTGGAGGAGGATTCTAGCGGCCGGCTGCTCTGATTGGTAGTTTTCCGTGTTTTCTCCTATCAACACCAGGTGAATGTCGGAGCAGTACCCTAACCAACGGACCGAGAGCGATCTTTCCTTCCTCTTCCTTGACCTATCCTCTCCCCTTACACACACACATACTAACATGCACTACACTATCACATATTCCGGGAGACCGGTCAGGAGCTTAGAGCTTGTCCTGGCTGGGGCGGTGCCCCGCTGATGGGAGAGTCCTGGTTAGGGGAAAACCCCACTAGCCGACGGCAGGTCGGCGCTGGATCCCGCCATCCAGCCGGGGGAAGATCGCCGCCATCTCTCGAGAAAAAAGCGTGCACTACACTTACAGAGCTAATGACCAAAGCCGTTGACGCGCTCGGAAACATGAAAAAATCAATCAATCAAAGCCACGGCACAATCGGAATTCCATCAAAGTACATCGTGACATGTCGTGGCCGGCCTGCACACTTCAGGTATTGCAATGGTGGCTGCACGAAGAGGGATGTCAGTGAAATGGGTCACGATGGAATCGATGGCATTTGAATAATTGTCTGAAATTCTTATTTCTTTTCTGAATGTATCCCAGTCAGCTTGAAGAATTAACAAGTGAAATGGGTAACGACTAAGTTAGAAATATTAACTGAACCAGATAGGGAAATGGTCATTTCCATGCAAGTAATCGAAAACAGTCCACTCTATGACGGTAGATAGAGAGGGACTGCAGAGCTCAAGATCGATTGACAAGAAAGTGAAGCTACAGAAATGTGGGTATAATTCCCTGAATAAAGAGAGTTAAGTTTTGCTGGTCAATAATATTTTCGAGCGTAGTATCTGGGCAGAAACCTCGTGCAACCTCATTTGCAATTGGGATTGTGGGCATTAAAATCTCTAGCAATAAGGAAAGGCTGATGTAGCTGGGAGATTACATCAAGTTGTTTCTGTGATACTCAAACCTGAGACGGGATCTTAATACCTTGGTGTTCTGAAAAGATCCACTGGTTACTCAGGGTTGTAAAATTTATTAGTGGGAAGGGGGCTTCTAGTAGTCTATGATTAACAGAAAATCACTCTTTTGATAACAAACAAGTATAACGCATCAAAAGAAAAAGAACATTACATCACATAACACATTCATAAATGTATAACAGGGCTTAATGTGAATACAAAAGGATGCCACAAATACCGTCTGATTTGATAATGAAATGAGTAATCTAAAAAAACAAAGAAATACATGCACAACTGGCTCTGAAAGAATCAAATATTGACACACTAGCTTCCAATAAGTGAACTTTCTTTAATCAGTAAATGAAACATATTCCGAATAAATATGTAATTACTTTTGCCAAGCCCACAATTGAAACGACAAAAACTCTGTAAAATTACGTATTGTTTAATAAAATACTTGTACCGCGCAGTGCACTGGGACATAAACGCAACGTAACACAATAATAATAATAATAATAATAATAATAATAATAATAATAATAATAATAATAATATCATGTGTTTTTCTTTCTAAACATACTGGTCTAAGCAGCCATACGTAATTTAATAGTTACTTCTGCTCTTTCAATCTATGACCTGCAACGAAATAAATTAACTGAGATATCTGTTTTACTGTCCTAACCATTCTTTAAACTGTTTCGTCAAAGAAATCTCCGAGAACCGAATCACGTAATTTATATTTTTAATTAAAGTTGTATTTTCGACTTTCCTTTGCGTTCCGCATTGGAGGTGCGACCTTGTCTTCAGAATACCGGGATCTGTCACGCAGGTATTACGTCGTGGAGTCGTCCCCTTCGCTCAGGCGCCTGGTCCCCGTTGAACTTCCCCAACGCCTGCGTCCATATGAGGATTCTGGATATATTGGAAGCCTCAGTAAAATTGGGGCAGAGACCGAAAGCTGTACCTTTATGCATAATGCATATTACTTCTCTTACCCGGTAACTCCCTCACCAATGCAGCACGGGGCGTCACTACATGGTGTAACAGAACGTTCATCCGCCACCAACCACGCACTTTCTTTTTTTTTCTAGGGCTTTTATCCAGCCAACAGCCGGTTACCCTTAACGTCCCGATGGGACGCATATTCGACTAGACACTAGACCAACACACGTGCGAGCTCCTCTGATCTGGGGTCAGCAGAATTTGAGGCCTCCGCGACAACACATACAAAGTCAAGGGACAAACAACCATCCCCAAGGCAGGACTCGAACCCGCGACCCTTCGGACCGAAGCGCTGAGTCGGTACTCGCTCTTAGCCACCTCGGCCATCCCGGTTGGCACGCACATTCTTTCCATGCTTATAATGCGATTATAGTATTTCAAGCTTAATTCATTTTCAAGTCGTCGCTTACCTCAATGGAGCATGAACACTGTGCTCTTGAGAAGAACGCCTTCCTCGAAATCTCCATCGCCAATCCCACGCTCTGTTCCGTGTTGACGGGTCGCTTGTTATTCGCAGAAATGAGCACAAGCCGTTGCGTTCGACCAGTGGCTGCATCGACTCATTTATCGATCGCCTAGTTGATGCCGGAACACTAGAAGCTGTCGACGTCCAATGTAGTGCTTCCGTGAACGTGCGCGCTATTTGTTCGGTTTGTGCAGATGGAATGGATGCATATTGCACAGTGAGTGGACCTGAAGCCGTTCGCACACGGTCTGGAGATCATTTCGGATGATGTGTTTCTCGGAAAGCAAGGAGTCGCGGATAAATACCGACACACCGCCGTGAGTGCGAAATCAGTCATCTTGTTCGAACCTGGAAGTGTGAAAACAGCGAAGAGAGAGGGAATGTTGGAGTAGAAGATGAGTTTCCCGCAAGCAGATAATAAACGGGATATGACGGAAGATTATTAATCTTATTTATTCTTAATGAGAACGGAAATCGTTTATATTCCACAAGAAAGTCAAGGTTGAAATTTAGGTGAGTGTTGGATAAAGCGAAACTACAACTTTTCCCCCAACTCATCTTGGCACCGGCGAGGAGTAATCTCTGCCTGGCCAAGTACTTTTCAACCATCGTTTTTCTATGCAACGGCAGAAGCAACCCAGTCTTCGTCGCACCAGCAGTGTGCAAAAAAACCTGCTTGTGGTGGCGGTGGTGCTAACGCCGGCGAGTGTAATTATTATCTTTTTCGGTAAGTTGAAGTTGTATGGGCACTTTTGGTAAGTACCAGAATCACGTACTTACAAAATCCTGCTTGTGTAATTGTACAAAACCCTGTTCTTCATTGCAGTTCAACATTTGAACTTTGAATTTATAATGTGCAAAGTTTTATTGTGTATTCTCAGTCATATTACTGCAATTAAACTTTGATGTTTATTACGCATTTGTGATGCATCAACTTAACTGTGTACTGCAATTATTGAATTAGTGTGTGGCAGTTCTCAATTGAAGTTCAACGTGAGGAACGTAACATGTTGCACGTGGGAATGCGTCACATATTGTAACCAACAGCAGCTGACAGCCGCTAGAGAGTTCAAAATATCCTTTCTTATTGTGTATAATCATCGTCTTTGAAGCAAAATATTATCATACAATGAACGGTACCGTTAAACATGTTTTCTTCATTTGCAAGCTAAAACTGTTCATTTATGTACCAAACAGTGTAGTGAAGAGAAGAGATTCATCAGCCTAATTGATTATCATAAAAAATATTCAATCATTACTACAGTAAATCTTACAATTCTGATGTTCAAATTAAATGTGAATGTATTATTATTATTGTAATTATATTATTGTTATTATTATTATTGTTATTATTATTATTAAACTTATTCACATTGGATTACTTTATGTCTGTGTCTTCGGGCTGGAAGGGATTACTGCCCAAAAATGTTATATTTGATTTACGATCCATAAGCTAGCGGACAGTCAGCGATGGGATTCTTCTTTTTCTTTTTCCTCGCCTTCTGAAAAGTTCTTTGAGTACTCGTTGGCATGTCCTCGTCCACAGCAGAATCGTTCTGAGAGTTTGTTTGAGTGGACGGAGCGCGTTGAAGGGAAATCCTAATCCCTTGAGATGGGTGACCGCGATATAGAGATAGGTTTTGGACTCGATTTCGTTGGAGCGTGTATTTGGGAATGTGTTACTATAAATGTTTTGTTGTCGCACTGATTACGAACGGAACAGTAGAGTGATTGGTGATTTCAGTTCAAGGAAGACCTGACAAGCTGCGTTACACATAGATGGTAAAGATTTAGAGTTTCGGTTTGGCAGCTCGACGTTGCCTTCACAGGTTTCATCACATCACTGGAGAAAGACTGAGAGAGTTATATAGGATTTCTCACCAAGACCTTCGTGTTTCCTCGGATCTTCTGAATCTCTCTCTCCTTTAAAAAAGGTAGGGCACTTGTTGGAGTTTGCCGCATGATCTCCTTCGCAGTTTACACAGTACAATGTTGTATAGCAGGTTCTACTTCGTGTTCCGACCTGATATATTTAGAGCATAATGGGCCTTCTGCCATGTACCGTTGTTGCGTATGTCCGAACATTTGGCACTTCATGCAGCGCAAATGAACATACTGCCGCACGCGCAGATTATAAAATCCGCAAATGTTTCTTTCTGGGAGGGCTGGAAGGTTGAACGTCAGGATCAGAGTGAAAGGGAGAATCTTTCCCAATATCCTTCCTCTTGATTCTGAACACCTCGGAGACACCCTTACTCTTGAAAAACGAGAACTATTCTTCCTCACAGAGGTTACGGCCTCTCCTCACCGAGGTTAAGGGTAGGGCGAGTGGTCACTTCCACCTGGAGGCCGTAATGTGCTTAGTTTTGGTTAACTTCTCAATCTGCACGATCAGTGCGCGCTTCAAAGAGAATGGTACCTCACCCCTGTCGCACGGTCGCTTGGAGTTGTCCGAAAAGTCTACGATTTCTCTAGCAAGACGGACCGAGCTCACACACTCTGCATTTTGTGTCTATGATATAAGAAGAAATCGTGGTTTCTTCAGTTTATACTCTAAGGAAAAAAATACTCAAGTCGATCGCTTTTTCACAACATCTATTTCTTCCGGGAGAGAGTAGGGGTGGTGGTTGAGATACGATGGGTAGTAATTCTTGTCCGTGCTCCTCACCCACCATGGAGGCCAACAAGGGAGCACCCCAGTGGACTGCCAGGGCTGACACGGAGGGATAGTGGGCGTGGATGACACAGCTCTGCCCCGCCGTCGATCTACCCGCTCAGCCTAGAGTTCGGTACATGACCTAGTCCGATCCGATTGATCAGGAGTGGGTTAGCACCCGACTGCCCGCTTAGAACAGTCCGAGGCCAAAGGAAATGTATCGAAGCCTGCAAATAATGTTCCCCCCAAAACAAACAACAAATAACATATCCCTACGGGCAAATCTGAACATGGCCCAAGGGAAGTAGTTGGGAAACAAACAGACTATTCATCTGCCATGACACACATTGACATGACACACACATGACACGCAATGCACGGCAAATAAATGGGTGGACGTTCGGCCTATGAGGGAGACAGAGAAATAGAAGGGGAAGGATAAAAGAGACAAGATGTTATTGTAACGTCGCCACATGGTAGCAGGACCTTCGAACTTCCATAGAGGGTGTCGGAGGCTGACGGCCACATGGAACGAACAAAGGCGGCGAGTAACAAAGCCCAACTGAAGGGGTAGCTGTGACCCCCATGACATACGGCGGGCAGGGCAGTGGAGATTGTTCTCCCGGTGAGCGGTCATGTTGTCCCAGAAGCCACCCGCAATTCGCAGAGAGGCTAGGGGGTGGGGGATCACGTGACCGCCAAGAGGTTAGCGGAGAGGAGACGAGGAGAAGAGTTCGGTTTGAGACTGCCTCGCGTGCGGACGCAACTGCTGCCCCGGGAGGCGGATGTGTATTCCTCGGTTTTGATTGATTAATTTTTTTCGTGTTTCCGGGCGCGTCAACTGCTTTGGTCATTAGTCTCGTTAGTGTGGTGCATGATTTTCCTCGGGAGATGGCGGTGATCTTCCGGCGCTGGATGGCGATATCCGGCGCCGACCTACCGTCGGCTAGTGGGGTTTCCCCCTAACCAGGACTCTCCCACCAGCGGGGCACCATCCCAGCCGGGATGAGCTCTGAGCTCCCGACCGGTCTCCCGGCATGTGTTGTAGTGTAGTGCATGTTAGTGTAAGTGTGTGTGTGTGTGTGTGTACTCCTCGGGACACTGCGAATGCGTAGCACTGGGTGTCTGTGCACCTGCGCGGTAAAGCGTCTGGATGGAGGATGCACAATGGAAGGAACGGGGTGCAGTGTGCGAGGAAGTCACAGAGGTAGATTGCGAACGTAACGCGAGAGCTGTAAATAGAGTAAACCTGGTAAATAAATAGATTTGTAAATAGATCTCGTGCCTGTCTTGTCATTTCGCTATCACGACGCCACATTATTAAAGAACTATGGGCAAAAGAAAGATGACTGGTGAGCGAAAGGAATACCTTGAGGACTCTCCCTGCATCCCCCCGTCAGGACGAGAACTTACCCACCTCGACAGATAATCTTATTACTGTTACACAATTCAATACAGAAAAGTTGATAATTCATTCCTAAAATAATTATTCACAATTACTTCTAGCCTTCCTGATTACTGGAAAGACCCCTGATTGTGACAACTTCGGTTATTATGTCGTCGGTAATTATTTCGGTTATTATGTCATTATTACGTCGAAAACTAAACTAATAACTATCTTTTTTCAAAACGTTTCAACTAAAAACTATCTTTTTCGAAAAGTTTGTTTTTGCATTCTTCTTTATGAAGGTAATTGTAATAAAGCATAATTTTCAAAACGAAACGCACATTCAAATCAAATTTTCCGCCAAAGCTCCCGGCGTCACTAGCTCTGAAACTGTTGCTCTCGATTTCTCTTCTCGCTTCCGAAAGTCTGCCAAAGCGGCGCACAGAAGGACCAAATAAATTACTCAAATTATTTCGAAATCAGTTTACAAAAAAATATGTTTTAATAAAAGACTGATATTAAAATTACAAAAGAAAAATTGAATTATAATTTTTTTTGAATCGGGAAATTGATATCCTAACGTGATTTTTTCACGTCGAACATTCTACGTAAAATAAAACAGTCCTTATTTTGTTTTCTTTTGTTTGTAGAGCTCATGCAATGTCCCGTGTTGATCAGTGCACATAAAATAAATCATTAATTCATAATTCGCAACACTAATCAGCTATACTGTTTTATTAGATCCTTAATATTAAGTAAGCGAACGGGAGACCAGCCATCAAATGTTATATATTTTATGACCTTTTTAAGCAATTTAAATTGTGAACTTATTACGTTTAATGTGAAATGGCACAATTACATTAAATTTTTGTAAACGTTTCGTTTGTATCCAATAGGTAGGACATCTATTATTGAAAGTTTAGAAAAGTCACTCCGACAGTACTAATGAATATTACTCGTATTTATAAATACGTGATTTCAAGCTTGTTTTCTTCTCAGGCACTACAAGTAAATTATATATGTAGCCCATTCAGACTGTTTCAACCCTCAGCAAGTACAAGAACTAGCCTTCGAACTTCCACTACTCATGTATCAATCATTTCTGAACGAACGCTTTTGGTTGCAATTCCGCGAAGCCAATCTTTCCTTTCGAGTTTTCGCACCAGGGCGCCGTTTGCCCTCATTGCGGGGCAACGTTGCACCCACTGCCACCCCCGCGACCCCCACTCCGCACCATTTGACGGACGGAACATTAAACGGACGGGGTCCATCACTCCGCGCCAGGACGATCTCTTCTGCTGGATGGCAAAAATTAAAGCAGGAAATTTATCTCGCGCAATTTCGTTCGGAAATTGTCTTTATACCTTGGGTGAGGTAACTTGTTGGTTGGTATAAGACGGTGTTCACGCAAAATTATAGTATTGCTTTAGATTTCTGTAGAAAGCAATCGCAAATCAAGTGCATCAAAATACCATGACAAATATTTTAAGTAAACTTTTGTGAGTTTCTTATCTTTCTTTTGAAACATGAAGCACCATTAACGACCAATTGATGATATATTGAAGTTAGGTTAATGGGGCTTGGTTAGAAGAAAAAAAAACAATCTACAACCTGGTTGTTTTTCGAGGTTTTGGAAAATATATTTCCATCCTCAGGACTGTATAGTATGAGAAGGAAACAACACACATTTACAATAATGCTATAGAAATCGCGTGTCGGATACAATTCAAATCTGGCTACAGTTGAACACATTTACAAATTTTGTTGACAAATTTTATATATCTTTCAACCACCAAATAAATTCATATTTAAATTATAAGCTGCATGCTCCTTCACCTTAGGAACTTAACAGGAATTCTCGTCTCACCGCCCAACATTCTACCAATCTCCAGTACCATTCTATCAGTCATGGTGTGTGTGTGTGTGTGTCTGTGTGTGTCTGTGTGTGTGTCTGTGTGTGTGTCTGTGTGTGTCTGTGTGTGTGTCTGTGTGTGTGTCTGTGTGTGTGTCTGTGTGTGTGTCTGTGTGTGTGTCTGTGTGTGTGTCTGTGTGTGTGTCTGTGTGTGTGTCTGTGTGTGTCTGTGTGTGTCTGTGTGTGTCTGTGTGTGTGTCTGTGTGTGTATCTGTGTGTGTTTGTTTGTGTGTGTGTTTGTTTGTTTGTGTGTGTGTGTTTGTTTGTTTGTGTGTGTGTGTGTTTGTTTGTTTGTGTGTGTGTGTTTGTTTGTTTGTGTGTGTGTTTGTTTGTTTGTGTTTGTTTGTTTGTTTGTGTGTTTGTTTGTGTGTGTGTGTTTGTTTGTTTGTGTGTGTGTGATTGTTTGTTTGTGTGTTTGTTTGTTTGTTTGTGTGTGTGTTTGTGTGTGTGTGTGTTTGTTTGTTTGTGTGTGTGTTTGTTTGTGTGTGTGTGTTTGTTTGTGTGTGTGTGTTTGTTTGTGTGTGTGTGTTTGTGTGTGTGTGTTTGTTTGTGTGTGTGTGTTTGTTTGTGTGTGTGTGTGTTTGTTTGTGTGTGTGTTTGTTTGTGTGTGTGTTTTTGTGTGTTTGTTTGTGTGTGTGTGTGAGGATGGTTGTATTTACCTCACTTTCTGTGAGGTGCCTAAGATGGAGGAGCATGCAGCACAAAATTTAAATAAGTATTTACTTGATAGTTGTAAGGTATGTAACTTTTGTCAAAATTATAAATGTGTTCAACTGAAGCCAGATTTGTATTGTATCCGACACGAATTATTGTATAATGATCCTGCGAGATTTGTGGACTAGATTTCTGGTTACTGTAACTTGGCATACGATTGGGCATTTTCTTCTTGAGTTCTGGTTATGTGGCTTGGTAAATTTGGTTAAGATTTTGGAACTGTGTGTACGCAGCCTTGCCGTAAAAGCATTAACCTGACTTTGTATTTTTCTGTACACCCTTGGGCCACAATACGTTTCATACCGTTCGTAATTAGCTGTGTCTCAGATATTTTTGGCATAAACGATACACAAAAACTACTGAAACTTGACTCTTTGAAGCCAAATAGAGTTTTGTGTTCTATTACATGTACTTCCTGCAACACCCAACTTTTCTCAAGAAATCGGAAGCTTATCAGAATGATGGCATTAATAAAAAACCCATAGATAATACAAAATTTTATTCTTTTAAATTCGTCCTAAAATAGTTGGAAATATTCTATTTAATTGTTCTGTTTAAGAACATTCGTTGATTAAATACAAATTATTGAATAAATAAATACAATATATTGAAAACATACATATAATCAATTAAATGATATAAGAGAATATTTAAAATGTGAATTACCTTGAAATGTTTTCCATCAGAAATTCTTAGTTTTCGGGAACAGAATTGTATTAATTTTTTGGAGAGAATATTTTCTAATTACTTATCTTTTCTCAAACTTTAATCTTATTACTGACAGTGATCGGAGTGCAAAAGCACACAATCAACTCATGAAAGTTGTGTACCTGTTTAAGGTGAATAAAATAAAAAGTTAACTAGTTCTAAAAACGAGATTTTCTTTTACAATGTTGGAATTTTAAAAAAATCTTCAAGTGGTATCTTGAATCTGACAAAGTGGCATAAATACTTGGGTGAGAAAGAAACAAGTTTCTGTTTCTGTCAGTAAATGAAACGTTATCTTACACTTTGGTCATTTTTTCTAAGAAGCGATGAAAGTCAGTTACAATATTTTTTCACGATCTCAAAGCAAATGGTAATACATTTAGTTGTCACTATATTTTATAGTTCTCTGTTCACTTGCTATTTAGAAAAAAGCTGGAAACCGCTCACTGAATAAATGCTGAGGCGTTCACAGTGTCATCAACACTCGCTTTTTGCTTAGCAACGTATTTAACGAAATTGTAAGCCTCATCGAGCTCCACACTGAACGGGTCAGCACCTGCACGGAGCAGAACTCTTATGATCTCTACTTTCTTTGCATATTTGGCAACACTCAAAGCCTGATTCTTTTCCTTTTGCGACAAACCCTTCTCCACAAACGCCATCACACATTTCTCGTGGCCTAATTCCGCCGCTTTATCCAACGCGCTGTTTGTTTCACTATCACACACGCCGGCTTTCAGCAACGCAGCAACGCACTGGGGCTGGTTGCTCTCCGCCGCGCATTTGAGAGCGTACGTGCTGCTCTCGGAGCGAACGTCGACGCCGGAATCCAGCAGCGCCTGCAGCGTGGCCACGTTGCCGCTCCTGGCGACGCAGGGCAGGGCGCCGGGGGCCGCCTTGGCGAAGGCGGCGGGGGCGGCGTCGGCCAGCGCCCACACCACGGCCGCCCCGCTGGCCAGCTCCAGCGCGTGCAGCAGCACCGGCTCCGTCGCCCGGGTGCGGTCGTCGGCGGCCAAGGCCCGCACCACGCCCGGGTGGCCGCCCTCGGCCGCCGCCGCCAGAGGGATCTTGGGCACCGCCTTGGCGGGGAAGCAGCTGACGTGGGCGCCGCCCCGCACCTCCTTGTGCAGCTTGGCGTCGGGCGCGGCGGCGTCGGCGCCGCCGGCCAACAGCAGGCGCACGGCGTCCGCGTGGCCCCCGCGCGCCGCGTGCTGCAGGGCGGCGCGCCCGTCGCCGTCCGCCGCGTCGATGGCCGCCCCGTGCCGCAGCAGCAGGCGCATCGCCTCCACGTGGCCGCGCGCCGCCGCCTCGTGCAGCAGCGTGCGCCCCGCGCCGTCCGCCTCCTCCGCGTCCAGGCGCCCGTCCTCCACCACCTGCCGCACGCCCATTCACCACAACTCAAAAACAAATTACCTCATAATTTTACGCTAATTAGATGCTGTATTCCCAAACGTTAGGCTCTTGTAGTTTTCTCAAAAATCAATGTTCAGTCAGCTGACACAAAATCAAAAATTAATGTTAGAACAAAACGTCTAACACAATAATTATAGGCTATTATAGGTTTAATATATTTTTATAATAATGTATACAAATAATTTTATTAATTGCGGTGAGCGTATAATTAGCCTATTATTCGTCAATAAGTGGTTTTGTTCTAAATTTAATTTTAATTTTGTTTCGATTTAAAAATTATTACAATTTGAATGGACTGTCTCCAGTTGAATGGTGTTGCACCTAATTATTATTATTTTACGATAGTAAATATTAATATTTTCTAATAATATTAGTATTTTTGTTGAGCCTATAAATAGTCTATAATTATTGTGTTAGTAGTTTTGTTCTAACATTAATTTTTGATTTTGTGTCAGCTGGCTTTATTCCAAAGCTGGCTGAACATTGATTTTTGATAAAACTACAAGAGCCTAAAATTTGGGAATACGGCATTTAATTAACCTAAAATTATGAGCTAATTTTTTTGTGTTCTGCTGTAGTGTATCAGACCTTTATAGACGGAAAACCTACTACTCGCGCAATGTTTCTTCAACGATGGATTGAGGAAATGCGGGCGGAGTGCGGGTATTAGTTACAAAGTTGGTCACAAAAGTATTTACAGTAACTCCAACCTCTGAAATATCAAAGTAAACCTGCTACGTGTGCGGACAGGTCATCGCTCTGGGTAGGAAACCGCTGGGACACGAGTTAGGAGTTTTAGAGGAACGCGTCCTTACAAAGTCTTTTATTAAAGCAGCAGGTTCTCATAGTTCACGGAACCTGATTCCAGAAATCTGAATCAAAACAGCCCAATAAAAAGTTATTTACTCAGTTTAATACAGGTTCGGATCAAGCTCTTTAGCAAAGGTGTGAATAAATGCGACTTCACGCGCCAGCGGTGTGCTCTGCAGCAACAATACGTACAATTTTTTTAAATAAAAAAATTGGGAAACTTTTGCCCAAATCACCTAGACTGATGGCAACAAAGCGGTCTAAATAAATTAAATTAAATGTAAATGTACAAGCACATTAAATTTAATGTACATGTACCCTTTCCCTCACAAAAATTAGCCGGCAAATTCTATCTTTCCAACCGCACCGACAAATGTCGACACCCCGCGGCCACGGGCAAGGCAGAGGGAGGGACGCGTTGACCAATCGCTAACAGGTAGAACCACAGTTGTCTGTGATTGGTGCAACATCCCAAGGGGCAGAAAGAACGCTGTCTCAGGGGGAGGGAGCTAGTTCGTGTACGTACCTGGCGGAAATATCGAAATATTTGCCTGCCGAATAAGAGATTTTGCCAGCGCGTACGCCACGACGAAACAATATTTCTGAGCGAGGTTTTCCGTCCAGATTGTCAATTGACCAGTAAATAATTATCATTTTAGCAACAATCCTTCTAACTTTTAGCAATCGATTTGTAAACTTTGACTCCTGTCAAACTGCTATTTTGAAATGTTCATTTCAGGCACAATTTTCGGATCCATCCAACCGTTCTAACGCATATTTCGAGTTTGTTTATAAAATTATAAATTGTTACAAAACTGTTAATTCGCGGTTTTCGGTTCTGGGACATCGGGAGACTCTCCTCTCTTCAGATTTGCCAAATTTGGAAATTTCTTTATAAATTTGCAATTGTTGGAAATTTTTATTGCCTAATCTGAATGCCGTTTAAACGCGATTATAAATTCCGGAATCTGATCGGCGCTATCATATTTCCTTTTGCTGGCCAATTTTTGTGAGGGAAAGGGTACATTATAGTTGCCTTACGTGTACATTATATTTATTTTCCGTTCATTGTAATTAATTTCACGTCCTTTCCATTAAAAGGAAGGCAGAGATTTCGAGGCCTGGGTACCTTGTCGAGGAGGACGGCGAGCGCGTCGCGGTGGCCGGCGGCGGCGGCGGCGCCGAGCGCGGAGCGGCGGTGCCGCGCGTCGCGCAGCAGCGGGTCGGCGCCGTTGTCGAGCAGCAGCTGCGCCAGGGGGGCGTGGCCGCGCGCGGCGGCGCGGTGCAGCGGCGAGCGCCCGTCGCCGTCCAGCGCGTCCACCGCCGCGCCCTCCGCCAGCAGCAGCGCCGCCAGCGCGCGCTGCCCCGCCCCCGCCGCCAGGTGCAGCGGCGTCGCGCCGCGCGCGTCCGACGCGTCCCAGCGCGCACCCGCGCCTGCGCACGCACGCGCCACAACACACTTCCTTTCGGCTCCTCTCATGGCTATGCATGCCTGCGCCAACACAATTTCAGTGGCCCCGAGAAAAAAAATCTCGAGTTTGGACTAGTTTGGTTCTTGTAAGAAACCCTTCAATTTCGTGTAGTCAAAGTTTTCTACTGACCGTCTGTAAAATTTAATGGATTGATTGATTCATTCATTTCTCCTGTTTCCGGGATCGTCAACAGATTAGATCATTGGTCCCGTAAGAGTAGTGCATGTTTTTTCTCGGGATATGGCGGTGATCTTCCCCGCTGGATGGCGAGATCCGATGCTGACCTACTGTCGGCAAGCGGGGTTTCCCCCTAACCAGGACTCTCCCACCAGCGGGCACCGCCCCAGCCGGGACAAGCTCGAGCGTAGTGGTGGGGTAGCCGCAGCGATAGATTACTCCGAGTAGTGGGATCTTTTTAAGTTAATTTAATTGTGTAAATAAGGTTGTTTCGGTGGTGGAACTTTTTTAACCCATTATAAGAAAAAAACGATGATTCCAGTCAATAAATTATATTGAAAGCAGACGTTTCGGCCTAAATTGTAAGGTCCTCTTCAGTGTCTGAAAGGTCAACACAGCAATCAGTTACAATCTTACATAATATTACTAGTACAAAACAATTAAAAACAAACACAATGAGAAAGACGTAGTACCTGTAAGTTACTTCGATACAGAACGGTTCAAGGTACTGTGTGTGTAGGTTGTGCCAACTTCATGCTCCGATACCTTAAAGTATTAATTTTCAATTGGAAGAAGATCTTCCAAAATAAACAATTGCATTTCTCTACGCCTCTTTAATATGTTCCTTTAGACCACCATTGGTTTAGATCAGAAGTGTTTGGTTATATATGATATTTCAACACTATGGTGTAACTTAACCTAAGCAACTTACAGGTACCACGTCGTTTCCTCATTGTGTATGTTTTTAATTGTTTTATACTAGTAATATTATGTAAGATTGTAACTGATTGGTGTGTTGACCTTTCAGACACTGAAGAGGGCCTTACAATTTAGACCGAATTGTCTGCTTTCAATATAATTTATTGACTGAAATCGTTTTTTTTTTTTCTTATAATGTTTGATTTATCCAGTGAATCCTGATTTATTTATTTTGTAACCCAGTCTCGTCTGTGTATTATTGCCAGCGCGTGGCCTCACCCAGCAGCGAGCAGGCGGCTTCGGCGTGGCCGGCCTCGGCCACCAGGTGCAGCGGCGTCCGCAGCCAATGGCCGCGCACGGCGCACAGCGCGCCCCCCAGCGGCGCGTGGCCCAGCAGCGCGTCCACGCTGCCCACGTGGCCCACGCGCGCGGCGTGGTGCAGGGCGGTGTCGCCCTGCGCGTCGCGGGCCGTGGGGTCGTCGCCCGCCGCCAGGTGGCGCCGCACGGCGAACGCGTCGCCCGCCGCGGCGGCGGCGTGCAACGGCGGCGGAGACGGCGGCGGCGGAGACGACTGCTGGGCGGTGGCGGGCGCCGCGGCTGGGGCGGGGGCGGCGCCGGTGACGTAAGCCACGGCTCGCGTCACCAGCGGCTCCGATGCGACGGGCTTGCCTCGAACTTAGAGCAAGGATGAGCGATTATTAAACATTAATCGATTAGAATCTCTTTAACTTCAGTGTCCGATTCATATGCGATTCATTGTAGTGTTCCATGCTCAATGAACTCTTTGACTCTCTGATCGTCTATGTTTTACAATCTCAGCTAAATTGACGAGTAGCAATCAGGACTGAAAACTTTCTTTCTATGTTTCATTTAGAATATTCCCGTCTATTGAAGTGATAAAATTGGCAAAAGTATATTTGAGATATGAAGAACCCTTGAAACTACTTTTTGAACTATATATTTTGCTCTTTTTACTATTCAATCTTATATTTTCAATTACTTTCAATTTATTTTCATTAAAAAATGTATGAAAAGTAAAGTATTTAATTTTTTGTTTGGAAGATGTAAAAAGAAACAAGTATACAAGTTACGTCAGCACAAGGAAAGGAAGGAAAGATCGCGCGCGGTCCGTGGCCCGTTTGGTAGGGTACTGCTCCGGCATTCGCCTGGTGTTGATCTGAGAAACCACGGAAAAGTCCCGATCAGAGCAGCCGGCCGCTAAAATTCTCCTCCAGACAGCGACTGAATTCGACCTAGCTGAAAAGCTAGTGTCGAAAATCCTGGAACCTAGGACCTCCCAGTCAGAGGGGCTGCAGTGCCATCAGTTGACGCACTGCGCTACCGCTCCCGGTTTGTCGGCCCCGGAATGCGCCCCTAATTCATTATTGATTGAATAGAAGTAGTTAGCCGCTCACCCGTGTCGTTGGCGAGGGCGCGTTCGAGCTGCGCGAGGCGCCCCTCGGCGCTTTCGCGCCAGCGCAGGTGCTCGCCCAGCGCCAGGTCCACGAAGTCCAGCGCGGCGCGCAGCGCCGCCACCTCCTGCGCGCACGCGCACGCGCTCCCGCTCTCGCTCATGGCGCCACGGCCTTCTTCAGGTCTATTTCTCTAAGAAAGGCTACCACACCGACCAAACCTTCAACTGCAAATTACCCCAAGAAAATCTTATTACTGCATTACAGTTAACAACTAATAACACCACTATATTCACCACTATAGTACAAATATATATTGAATGTTTCAAATAACTGTAATTTTGAGGATCTCAACATTTGCTCTGTCGTTGTGATTCCTCAACTATTTTATACATTTACAGGCATTCAAATTAGGTTTTAACATAACTGTGTTCGGATGTCTCTGTAAGAGACTGCTATTATTTATTTAGCTAATATTATACTAGCTATTATTATTTAGCGGTTTTTATTTTTCTTTTTTTGAAAAATCTAATCAGCGTTGAAAGACGAAATTATTACTATTGGTTCAAAAGGATTCCAATAAGAACATACTAGTGAACAAATGTTCACGACAGGCCGAACACATGACTGAACATGCATTGGTTCAGCCCCCATGCGCCGAATACCGACAAGGGATTATCGGGCTATTACCCACCTCAATTTGTTTTACTTTCTGGCACTTACGAAAGTAAGAAGATAAAGTATTTTAATCCTGGACCGGAAAATGGCGAATTTTCGACACAAAAACTCTTATTCGCTGGCCCTGATAACGAAAAAGTGGCTAAGTCCAGTTGTAAAATATAGAAAAAAATTCTCTAGCACGTGCTGTAGCAATAATCCATGATTAGTGAGTCATCGATGCCGAAAAATCCATTGATGGCAAAACATTTCTGTAGATACGTCCGTCTGTACACAACGTTAGTGCACAAACGGTTCCGACGTCCTTCTTCAGCTAGATAGAGATTTATTCTTTAAATAAAATCTGTTCCTGAAAGACAAATCTTCAAAATATGTCATTTTCAACTTTTCGAAAACATGAGTAGTTTTTGTCCAATTTTGACCTAAGTATAGGCAACTCAATTTTTTCGTATGGTGTTAGTCCCATTTTAGGATATTGCTCTTTTTTTCGAAAATTGCAAAAAAAATCAAAATAAAATTGAAATTAAAGATTTTCGACCCAGAAAAAGTATATTGTACAAAATTAGTTCTTTAAAAAGGTCATGAACAATTTTTTGAAAAAAAAACTAATATATTTTGCATAATTTCTGCTTGCAATGAATGAAATACATGGTGACCCAACAACTGTGGGTTACGAGAAAAAGTGAATGAATAATATGATAAATAATTAATATAATTTAATGAAAAATAATAAAATAAAGTAAAATGACTTGTAATGAGTAGTAGCAAGTAGTATGATGTAGATTAATAATGCTTATAGTATTACAGAATATGTGTATAATTATTTGTGTACTGATGTTAAAGTATATATAACAATTTTAATGTTAATGTAAATATGTAATAAATATATTTAGATTAAATAATAAAATAATTTTATACAAAAATCAGGTTAATGATGAGTGTAGTAATGTATGTAATTAGGTTAATATATATATAATAGTTTTAATGTGGTTGCTACAAAAAAATTAAAATTATGTCAATGAATATAATGACTTCATGTTATATAATATTGTTAATATCAATGGTTATAAATAAAAAATGTGGTGAGTAGGACATAAAGAGTTTTCTGTTGAAAAATTGCGTTTACTGCTGCACGATTACAATACTTTCCTTGTTCGTCGTATGTAGTAAGGCGAGGGAATAAAGCAGTTTTCTTTCGTGCTTGGACTGAAGTCAAGATAAACGCGGGTAAGTCATACGACACCCAATAACTCAAGAATAACTCTACAGCAGAAATATTAAGCTATATGTCTTGAGAATAGTGAAGAACGTACCTTCTGCCAATATTGAGGTGAGCTTGGGAGCGTGCAGGACACTAGCACAGCTGTCTGATACGTATGATAGCATTGCGTTAGTCAGAGTTCTCCGATAAGATAAAGAACCTTCCTGAAGGTTGACAGATAAGATACATTTTGAGAAATTGCGATTGCTGCGAAATGCTAAGACGCAGCGTATGTTGATATAACCCAATCCAAGAAAGAATGCAAACAATTTTTGGATTTTTTATTTTTTAAATGTGAAGGTAAGCAAACACATTTGACTAGCAAAACAAGGTTGTTCATAGAGTACAGTACGTAACAAAAGTTATCATAAATTAACCCCGTTCCGTAAATAAGGGTCACTTTGGGCCGCGAAGGTGATTTTGTGCCCCCGCGCCTTTTAGAAAACTATTTTCTTAAACTAATGTGGTCTCTGGCAGAGGCGTTGGTTTATATATCATGCGCCTGATGTGTGCTATCGATTACACCTTTAAGAAACCGCATTCTGATTACTGTGTTCTCGCGAAAATTTGTTTTTCTTCTCAGAGTAGAGTAACTTAAAGGATAATAAAGTTAGTGCATTGGTTTACATTATTCATTGATCTAAAGTTAAAGTATCTACTTTCTAACTTTCATAGTTTTTTTTCTATTTGAGACAGAAATAAACTGATGGAAAATAAAAGGGTTTCTCAATGCCAGTAGATCTTGAATATTCAATGCTACATTTTCAATTTTTGATATTTCTTTTTAAATTAGTTAAATTATACATTTAATTTCTTGTGAAAATGATAAATTGTATAATTAACAACTACCGTGATTATTTCCCCCGTAATAGCACTCGCAATTCATTATGGATAATTTAAATACAAAAAATTGTAAACCACCAAGTGCAATGTTTACGTGGAAACTCCAACGTTCACTTACAGCCACATCTACCTAAAAATACGTTGCAATCTCCTTTTCAGGTCGATGTAGGGAACAGTTGTGTAATCGGATCAAGCCAGTTCTTCAAGCAACCGACGTTGCTATCTGTGTCCTTACGGACTAGTGTGGAAAATGTTGAAAGTATATAAACCCTTGTAATATATAAAAATCTGAAACATGTAAAACAAAAACACATGAAATTATTACATTATGTATATAATGTACTATTAGTTCTCAACTGTAAAACAATGTTTCTTCAATGATATTGCAATTTCGTCTGGGGAGTGGCGATGGTGTTCTCCAGGTGAAATCGAATGGTCAGGCAACAGACGATGAAAACGCCACACAACCACTAACAATAATGATGTAAATAAGGTTCGTTTCCTTTACAATTCTGTAGGTTTCGTAATGTGATTGTTAGAATAAATGCTTGAGTGGTATTGCTATTATAAACAAACTTATTATACACACTCCACAAAATTATTATTTGCATACTACTAAAGTGCCCAAGAGTTCCATTTCAGATCAAAAATCGAACAAAAATTAATGACTTTTCTAACATTGTGATCTTCTTCGTTGATATGTTTGTATGACCTTCCATCGCAAAACTGAACGTGCCAATCTGACGCAGAGATCACAATCAGCAACGAATTCGCCATCTGGCGGCCATCGATTGAACTGCTCATCCTCCAGTCTCCCCCTCTCCTCGCCCTGGCTGCCACATTCACGCAGGTGCATTCGCCGCCGCCCAGTGCACACAGCTTAGGGCGCAGGCACGGCTCTAACACGGAGGGGGACGAGTGGGAATGCATTGCGAATGTGAGGGGCCAGGGCTGCTCTGGAGGGGGCTGGAGCGGGAGAAAACAACTTTCAGGGGGAGGGGGAGGAGGCGGGGAGGGGGGAGCGGGGCGGGGGGCGTTAGGGCGCCGACGGGCGCCGCGTAATCAGGCAAAGCAGACACGGCGCTTCTGTATGCAGAGGCGGCTTCGGAGCCAATTCGCGGCAGCGGCGTCGCAGAGGGGACAGCGGCCGCGAGAAGGGGGCAGGCGTCACTCAAGGCCTCCTCCTGATGGTTTCTGCAACCTGTGAGGCGCTCCTATGGGTGGTTAATGGTTGTTACTGATTCCGGGCGCGTCAACTGCTTTGGTCATTGTCCCGTAAGTGAAGTGCATGTTTTCTCGGGAGATGGCGGTGGTCTTTCCCCGCTGGATGGCGAGATCCGGCGCCGATCTACCGTCGGCTAGTGCGGTTTCCCCCTAACCAGGACTCTCCCACCAGCGGGGCACCGCCCCAGCCGGGACAAGCTCTAAGCTCCCGACCGGTCTCCCGGAATATGTGGTGGTGTAGTGCATGTTTGTTTAAGCATGTGTGTTAGGGGAGAGGATAGGACAAGGAAAAGGAAGGAAAGATAGCGCGCGGTCTGTGGCCCGTTTGTTTGGGTACTGCTCCGGCATTCGCCTGGGGTTGATCGGAGAAACCACGAAAAACTACCGATCAGAGCAGCCGGCAGCTAGAATTCTCCTCCAGACAGCGACTGACTTGGACCTAGCTGAAAAGATAGTGCCGAAAATCCTGCCGACATAAAGACTCGAATCTAGGTCCTCCCGGTCAGAGGCGCTGCAGTGACATCAGTAGATGCATTGAGCTACCGCTCCAGGTATGCTCCTATGATGATGATGGTTTCAGCATTGCTCTTCACACTCCAAGTACGACACTTGGCTTACAAAAACGAAAGCAAACAAGAATTCCGTGAGAAAAAAACAATTATAAATACAATTCTCTCATGAAAATAATTTTAAAGGATTCTAGCAAAATTCCGTGCGTTGTCCGGGTTTTCTTCATATTCAGTCCATGCGAATGAAGGAAAAGATCAATTTTATTTAAACCTCGGTGTTTATTATTGTTTTTAACGTAAGTGGTTAAAATTTTAATAATATAATAAATAATTTAATAATAATAATATAATGTAATTTTCTTTTATTATATTTTGCAACACATTGCTATTAGATGAAATTCTTCTAAGCTTATGTACCGCTACTGACCGCTAACGAATAAATTAGGTACCAGTTTTGCTGCACCACTACTGGGCTCTGGCGGGAAATATATTAGGAACCACGTGCTTTAAACAAGAGGCCAAAAACGTCGCAGAGTATCTACCAACATGTTATTAAAATTATTTATTTTCCGCATTTGAGCTCTGTTAGTCTTTACCAAACTTTGCAATGCCATTGCAACAATCCTGAAGAAGACCCTTTAAAATATTCATATCTATTCATACGCTATTTTTTGTATTATCGATGTCGGTTACACGTCGTTGAATTCACTTTTATTAGTATATATTTATTTCACTTAGACCTTTATGTCTCTTAGATTTGAATCTTTTATTTCCAGTGGCATTTAATTGATATTAAGGTTTTATTTGTAAATAAAAAAAGGTTTATACGAGCTTGAAAAAACTATGATAATGGAAGGTTGCCAATAGCTTACACAGTTTTACTCATTTCTTCTTTCGATGTTATGTGTGTGACAGTGTTAGTCGTTTCTGTAAATTATTTCAAGATATTTAATTGATTGACTGGTGCGCAGTTAGTGAGAATATAATCTAATATCAATGAGTCGTTCAGGAAAAAGGTAGGAGGAAATGAAAAAGTTACTCAGTGCAATTACTCAAGTTAAATTTGAAATGTGTTTCTGAAAAAATTAGAGGTTTCTTTAATATCGTTTGAAGTATTTTTTCCATTGGAAGATCAAAAGAATAATGTTGACGTCGGAAAAGTACTATATAAAACAAATATATGGTATGAAGTTTTATTGTTAAAAATTTATCTTTGTGTTTTTGATTTGAAATGTTCCAAGACGTCTTTGGCATATAAAATGGTTAGAACATTTTTTTCCTCTCTGATTTACACATTATTTGAATCCAAACAAAAAATATTTTTTAAAACTGACTGGTTCTGATATACTCTATAGACATTTCATTGAGTCTGCTATTACCTGTTTCAGACGAATGCCGGAATAGTGACTCAACAAAGCCCTTCCGCCAATTCTTTCCTCCCTCATCAACCTGCTTCGCACTCGAAATTCCATTTTTATGGTTGAACGATGAGCATCTCAATTTGCAACTCATGGGACACAGTACGAGAATCATGAAACGGCACTAGTTATACACTGGGGGGAATTGTTTGGATAATCAAATGCTTATACAGTGTATTTCGCCAATCACGGAGAATACTACTAAAAAGATCGCGAACAAAATTGCACATCCAATTTCTCCCAATTCGTTATCCGATTTCCGACCTCCCTCTTCGAGCAATCACAGAAATGGAACTGCGCCTGCTGCACCCGTTTTCGCCCCCGCACCCCACGCAGCCCCCCGAGCCCTTCACTGGGCCTCTGACTTTAGGACAAATGCCCCGTTGGTTCTATTAGAAGATTGGGGCAAATAATTGCAGATGTTTATGAATCATAAAAAAATAGATCTGCTGAAAGCATTTAATAATGCCCCAAATGCCTTAGAACGGCGGTTGATGCCACTTTTAATATGTTTTTGCCAAATTCTGCCTCCAATAAATCTATCGGGAAATGAAAAAAATGGGAACCTCGCAAAATAAAAAATAAAAAGACAAACTCTTCCTAAATATTTTTGTGAAAAAGTAAAATATATATTTGTCTAGAACGTGCCAAAATAATTAGACGATTTGTACACAATATTATTTAATAGGATAACGTGATGTTTAATGATATTTGCATGTACATAACTATTTAAACAAGAATTCTGCAGTGTAAGATTCATTAATTGCATTGAGGGACATAAACAAGCTGAATAAAATGTGCATTTCAATAAATGGACCTTCCAATGACTCGCATTTACAAAACGTTGTAGCAATATCTGAGAGATACATTGCAGGCACTGGCGTAAGTCTATCTAATTCGGGCCCTCACGGGTTCACAAAAAACTGTTGAGTTTTCGAGAAACTATACTTGACATTATTTAAAGCACAGGTACTCATAAATACAATAACGTTAAGAAATCGCCTCTAATGTAAATATTACGGACGTGAGAGACAAGTCACAAAAAATCATTTTGTAATTTTTGAAACAATAAAATGATACACCAAAATAAACTTAACGTCATATTAAACAGTACTTTAAGCCCTATCAGTGTGAAAAATTTGAAGATAGAATTTGAAAACATTTTTGAGAAAATGGCGTTTGAGCGTTTCTGAAAGTATGAGATTTTGAGCTCATTTTCTCAGAAGACTGCTGTGCTTTTCAGAAACGTTATTTGACTTTAATTAAAGCACATGTACTCATAAATCTAATAAACTGAAGAAATCGCCTCTAGTGTAAATATTTCCGACGTGAGAGACAAGTAAAAAAAATTACATTTTTGTAATTTTTGGAAAAACAAAAGAATAGAGCAATATGGTGTTTATGTCATTGTGTAGGGTTCGTTTGGCATTATCACGATCAAAAATTGAAAGAAAAAATTTGGAGCCGTTTTTGAGCAAATCTTGTTTTGTAATTTTTTTAAATTGCAAATATTGCACGGACTATTGCACAAAACTACTAGAATTTCAAAAAATACATGACTTTAATGAAAGAACTATTTATAGGCATTAAATCTTTGACCCCCAAGAATAAGGTGATAAGTCGAAAAAACTTAATTTTACAGGGGAGCAAAAAACAACTTTAAAGTAATGCTGTAAATCAGGGATTAATGATATTAAAACAAAACCTACACACAAATAGTTTCATTCAAATAACACCTTTGTCTCATTATAATTAAACCCTGATTTAATTCTGTTACAAGTTGTTTTTTGCTCTCCTGTAAAATTAAGTGTGTATGACTTATCAGCTTATTCACCGGGATCAAATAAATTTCATTTGAAGGAAAAATATCTCTCTTCAATTTTATAGTTGTAGGAAGACGCAGAAAAAAATACCCTTCGAATTTTCGAAAATTCAGAGTTCACGGTGCAAATCGGATCTATGCCATCTTGATAAGCGTATTTTACTCTATTCTTACAAGAAATTTAAAGAAAAATTTGGAGCGGTTTTTTGAAAACCTTGTTTTTGTAATTTTTTAAAATTGCAAATATTTCACGCACTATTGCAGGAAAACTACTAAAATTTCAAAAAAAAGTACACGATTTTTATGAAAGAACTATTTATGAACAACAATTTTCATTTAAAGAAAAAATCTCTGTCCTCAGTTTTATTGTTGTTGGAAGACGCCGAAAAATCCATACTTTTGCAATTTTCAAAAATTCAATGTTAACCGTGAAAAATGGACCTCGTATATACGTATGAATACGAGAGAGTAAAAATGGTGCGGTTTTTGAGAAAATAATGTTTTTGGAAAATGCGTACATTTCAAACACTAATTATGCAAAACCCACTCGTTTTTTAAAAAAAATATTGTATTTGAGCTTTGTAAAAAGATGATTTTTTCAATAGAGTTGGTTTAATTGAAAAATATTTATCTTCAACTATGCAGTTTTGAAATGCTTAGTTTTTGTCATTTTCAAAAAACATAGTGATAGACTATAATAGGATTAGCTTCATATTTTTACCGTCTCTTTTGTACGTCAGGAGTAAATTGGGAACGTTTTTTGAGCAAAAAATTTTTTTAATAATGTGACGATCCTTACGGGTTCACTCTGTCGTTATTATTACTATTAACAATTTTGCGTGAAAGTATGTGCTGTTGTAGCTCAATTAGTTTCTTTTGACAAAAGTATTTTGTCTGAGAGAAGACACGCCTTCTCTACAGAAATGCTGGAGAAATATTTAGTTGTGTGCTGTAACAAATGTGAAAGTTATTAAAATATTATTTGTGTAAAAATGTGGAATTAGATATGAAAAATGTTGAATAAATACGTTAAAATATCTAATATTATTGACATATTTTAAGTATTATAATTCCCTATTTCACTTTTTTAGCGTCTAAATTGAAAAATCCGCTCTATACTGGTGAAATTTGACTGGAGTGTGGATGTGGGCGCTAACCTTTTGAGACGCTGCATGGAAGTTAGCGCGCCCAACTCCGCCAGAGAAATGGCGCGTGTCGGCCGTGACGTCCACGCCGCCACCCTCGTCACGCATGCCCACGCGATAAGGCACGACACTCTCCATCAGCGCCTTCGCCTCAACCCCCCCCCCCGTGGGCGCGGGCGGGGCGTGTAGAGCGCCGGGCGCCTTGGCGAGGGGGTCTTGCGGGAGTGTTCATAGTGTAATGGTGCTGCTGGAAGTGGCCATTTTTTGGAAACTACTTCGCTGATACACGATGATATTATGTCATTAGCATCCATCACTTTAATTATTCAGATGATTTCAACTTTGATGAACCCGGAGCGGTAGCTCAGTACATCAACTGATGTCACTGCAGCGCTTCTGACCGGGAGGTCCTAGGTTCCTACTCCCCATGGCGGCAGGATTTTCGACACTAGCTTTTCAGCTAGGTTGAATTCAGTCGCTCTCTGGGGGAAAATTCTAGCGGCCGGCTGCTCTGATCGGTATTTTTCCGTTGTTTCTCCGATCAACACCAGGCGAATGCCGGAGCAGTACCCTACCGAACAGGCCATGGACCGCACGCGATCTTTCCTTCCTCTTCCTTGTCCTATCCTCTCCCCTTATACACACACTTACACTAACATGCACTACACCTCCACATATTCCGGGAGACCAGTCGGGAGGTTAGAGCTTGTCCCGGCTGGGGCGGTGCCCCGCTGGTGGGAGAGTCCTGGTTACGGGAAAAACCCGCTAGCCGACCGAAGGTCGGCGCCAGATCTCGCCATCCAGCGAGAGAAGATCATCGCCATCTCCTGAGAAAACATACACTACACTTACGGAACTTAATGACTAAGGCAGTTGGCACCCAGAAACACGAAAAAATCAATCTATCAAGCAATCAACTTTAATTACAAACAAAATACGTAGATATCACTACAAGGACCGAGAGTGTCAAAATGACACATTTGCAATAAATATTACTACGTAATGTTTGAGTTTTAACAGTTAGAAAATTGGTTATTTTTAATTGCGCTCTTTACTGCATGAACTTCATGTACTGTATCTGTGAAATTCTGTGAAATTTATAGAATTGAAAATTCTTAGATATACCTAGAAGAACCTTAATGTGTCATATGGACATAGTATACTTTTCCAAGTTTTGCTATTGCATTTTTATCTCATACTTCCGTTTGCCGTAGGAAGTATATCTCCGGCTTTCAGATTGATGAGACTGTTTACTTCTTACAATTCGATGCAGGATGATAGCGACTCGTTAGAAATTACCGGTTACAACCTGTTCTTTTCGAATCAACAGTACTTGTTACACAAAAGATTTTTGTGTGCAGAACATAATTACAAGCAATTGAGTGTATGTGAAACTGCGTAATGAGTACAGAAAAATGACTGAGCGCACAAGAAATGCTTCGTGAACATCAAAATCTTACTGAAGAATATGGTGAAGGTGGCGGTGAGAGTAATGCAGACATTTCTATGTAAGAAAATGGCAAAGATGAAGAAACGATTCTGATTGTGAAACAGATTACAGAACAGAATAATAAATATCCAATATTATTCAGGATGTAGGAAAAGCAGCAGACGAAACTTAGTGGGTGAGTTTACATGATACTCTTGTTCATAATACACGTATGTCACGTTATAGTCTGTGTGGCGCCGGGACCAACTAAATACATGCAGAGTAATAAGTGAAACCTCAGCGTCCAGTGGATGCTGATAAATGGTGCAATTTTTACGACTATTTTGAAATGTACAATAGAGAAAGCTTAAATTACTAATCCAGATTGGATGCTATCAAAAACAAGTCATTGGTATTTGTTGGATTGATCTATTCCCGTGGAGCTTTTGGTCATACACCTACCTCTAAAACTTTGCTGGTCACAAGATTGAGGTATAAATATGTTTTCTAAATCCATGTCAAGAAAGACATTTCTTGAAATAATGAAATACCTGAGGTTCGATTTTCTGGATCAAAGAAGGAAACGTTGGGATGGTTCGTATATATTCAGTACACTGAAAAAAAAAGGATACCATAATTCCCAACAAGATTTCAATAGTTACACAAAACCTTCATATGCGAAACAGAGACCTTGTTGCTTTACTCCCTTTCCTAGTTACAACAGTATCTAAGATTGCTGACCTTGATGGACCAATCTTGATGGACCAACCGGCCTGTGATTTCTGAGAGGTTCTTCATAAACGGACCTGTCGGTCTCATCAAGCCTAATCATGTTGCAAAGCACTAGCTGGCCACATCAGCCAGGTACCTTGTCAGATTAATTACGTATTGAAGAAAATATACATTGAAAAACATTCAACATCTGTTAAAGACACACATACACATGTATATATATATATATATATATATATATATATATATATATATATATATATATATAATGTGTGTGTGTGTGTATATGCTATATATATATTATACACACATCACATTATTTCAATTACATAATAGAAGCATGATATTATGAAATTAAATAAACAGAGGTTGTCTGGTATCAAGCTTCTATTTCGCTTAAGATCTTTTCGATCGCGTAGCGATCATCGTCAGAGCTGAAAATACATTAAGAGATATAATTATACATTCTACAGATTAATATATAAAAAGAAGTGTGCAGTTGCGTAAGCAAACTGGATCGGTCGTACCTTGTAGCTGCTGGGCGGAAAACGAAGTTCTGCGAATTTTTGAAACAGTGGCTCGCTTAAGTAGGCAGGGCGGCGGTCGGGCAAGTGTGGGGGCGGGGCAGGGGAGGGCGCGGCCGAAGGGTCGAGAGGCGCGGCCGTTGGGCCTGGTGTGAGGAGGGCGCGGGCGGTCGGAGGTGGGTGGACTTAGGGGTGTACACATTGTGCTAATTTTAGCAGAGGTGACGAAAGTTCAGGGATTTGCTGGTTAAGACTGGTATTATTCTTGTTTTTTAGGTTGTTGTGAATGTGAAGTGATTCTAATTTTAATCTGTGCCAGTACCTGTTTTCAATTTCTAGGATATGGAAATTAACGAGTTTGTCAAATGTGTGATTGTTTTGATTTAGGTGATCAGCGAAGTGTGAAACTGTGGTGGTATTGTTTTTCCATGCTTGTTCGTGTTCTTTGATCCTTTGTGTGAATTTACGCCCGGTTTGTCCTACGTATACGGCATTGCAGTTGTTGCAAGTGAGGGCATAGACTCCGCATAAAGAAGTAGGAGGAATTGGATCTTTAGTGTTGGATAGAGTTTTTTGTAATGTGTGAGTGTTGTGGAAAGTAGCTTTGAGTCCGAATTTATTGAGTGTGGTTGCTATTTTTAGAGAAAGGGGTCCTACATAAGGGATGGTGATGTACGTGGCTGTAGTGTTTTTGTTGATAGGTGTGAGAGTGGTGTGTTTGCGGATGTTGAGTGTGTTCGTTTTTTGATTATTAATTTGTCAATGATATTACAGTCGTATCCATTCACCCTGGCTATATGTTTTATGGTGTTTATTTCTTTTTTCGTGTTTTCTGGAGACATGGGGATTGACATTAATCGATGTACCATAGCATGGAAGGCTGCGTGTTTGTGCGTGGGAGGATGTTGTGAAGTGTTGTGTATGATTGTGTCCGTGTGGGTCGGTTTTCTGAATATATTAAATTCGTGATGGTCCTGAACTAGCGTGATAGTGAGATCAAGGAAGTTTAAGGATTTGTGTTCATTTTCTATTTCAGTGGTGAATCTTATGTTGGGATGCAAGGAGTTGATGTATTGTGTAAAATTGTGAAGTTGTCTTGTGGTGCCTGTCCATAGTGCCAACACGTCGTCTACGTATCTGTACCAATAAAGAAGGTTTTTTAAGAGTGGATGTCCAGAAGCAAATAACATATTTTCCCAGTTGTCCATAAATATTTCGGCTAACAAAGGTGAGAGGGGTGAACCCATGGGTAATCCAGAATCTTGGGTGTAAAATTTGTCATTGACCCATTAGACCTGTAGTATCATCCCATTCCCATTAGACCTGTAGTATCATACACCAACACACTCACACACAGAATTGCTTACAAACTGAACAAAGATTTCAAACAACATGTCAATTATACACCTCAGCACACAATACTCAACAGTCTTGATCTCATCAACAAGATTAAAGATTTCCCTGTCCCCACGAACGCCAAACTCGTTTCTTTTGATGTGGAAAACCTATTTCCAAGTGTGCCAACATCTGACTGCAAGACTATACTTAAAGACCTAATTGACAGATCACAATGTGCCGTCCCCATCAAAACTGAACTGTTTAACTTAATTTCCTGTTGTATAGATGCCAACTATTTCAAATTCAATGACAAATTTTACACCCAAGATTCTGGATTACCCATGGGTTCACCCCTCTCACCTTTGTTAGCCGAAATATTTATGGACAACTGGGAAAATATGTTATTTGCTTCTGGACATCCACTCTTAAAAAACCTTCTTTATTGGTACAGATACGTAGACGACGTGTTGGCACTATGGACAGGCACCACAAGACAACTTCACAATTTTACACAATACATCAACTCCTTGCATCCCAACATAAGATTCACCACTGAAATAGAAAATGAACACAAATCCTTAAACTTCCTTGATCTCACTATCACGCTAGTTCAGGACCATCACGAATTTAATATATTCAGAAAACCGACCCACACGGACACAATCATACACAACACTTCACAACATCCTCCCACGCACAAACACGCAGCCTTCCATGCTATGGTACATCGATTAATGTCAATCCCCATGTCTCCAGAAAACACGAAAAAAGAAATAAACACCATAAAACATATAGCCAGGGTGAATGGATACGACTGTAATATCATTGACAAATTAATAATCAAAAAAACGAACACACTCAACATCCGCAAACACACCACTCTCACACCTATCAACAAAAACACTACAGCCACGTACATCACCATCCCTTATGTAGGACCCCTTTCTCTAAAAATAGCAACCACACTCAATAAATTCGGACTCAAAGCTACTTTCCACAACACTCACACATTACAAAAAACTCTATCCAACACTAAAGATCCAATTCCTCCTACTTCTTTATGCGGAGTCTATGCCCTCACTTGCAACAACTGCAATGCCGTATACGTAGGACAAACCGGGCGTAAATTCACACAAAGGATCAAAGAACACGAACAAGCATGGAAAAACAATACCACCACAGTTTCACACTTCGCTGATCACCTAAATCAAAACAATCACACATTTGACAAACTCGTTAATTTCCATATCCTAGAAATTGAAAACAGGTACTGGCACAGATTAAAATTAGAATCACTTCACATTCACAACAACCTAAAAAACAAGAATAATACCAGTCTTAACCAGCAAATCCCTGAACTTTCGTCACCTCTGCTAAAATTAGCACAATGTGTACACCCCTAAGTCCACCCACCTCCGACCGCCCGCGCCCTCCTCACACCAGGCCCAACGGCCGCGCCTCTCGACCCTTCGGCCGCGCCCTCCCCTGCCCCGCCCCCACACTTGCCCGACCGCCGCCCTGCCTACTTAAGCGAGCCACTGTTTCAAAATTCGCAGAACTTCGTTTTCCGCCCAGCAGCTACAAGGTACGACCGATCCAGTTTGCTTACGCAACTGCACACTTCTTTTTATATATTAATCTGTAGAATGTATAATTATATCTCTTAATGTATTTTCAGCTCTGACGATGATCGCTACGCGATCGAAAAGATCTTAAGCGAAATAGAAGCTTGATACCAGACAACCTCTGTTTATTTAATTTGAATTAATAAGGTATCTACATTACCAAACCGTCTAATTAATGATATTATGACTTTATCAAGCAAAGAAAACATATCTGTCATTCTTGATCAAAACAGGAACGAAGTTTGAGACAAACTTTTATAATTATATTATTTCCCGTCTGTGCTGTTACACATGTAAATATAAATGTTGAAAGGCAGACTAATTACGTTATATATTTATCAGCTACCAGTCCCAGGCCCTCGGCGGGCTCTTGGAAGTGTGTGTGTGTGGAGGGAGGGGACAGGAAGTTGCGGGCGCGCGCCGAAGCTTGCTGCAACCTGACCGCAACGCAATATTATCCGTTCATCCTAAGAAAAATCCTGATTTAAAGAAGTACAAATGTAAATTCACTACATAAGAACTAATTTGAACCATCGGTTGTTAAACTAACCTTGCATCAAAACTACTGCAAACGAAGGAGAGCATGCGTGTTGCTGGGCGATAAGGGTCTGATATCAGCTGAGGTTTGACGAGGAAGCGCGTGGGACGCGGATCGTTGGACCGCAACGCCGCGCCACCGATCGGCCTGCGAGGACATACTATTCAGTTCATTTTGGAAGGACTAAGAGAGTGACTGGCCCTTCAGGAATATTTCATCGAAGTGGCGAAAAGCGCATCGTTGTGAAAGTTTTCAATTTCCCATTGCAGAAAAATACGTCGTTGGCAAAGCAAATCGTTGAACGTACTATGAGTTCACTGGTAAGTACCGTATTGAAACTTACCGAGCTGCATCAATGTGGATTATAATCTAAAGGATATTGGTAGATATCTTTTAATAGGTGCCAGACTACAGAGTCTAAATTACCTCTTTGAAGTGAAAATCTTATTTCATTGGAAGTAAACGGGCGAATGAAGTTCGAAAGAAAATGATACCTTTATTTACACCGCCTATTTGAAATTAAACAAGAATTGTCAACCAAGATTAAAAGAGAATGGTGGAATGGAATTGTAACATTTAGGTACGTATATATTTCTATCATGAGTTGTAATATTATAAAGGCATATATTAGTTTATGTGCATTTCTATTGGACGTAACCTACAAAACTTGGCCATTAATCCAGCTCAAAGTTATTTTAATGTAAATTGTAAAATTCCTCTAAAAGTTTATGTCGAACAAGATAAACAATACTTTCGTTTTACATCATCGGTTTGAATCCTTTCAATTCAAATTCTATAGTTGTTAAGTGGATATAGAGGTCTTGGCTTCCAAACTCATTATTTTGCATTCATTTATGCTTTTTTTAATAGTAAAAAAGTACCCATTAAAAAAAGTTTAAGTTATTTGATTAGTTTTTAATACTCAATTAAGCATTTCAAATTCATATTAAAATGTAAAGAAATAATATTTATTATGCTGCCAATTCATTGAAATAATTTTAATATAGTCTTGATATGTCATTAATGGCAATTAGAAATTGTAGAATTAATTGTTATGTAATTAAATTAATTACTGTATTTAAATTGTGACTAAAGCCTATCATGTTCTGTAAATAATTGAACAAAATAATAATGCATTCTTAAAAAAACTGCTGTAAAACACTTTCTATTTTTTTTCCCATAATTATCACTTTAATTATATTTTCAAATACTATTGTATTAATTTTATTTTTCAGGTAGTTTTTGGCACAGGTGATGGAAATTTGTCATTGAATCAGGTGATGGTTCATTGATTCATGGATATTGTTATTTCTAAATTGCTATTGCATTCTATGACAAGATCATGAACATGTATTTGAAGGTGATGCCAATATACATTTTACTAATTTTGCAAGCATCATGGACTTTTGTGATTTCATTCGTATTTTACACTCACAAAATGTGTATACATTAATGGTTCAATTTTTTTAGTGTGTATCATTTTTGACCAGGCAAGTTATTTTAAAATTCTCATTAGGTAATATAACTTGTGTTATAATTCTGTTATAGTTTCAATGTGGACTATGAAGTAGTGCTCTCAGAATGACTACAAATGAGTATGAGTAATATAAAAAATTCACATTCCCACTAGAAAAGTGTCATTAACTTAAAAATGCTGATTTTTCAGGACATTGGTTTATAACTAGAGTTCTGAATCAAGGTCATGGAGTGTGGCAATTTGTAATTTTCTTTTGAAAAATTATTAATTTTTACTTTGGTTTCCAAGGAAAAAAGGTTTCAAGTTTTTCATAATTTAGGGTTCTCCACAGTGTGCCGTTTGTGGCAAATAGTACGGATAACACTGCATTCTCAAACATGCAATGATTTTGGAATTATTCATCTTCAAAATTGCCAGAGAAAAATATCTCAGTTTGTGTTAATGATTCTTGGGCAAAGAAATGCTATTACTGTTGTAATAGTGTTGTCCTTGATAATTTTCTGAAACATTTCCCTTGCCAAGTGAACAAAATACTTTCCTCTTGAAAAAAAAACAATTCAATATTTTTAGACATGATTCTTGTGCCCTTTAAAATGCTAAAACCTGGATACATAAGCCAGATAAAATTTGACAAAACATGCTCAATCAAATTTTAGCTTGGTATTTTTTTCATTGTCTTTTGAAACAGGAACACTAAACAATTTTTGAAAATTTTACTCAGTCAAATTCATCCTTTTGTGAGAAATGAATCTTTTTGAACATTCTACTACATCATTAGATGTAATTGGAGTATATTTGTAAGATGAAATCTGAGCCAATATGTGAGGTCAAATTCTGCATTTTCAGCTCTTGAATCACAATTCTTTCTTTCTTTAAATTTCATAGACGTTTTAAATCGAATTTGAATTTATTGGTTTATATAATTTTTCCTTGGCTGTCACACTTTAATGTCCAAACACAAATTTCAAAGACATTGTAATATCTTCAACAATATTTAATGACTTCAATAGAGGCAATCCTGCTGCTTTCAATTTCTGAATTGGTATAGGCAATTTTTCAAAATTGAATTAAATATGTATTTTTATTTTATTTTTTTATATACATATTTCATTACATATTTTATTTTATTTTTTTGCATGCAAGCAGACTAAGAGTCTGCACCTAATTATTTTCCCTTCCCTTGTATTACTGTCTAGTTACCAGTGATACTGAGTAGTGTTCTATGTGTGTGTGAAATTAGTCAATAGTATTCGAAGAATATAATCCTAAATTTTCAAGCAATCCAGAAAAGTATGCATTTAACAAAATAACTTGCCAAATTTAAAAGTCACTTCAGAACTGGTTATTAATTTGCTAAGAAAACTTATTATTTGGCTCATCCAATAAAATGAAGGCCAATCATTTCGTCCCACGCTGAAGTGATGAGTCTTCTCCCACCTTACACAATACTAAAATTACGATTTATCCCGACATCTCACTATGTTTATTCGCTGTTATTGAGTGCACATTCTTCTCTACAATTTTTTATTGTTGCATTCAGGTGATAATAACAATAGTTATGACATTAACTTGTTGGGTGTGTAGGATTTGTAAATGCAGGCCAATGAGCTTATTCACTGTCAAATGGGCAAAGAGGTTTCTAAGCAATGAGATTGATTTAAATTGCAGACCCAGCAGGTAAATCAATGCTGAGCAATACATTTTAATTCCAGTTTTTAAATTAATTTAACTAATTTGATTTGATTTTATAGTATGTTTGTACGTTTAGATTACAGAAATTGAAATAACAAGTAAAAAATATAAATGTGATTTATGTTGGTGATTTCTTCCATATACTTTTTTGATTTTAACAGTATGTAAACTATTTATGAATTCATTGTAATTGTAAACTAAGTGTTAATTTTATGTAGATGAATTTTGTGCTAGTGAATGCACGAACCCTAAATATAATGAAGGGACTAATAGAATTGAACTTTTAGTAACCAAAATTAATATAAACTTAAAACAAGAATATTAAATTTGTAAAATGAAAGGTTAAAAGAAATAAACAACAAATACATTTGAAAATAGTTTTCAGCTACATATTTAGCCATAATTGAAATAAATCTTGGCAGTTTTATAAAATAAATGTGAATTAAATTTTTTTTGGGGGGGGATCAGTAATAAAAGTTGCTATTTAAATGTACTTGTAAAACAGTTTTAAAATAATTTTGAAACAGTTATAAAACGTTTTTAAAATAATTTTGAAAGAGTTATAAAATATTTTTTTAATAATTACTAATGACTGTAAACATGTTCTTAGTTACCTTGTGTATTTAATCCACCTGATCACATAAATTATTAAGTGGTACATCAATGTTTCATTATCATTTGTTAGCTATTAAGTTTATGTCAATATATTTCATTCTATTGTGAGTTATGTTATATTTTACACATTTTACTTTACTAAATAAATATTTTAATGTTAAATTCTAATATTTTATTTTTAGGTACATGCTGTTTCAGAATATTCATTATATATATAAATAAAACTTTCATTCAACAACAATGCAGGCATATTGATGTATGTATATATACCGTAATAACAGTCAGACTGCAGAGTTTAAAGGTTTTTGAGGCTTATTGTGAAATTTAATTATCATTAAATGCATAATTTTTATGCAATTATTTCCGTTTTTACGGTGTCTGGTTGTGTAGGTAAATATACAGATCTGTTGTAGGATCAAAAATAATGAATATTCTATTAATAGCAAGTACTACATACGTATAACCCATCCTATACCCGTAAACGATCAGTACATGTAACACCAATAAGAAATGCTTAAATAAGGCAATACGTACGGCAGGCCCTTCAACCAGTATAGCTGTGCAAGCCGACACGGAAGGCCGGCTCCTTCTATCACTTTCGTCCAGATGCGTCATGACGGTAGACTGGATCCTCCAACCTGTGTTGCTCGCTTATGCCGAGCAGATAGCCAACTCTTCCAACAAGGTTGTTTGGGCTCGGTAGCTTCTACCCGTGCACTTCTGACAAGGTGAATTCAGGGGAGTGCAACAAGGGACTCTTTGCGTTGCAACTTTTCGTTCCAACTATCTCCGTCACGAAACAGCAACAGTGAACCTGGTTGGGCCTATATTATCATGCGTTCCCTTGATACAGATAATGGATCAGGTATACTGCAACTGTTCTTTTTTCTCCGTGTATGCACAGAAATAAGACGGCCAGTTCACATATTGTAAATATCGCAACGGTAAATGCACGGATATTGCTCAAGGAAGGTGAAGATAAAAACCCAAGTAGATAGCAATTTATACTCAAGATAGAAGATGAAACATTATCTGAAAATGGTAAATCTTCCCCCTTAAGGTTGATAAAAGCATAGCCACACCTATCCATTTGGAAAGGAAGCATTGCCAAGGAGAAAGCAATCGTACAACAATCACTTCCTTATGCTTTGCTCTGTATTGTCAGTATTATCTCAAGTACTGTACAAGTTTTTTACAATTTAGTATTTTAGAACTTTAATTTTTTGAAATATAACATATATTTTAAAAAATCAGAAATGTATGTATTTATTCATTTATCCTCTTAACAACGTAGGAAAGAGAGAAAAATACATAATATTAGCTTTACAAATGCTCTGGAGATAAGATAATGTGTGAAAATGGTACAAAACGGTGGAACGGTAGAACGAAATCCCGGTCCTTCTAGTGATATCATTGAATGTTGGTGAGTTGTGAACTCATTCTAATCAAGCCAAGTGTATTATGTATTGTTTATGTTATACGTCTTAAGACAATTTCATGATGTTTAAGGGATGATTAACGGATATACTGTAAGAGACATATCTTTGACTGCAAGCTGCCAATAAAACATTTACTGAAGAAAATGTTTGAATGAGAAAACTGTTTCTATTCTATTTTGATTTCTTATTATTGTAATTTAAATTGCTATTGAGGCTTGATAAAATTGATATTGATAAAAGTACCTATGTGCTTATATGTAAAGTAGACCCCAAAATCAAAATATCCGTTCCAAACTCGCAAAATTTCGAGTTCGATCGGGAAATGTCAATTACGGAGAGAAACGTCAAAGGCTCTAATGTTGATTGCAAATACGCAGATGGACGGAAACACGATCGAGAGCAGGGTAGGGGTGGAGTGAAGGGGGTAGAAAGGACGCAGAACAATGGAACAGGCTCCGAGATGGGGCCTTGGACTACGACGGGCATATGTAATGGGCTTGAGAGATCTTTCAGTGGCACCCACGGTCGATGATTGTTAAGAGGTTCCGGGTGCATTAACTGTTAAGCTCATTAATCCTGTAATTGTATGGCTCGCTTTTTATCGCGGAAGCTGGCAGTGACTTTCCCCAGTGATGCTGCAATTACGAGATCCGGGTTTTTCTCACTAAGCTTCTCCCACTAGCGAGTTACCGCCCCAACCGGGACAAGTTCTAAGCTTGCGACTGATCTCTCGAAATGTGTATTAACTCATATTTACATAAGGGCCAAAAAAACGAAGTAGAAATTGGCAAACGTATTGGGATGGATTCCTAACCTAAAAAATTACTTGAATGTAGTCTCAAATATTTCATTCAAAAACAGGACAATTAACGAAAGTAAGAAATATGTTTTGATACTGTTGCATAAACAAATTCTGTATTATTCGTTAATATATCGCCGGCTGAATATACGCGATAGTAGCAAATCTTTCCAGTTAACTCATCGTGCCGAGAACGTCTTCAATAGTCTCAGTGTGAGCAGTGGGGGAGAAGTGCGCATGTGTTAGTGCCTGCAATTAAATATCGGTGATAAGAGTTACCTATCAATTGTTTGTGTAAATTGGCGAGGTTAGAGAGGGTATGTGGAACCCGGCCCGATGAGTTAAGCGCTCAGAAAACAGTATGCCTCTCCAGGAAATATAAATTTAAGACTTAATTATTTTCTTGGGATTAACGAACTCTAATTTCTTTGACGTTAAAGATCGATTTCAGAGTTAAATTAATTTAACATAGTCCTCTAGGAGCGTGATATTCAATGTTAAATTATTGTAAATTATTTGGAATTATTTTTCAAGGAAAATTTCGCCTCAAAAAATTGTCATTCAGGTGCGCCGTGATTGGCGGAGGGGTCCCTCTGATTGGCTAGTGGTCTGTGCCAACCTGGATCTCGCGGCGGCCGTCCTCAAGGTCGGACGGTGTGGGGCAGCTTCCTCGCAGTCGCGGATTGGCGGTATTAGGGATTTCCAAGCGTGTTTAAGGTTAAGGCCAGGGTCCACGTTGATGTTGTGCGGCCGTCTTGTAATTTCCAGAGCCTCTTTGATGCGTGGTGGCCAGCGCCGCTCTACCTTGTGCAGGAGCCGAGTCTTGTCGAAATCGATGGCACGTCCCGAAACCTCCGAGTGGTGAGCTATAGTCGAACGGTTGGTGTGGTTCTTGTTGTAATGGGAGATGTGTTCCCTGAATCGTTTGGACACCGTGCGCCCTGTCTTGCCGATGTAAGTCCTGCCACAGCTGCAGGGAACTTCATAAACGCCTGCCGACTGAAGAGGTGGTAACGCCTCTTTGATACGTACCAAGGCGTTGTGAAGCTTGTTGGGAACTGTAAAAACCGTCCAGATGTTTTTTTTTTCAAAGCAGTTTTTCGAACCTAACTGGATCCTAAACTCTTAGAAAGTGCAATTCGTACGTGTGACGTATGATGGTTTTACCTACAACCCGAAAACTAAGCGCCAATCGAAGCACTGGACCGGTAGCGGTAGCTCAGGGCATCAACTGATGTCACTGCAGCGCCTCTAACCGGGAGGTTCTGGGTTCGAGTCCTGACGGCGGTAGAATTTTCGACACTAGCTTTCCAGCTAGGTCGAATTCAGCTGCTGTCTGGAGGAGAATTCTAGCGGCCGGCTGCTCTGATCGGTAGTTTTCCGTGGTTTCTCCGATCAACACCAGGTGAATGCCGGAGTAGTACCCTACCAAACGGGCCACGGACCGCGCGCGATCTGTACTTCCTCTTCCTTGTCCTATCCTCTCCCCTTAAACACACACTTACACTAACATGCACTACACTACCACATATTCCGGGAGACCGGTCAGGAGCTTAGAGCTTGTCCCGGCTGGGGCGGTGCCCCGCTGGTGGGAGAGTCCTGGTTAGGAGGAAACCTCACTAGCCGACGGTAGGTCGGCGCCGGATCTCACCATCCAGCGTGGGAAGATCACCGCCATCTCCCGAGAGAGAGAGAGAGAGAGAGAGAGAGAGAGAGAGAGAGAGAGAGAGAAAACATGCACTACACTAACGGGACTAATGACCAGAGCAGTTGACGCGCCCGGAAACATGAATAAATCAATCAATCAATCAATCGAAGCACTGGCAGAGCCCGCAGTCACCAAGAATGAAGAAAGCTCAAATGTTCAAATCAAAATTCAAAGTCATGATGATTTGTTTTCGACATGCGTGGAATTTGTATATAAAGTGGTTGCCTGAAGGTTAAACAGTGAGAGAACAGAAATATTATCTTGAGATTCTAACTACTCGCCGTGAGCGAGTAGGAAGAAAGCGTTCTGAGTTGTGGAAGAACAATCATGGATTTTTAAAATCATTTATTTTAGGTAACTTTATTAATATCTAAGGTCATTAACCATCACTAATGATTTACACCAGAGATAAATTGTATAAATTATTGCAATTAGAAATATTTACAATAGTGTTTTAAATTTGTTTACAATAAATTATGGATTCTGCATCATGACAACGGTCTAGCTCACACGGCACTGATTAAGTCGTTTTAGGCTAAGCATGTGTAATCGATAAAGTCGAGTTACATATTCGAAAAACTTCATTCTACCTTCGCGAGAGAATGTGAGAAATTCTAAACGATTCAGAAAAGTTGTCATAGATAGTGCCACAAGGAGAAGGCAAATTTAAGAAACTCACTTAGGCAAGTTTAATCGACCAATCAGAATTAGGTTCGAACCGTCACAAGAATATCTCTAGCGTTCGAAGGAAACTGCCATTTTTGCAGAAGCGTTAGAAGGGACGACATCGTTTGGCACACCGAGCTGCAGAGCAAGAACAATTGGTCGGGAAGCAAGTGCATAAGAAGCTTATTGAAGGTAATCTATTTTATGATAATATGATAAAAATGTTCATTGAAATATAAGAAATTTAAATAGTGAATGATATCGAAAAATTGCTGGTACAAGATTAGCTGTACATTACACGATTTTCATCAAGGAAAACTCGTATATTTCGGCAAACATTGAAATTATGAACAGGAAGCACACATCTAATGGTAGAATGTTTCTTTCTGTTTCAGCTTTTTTTATATTGCTATTTTTGCTCCGTATTTAATACAAAGAATATTGGATTCGCATCTCATTCACGCGTCTGTTAGTAAATTTTACTTTGGACGATTTAAGAAATGGAATGGAATTTCCTGGCAATGCAACCCCGAATGGCGCGAGGAGCTGCTATTCAGACTGCGTCACTACGAACGAGGTAGACGACAGCGTGGAAGCTCCCTCTGGTTGCAACTTCTGAAGCGTGACCTTGACGTCGCAGTTTTCGGCGCTCGCCGCGACCAACGGCTTCTTCGTGTGATAAGCGTCGTGAGTCGCACAAATTTCATATGAACTCGGTTCGTGGTTGTCATTGAAGTTAGCAAAACTAACAAAGTTAATCTGAAAGCGAATTAGCTTCTCCCAAGTATATTCTGTAATACAGTTCGAGTTTATTAAATGTCAATAGCAAATTTTGCAAATTACCGGACCAGTCGTAAAACGAGTACAGATAAGAATATAAGATTTTAAAACTGTAAAACACTTCATGTAAGGGTGTGTCAATTGTAATCTATTTTAATGTTCATTTTAATGTGTGTTCACAATATTTAACCACAAGGATTAGAGGTCATAATTTTATTTAATTTTTTTCAATTGAAAAGTTCTTGCATTCTGAATGTCAGTTGAAATTCCAGTGGAACTTGACTTAAAACTAACTTCCTTGACACGCAAGTGGTGCGAACAACTTTTAAGAGTTTATTGAATTAGAATGTATATCTGATTTGTATCGAACCTGGGTCATTTAAACTAACCGGTCCGCGGCAAATTCTTTTTATTACAGATTACAGTTGTCAACGGTTACGGGCAAATTTTGGCATAGAGTATGAATTGTTGCGGCTATTGATCTTGGACGAAACGTGTCTCCTCCTTCTTGATGGCGCTCGCCATAGGAACGTAGATTTTATTTTTCGTAAATATGTTTTGAAAAAATGGAGATATCAATATGATTTATTCACTAATCGTTTATAAATAAAAAGCGGCAAATTTGGAGTACTGTTTGGTGTATATACTTATATTATTAGCAGATTTAGATGTGTGGTCCTGCTAACTTCCAATGGAAGTTAGCATGAACATCAATTTTTTTGAGAGAATGACCCGCAGCAAACTTTTTGTTTTCACATCTTAAGTACGGCAAAAAAGCGTCAAATTATGAGCTGTACAGTTTTGTGATTGGGTGAATTGGTCCTGCTAACTTCCAAGACGTTATCAATACTATTGTCTGGAAATGGTTCAGAACTAAAGTTGAAATAGTGGAGGATAGTCGACGTGATTTTTGATGTAGTTTCTATAAGAGAATATATCTAAGACGAAAAGAATCTATCTCGACTATAAGAATAAAAGAATCTCTCTACTTTTGCCTTTCATTGATGTGCATTAAAAAGACGTACCCACTCATTAGGATAGTGAACATCATTTGCAACTATTCCTATAAGAAAACGTGACGTTTCTGATCTACGTTACGAATTCGAGTAACGTCGATGGATTACTCGAGTCATTCGTTTTACGCTTTCCTATAAATAAGAGTCGAGGGTGAGCGGAATATTTTATTTTAGGTCGCTTTATAAATGTCTAAGGTCATTAGCCATCACTATTGATTTACACCAGATACATTTCATAAAATATTACAAACAGAAATATTTACAATAATTTTTTAAAAATTTTTTTACAATAAATTATGGATTCTTCATCGTGACAACGGTCTAGCCCACATAGCACTGATTAAGTCTTTTTAGGCTAAGCATGGGATCCGTGTTGGAATATTCACCCTAATGACGAGACCTACCCGTATGTCACTTGTTATGTTCCCCAAAGTGAAAGAAGCATTGAAAGAAGCTATATTTGCGAAAGTTAAAGCTGTGAAAGAAAAAGCGACGGATACCATGCAAATGATTTCAGAAAATGACCTTAAACCGTTTTGAACAATTGGAAATTCGAATAGAGAGATGTATGGAGCGCGGAGAGGAATATATTGAAGGGATAATGTGGAAGTTGTTAAGAGAAAAAAAGCAACATGTCACAGCAAAAATATTGTTTCTTTTTTCAAGCCACACCTCGTATTGAGTTTCCACGTATGTAAATATTCTTTAATTCTGGCACTGACACTTCTGTCAGCTTGACCTACGAATTTAGCTTTATAGATGAGACAGTGGAGTTCATAAACCGTAGATTGCATAATGAATGAGGTGATTGGTAGGAGAGAGTTAGTGCTGGATATATTCTAAGTGTACATTTAAAAAAATAAAATAAAAAATGTCTCTCATTACACACAGCCCCAGAAGTACACTGCAACCCCTTTTCAAATTTGCCTCCACGCAGTCTCCCGACTTTTGACCCATATTGATAGGTGAAAGGTTTAACATATTGTTTTACATTTATTTGAAAATTGTTTAAGGAGTAAGAATTCTGAATAATTATTTTGATTGATTAGTGATTCCGGGCGCTTGAACTGCTGCAGTATTTATTCCCAAAGGAAAGTGCATCTTTTTATCGCAAGAGGTGGCGGTGATCTTCCCCCGCAGAATGGCGATCCGGTGCCGATCTACGTTGACTTGCGGGAATTCTCCCCAACCAGGTTTCTCCCAACAGCAGGACAACGCCCTAACACGGACAAGCTCTAAGTTCGCGATTGGTCTTCCTGCAGGTAGTGTAAGTAAGGGATGAGTATATGACAAAAAAAGAGGAAAGAAAGATGTTGCGTGGTCCGTGGTCCTTTGTTAAGGTACTGCTCTGGCCTCCGTCTGGACTTTATCAATAAAACCGATCAGGGTAGCTGCTCGCTAAAATGCTTCTGCAGACAGCGGTCCAATTCGTTCTAGCTATCTCGCTACTGTCGAAATTCTTGCCATTGCCGGGACTCGAACCCTTAGACCTCCCTTTCATAGGCACTCCCATGATGCTGCGAGCCATCTTTGCCGGTAAACAATTATATAATATTCATTATTTTTATTATCTTCTTTATTCTTTTTTAATATTTTTATTTAATTTTTACACTGATGAGATTGATGCACGTCGTCGAAAGCTGCTTCTCTTAATAACTTCAAATTAACAAAGATGACTTCCATTCTTTCTTTTTTCATACCATTATTCTACACTAGAAACGTTATAAAACTATTTAGAATATGAACCTTCATTCTTTTTGTTTTCAATAAACAGCATTTATTGAACATTATTTATTTTAAACATTTCAATCTTCGTTTTGCAACCTTCATCATAGCTAAATATCAAGACCGAAACTTCAGCAGTCATGATCTGTGTAATGGTGTCTCCGAAACAGACAAATCCAACTTTTAAATTTCGTACCTGCGCTCAAAAATTTTGATCTCTCGGTTTATTGCTCTCGGCATTCAACATTACATACTTCCCAACTTGTAATGAATTTCGACGAGATTGACAATTCAATATTTACGGTATTTTCTCTAAACCAAGGCCGCCATCCAAATTAACGAAATCGTCAGAAACCATGAATCGTAGACATTCAATTGGGATTACAATTACTTCCGTAATGAAGTGAAGGTGAATAGTGGCGTCACCAACCTTCACCGGCATTCACCTAGTATTGATGAAAGAAGCAACAGAAATTCAACGATGATAGCTAGAGTTTTCCTCCAGGAGGGCGAATGGATTCCTCCTGCCTATGCAGCTAGTGTCTGAAATCCGCCACCGCCGGGCCTCGAACGAGGGCCTGCCGGCCAGAGCCACTGCCGATACTGGTAATGCTGGCTCGCAGCTAAACTCGGTCAGTGTGAACCTAACATAAAAATTATTTATTTACTTGGACCACCGAGTGTAAATTTTTTTTAAAAACTGATCTGTTTCGGGGTACGAAATATTAAAACGCAAGTATACTGCGCCAGGAAAGTCTCTCCGCCGTATTAAAAATTGCATTTATGTTGGTAGCAACCTGATCACAAAGAAATAAGTGAAGGGCACAATACTTCCATGACCTGTTATGACTGTTAACCTATTAAAAGGTGTCACAGCGGAGACACTTTTCTGGCACACTATATTTATGGTCATAACCCCTGCTCCACTGCAAACAACTATCATCTGTTTCAAAATACGAATTATAAGACCACTAGTGTTCTAATAATTTAAAGCATCTTGTAAGTTTCTAGCAATATTGCCTTTAGAGACTCTCAGGATATATAGGCAAAATTTAAACACATTTTAGTGAATTTGAATATTTATGAAGAGGATAAAATGCACTGTATTTCTACCATAAGCTCTTATTATTGTTCTAGGTTAGTTATGAAACTCGACAAAGGCATGTTAGAATCCTCAATTCTAAAATAACTTAGCTATAACTAGGGCTGATAAGAAATTCATATTTGGCGGTAGCTTTGAAAAGAAGAAATTTCTCCCAGAAGAGGCGAGCGTCGCATGGGGCGTGGAGGGGGGAGGGGAGGGAAGGGAAGGGTGAGTAGGAGAGGGGGGAGGAGACGGGAGAGGATGTGGAGGGGATGGAGAGGACAGGGGAGGAAGGGGACAGGAGGGGAAGGGGAGGGAGAGGATGGGGAGGGCAGTGGAGGAAGGGGGGGAAAGGGGGGAAGGGGAGGGGGAAGGGGAGGGGGAGGGCATGTGCATGGAGGGGGAGGGGAGGGGAGGGGGCTCGAGATATTAATGGCGGCTCGGGCCGCGTCCGCCTCGCGCGGCATGCAGCGCGAGGAATTCCGGGAGGCGCACACCCTAATGAATTTTATCAAGAGACGTCGACTGCATTACTTTCGCCACCCCCCACACGACGCGCCTCCCAATTCCGCCACATTGCAACGCGAGGTGGGAGAGTCCGGCTCGGAGAGGACCAAAAGAAGTTGCTGACAAAAAGAGCAAAACCTATTGGTTCTGTATCCACACAGCTCGTCGTATTCATTGTGAGTTCCAAAATATTCCAGTTCTGCATCGGCACTGCTACTGGCACGTCGATCATCATTTGAAATATTTTTAAACAAACAGATCCCGAGAGTTTACAAAAGTACGTATTATTAATTTTTTGAAAATTCAAAATTTTTATGCGTCTTCCTACATCTACAATAATGAAGATAGATTTTTCCATTAATGAAATCTTTTCTTTAAATTTTAAAATAGAGGAATTTACAATTTTTGGAAATTTTGAATCCTTTTGCGTAAATTTGCGCAAAAATGTAGGTAATTTGTACTTTCTCGTATACATACGTATACACGGAATAGTATAAATGTAATATAAGAAAGTTATGTAATGCTGCGGAAAATTGATTTCGAGATTTCAACGGAAACACTCGTTTTGGGGTCCCGTGCTACCGAAAGTGTTTTTTGTGCCAAACCAACCCTATATTATGGCATAAACGCCATATTGCACTATTCTTTTGTTGTTTTTTTCAAAAATTACAAAATTGTAATATTTGTGACTTGTCTCCCACGTCAGTAATATTTACATTAGAGGCGATTTCATCACATTAATCGTGCATTTGTATTTATGAGTACATGTGCTTTAAATAATGTCATATAAAGTTTCTGGAAAACTCAAGTTTTTTGTTTAAAAAATCAAAATTTCGAATGTCAGAAACGCTCAAACGCCATTATCTCAAAAATGGCTCTAATTTTTTTCTTGAAATATTTCCAACGGATAGAAGTAATGGCACTGTCTAATATGTCTTAACGTTCATTTTCATGCATTCTTTTGCTTTTCAAAACTGACACAAATATCTTTGTTTTAAATGTCTCTCACACCGTTAATATGCACATTTCAAAATATTTGTATACATTATTGGGTTTGTGTGTGGAAGTATTTAAAATTATTTAAAATGATGTTTTTCGCAAACTAAGTAGTTTTTGTGAAAAAGACATTCAATTTTCGCATTTACTGTAACGCTTAACGCCATTTTCTTAAAGACGGGTCCAATTTTTTCAATAACAAGTGTTATTTAGGAGGAGGTTTTAGCCTTCTTTAATGTTCTTAAAATAATATTTCTTTTCTACTATTTGAAAACCGACAAGTTGAGAAAATGTCAAAAAATTGTACTTTGGGCGGTGATAGATAGCTGCAGGCAAGAAGGATGGGCAAGACTGTAGAGTACCCGTCCACACCAGGGAAATTAGAAAAATTTACTTCGAGTAAGTGTGTGCTATTCTGCATCACCACTAGTTCTAAATTGAAGAAGATATTAGGCAAGAAATTATTTAATATTCTTTATTGCTATTCACACTTTTACTTTCTGGCTATCACTTACGCAAAGGAGAGAATATTATGTAATCCTACGCAAATAAGGGTGAAATTTTGGTTTAAAATTCCTTATTACTGGGTTCTGGTAACGAAAACGTGGCTATTCACGTGCGGATCGGTATTTTTTCTTTCTACAAACCTGGAAAATGTCAACAATTTCCACGCCAATATAGATACATCAGTTTACTTTCCTCAATAGCAAAAGTGTTCAAAAAACGTATTTTGAATAGACTTCCAAAATACATGAGGCAAATTAGTGCCAGACATCAAATTTGGATTGGGACCAAATCATGTAAAATGCCATCAACTGTTAGGACTAATAGAAAATATACGGTCCTATAGATAAACTATTGGTGCTATAGAGCACATCCTTAATCGTCCTGAGTAATGGTTACATAATACTACTTATGCTACAATTTCTCTTCGTATTAACACATCTCAGTTATTTAATTTAGCAAGGTTTTTCAATTTCGTTAGCGTTTGCTTAACGGTTTTGTCCCATCCTCTTACCAGCTTCTATTTATCGTCGCTCGAAGTACATTTTTTTGGCATTCTCAAATTTTCGGTTTCCTAATAATAAAACAGAAATATTACTTTAACAGTATTAGTATTAAAGAAGAGTAAACCCTTGTCCTAAATTGATATTTCTTTGAAAAATTTGAAGCCGTTTTTAGAAAATGGTGATTAAGCATTACTGTAAAATTTGAAGCATTTTTCACAGGAATCTATTGAGTAATCGAAAAACTTCATTTGAAGTGATTTGAAGCACATTCACTAACAAATGCAATAATATATACAAAACTATGGAAATGTGCTTGTTAATGGCGTGAGAGATATTTTTAAAAAATACGTCTTTGCAATTTTTGAAAAAACAAAAGAATAAACAAAATTGTACTTTAAGTCATATTAAAGTGTGCAACAAGCCCTATCGATTGATTGATTCATTTTTTCGCGATTCCGAGCACATCAACTGTGAGAATATGAAATGATTCAGTATAGATTAAAAAAAATATAAATCTGATTTGTCTCTAGACACCGGGACGGAACGAAGATACATTTTCCGCCTTAGTATAAAAGAAGAGTAAAACCTTGTCCTATATTGATGTTTCTTTGAAAAATTTAAAGCGGGTTTTAGAAAATGGTGATTAAGCATTACTGTAAAATTTGAAGCATTTTTCACAGGAATCTATTGAGTAATCGAAAAGCTTCATTTGAAGTGATTTGAAGCACATTCACTAAAAAATACGGATTGGTGTGAAACACGTGGTATTTGGGAAAAATGTAGTTATCATCTTACTGTCTCACCTTCCAATGTACTTACGTAGAGAGTGGATGAGTGTACATGGGTGATGTACCTGACGTGTTACCTCCAAGGAGTAAAGTTCAAAACTCAGCACAGAGAAACAAATATTGCAGGTTGTAGATATTTTTATACATATTCATGTTGAAATAATAACATTAACATTTGCATAAAATATTAATATTTGAAAGTGTTCAGGCATATCAGTAGCCCTGTAGCCAGATGCGCGCCACCGCTAAAAAGATTTATTAAAAATTAATAATTATTAGTAATGGTTGCGTGCCCGAGATCCAAATGCGCGCGCCAGCAAGTGGGGCAGCGGTCGATAGAGCGCAGCATTGTCGCGCTGCGTCCAAGCGGCCGCGCTGCCTCCCCAGCCACGACGCATCGCCGCCCGGCCTCCCCATTGGCTGGTGGGGGGCGCCTTTATATCCGGCGGCTAGCATAGTGCGTGCCTTTTGTCACAACTAGTTCGCTTTGATTGATTGGTTGATTTTTTCTGGTTTCTGGGCGCGTCAACGGATTTGGTCATTAGTTCCGTTGGTATAGTGCATGTTTTTTTTGCGGGAGATGGCGGTGATCTTCCCCCGCTGGATGGCGAGATCCGGCGCCGACCTACCGTCGGCTAGTGGGGTTTCCACCTAACCAGGACTCGCCCACCAGCGGAGCACCGCCCCAGTCGGGACAAGCTCTAAGCTCCCGACCGGTCTCCCGGAATATGTGGTAGTGTAGTGTAAGTGTGTGTGTGTAAGGGGAGAGGATATGACAAGGAAGAGGAAGGAAAGATCGCGCGCGGTCCGTGCCCGTTTGTTAGGATACTGCTCCGGCATTCGCCTGGTGTTGATCGGAGAAACCACGGAAAACTACCGATCAGAGCAGTCGGCCGCTAGAATTCTCCTCCAGACAGCGACTGAATTCGACGTAGCTTAAAAGCGTGTAATGTACAGCTAATCTTGTACCAGCAATTTTTCGATATCATTCACTATTTAAATTTCTTATATTTCAATGAACATTTTTATCATATTATCATAAAATAGATTACCTTCAATAAGCTTCTTATGCACTTGCTTCCCGACCAATTGTTCTTGCTCTGCAGCTCGGTGTGCCAAACGATGTCGTCCCTTCTAACGCTTCTGCAAAAATGGCAGTTTCCTTCGAACGCTAGAGATATTCTTGTGACGGTTCGAACCTAATTCTGATTGGTCGATTAAACTTGCCTAAGTGAGTTTCTTAAATTTGCCTTCTCCTTGTGGCACTATCTATGACAACTTTTCTGAATCGTTTAGAATTTCTCACATTCTCTCGCGAAGGTAGAATGAAGTTTTTCGAATATGTAACTCGACTTTATCGATTACACATGCTTAGCCTAAAACGACTTAATCAGTGCCGTGTGAGCTAGACCGTTGTCATGATGCAGAATCCATAATTTATTGTAAACAAATTTAAAACACTATTGTAAATATTTCTAATTGCAATAATTTATACAATTTATCTCTGGTGTAAATCATTAGTGATGGTTAATGACCTTAGATATTAATAAAGTTACCTAAAATAAATGATTTTAAAAATCCATGATTGTTCTTCCACAACTCAGAACGCTTTCTTCCTACTCGCTCACGGCGAGTAGTTAGAATCTCAAGATAATATTTCTGTTCTCTCACTGTTTAACCTTCAGGCAACCACTTTATATACAAATTCCACGCATGTCGAAAACAAATCATCATGACTTTGAATTTTGATTTGAACATTTGAGCTTTCTTCATTCTTGGTGACTGCGGGCTCTGCCAGTGCTTCGATTGATTGATTGATTGATTTATTCATGTTTCCGGGCGCGTCAACTGCTCTAGGGAACATTCTGGTTTACTCGCATTACAGCGCGAGAGAAATATGTGCCCCACAATCATTATAGAAGTTATAGAATTCTCGACAAACGCCACGGTAAATCATACTGACAAAACGTGCTATTTAAAATAAGGCCGGTGAGGCCCTGCCTTAAAGAAATGGAGTGGGAGTAACGACATCTATCTCTAGCTACTGGGTTCAGTACATCATCTGCTATACTTTTTCTCCAATCGCTGTCTGTCCCTGGCCCAGTGCATAAAGTAAGCGTGCCAGCCCAGGTCTCACAGCTCGGGTTGCGCGGTGGGCCAAAGCAAAGACCACACTGGAATTTACAGTGGGGGTAATATTTTTGGTCAAGTATGGTAAGAAAGTCATCGTAATTTTAATTTCAATATTCATTAAATTCTCATGTTTGCTTATTCCAGTAGTGCTGGAGTTCAATGCACGTCACTGGCGTCACTTGGGGGATGACTACGGTTATGCGGTTAGTAATTGCAGTGAATGTTTTATCCTGAGAGGTGGCGGTGTTGCCTCCTGCTAGAATGAAAGATCCGACGCCGACTTTTCCCTTTTCATGTATCTCCACCAAGGAAGGAACACGCTCTTAAGTTCGCGACAAGTGTGGTAGTGTAGTGCATGTAAATGTGTGTGTGTATGTGTGTGTGTGTGTGTGTGTGTGTGTGTGAAAACGGAGAAGAAAGGATTAGAAGAAGGAAAAAATCGATCTAAGATACTCCTCCGGCGGGTATGGTTCGTCTGGTACAGAAGCACGCAACATTACCGACCAAAGCAGGCGGCCGCTAGCGTTCTCCCCCAGACAGCGACTGATTTCGATTGATTGTTAGAAGTTCGGGGCGCATCAACTGCTAATGTCATTAGTCCCGTAAGTGTAGAGCATATTCTTCCTCGGGAGGTTGCGGTGATCTCCCCCGCTGGAGGGCGAGATCCGACGCCGACCTACGGCCGACCAGCAAGGTTTCCCCAACCAGGTATCTCCCACCATCGAGGCACCGCCCCAGCCGGGACAAGCACTAAGACACTAGACACTAGACACTAGACAACAGCCTACTGTATAATGCCTGTTAGTGTGTGTGTGTGTGTGCAAGTAAGGGATGAGGAGAGGACAAGCAAGAGGAAGGAAAGTTCGCGCGCGGTCCGTGGCCTGTTTGTTAGGGTAATGCTCCATCATTCGCCTGGTGCTGATCGGGAAAACCACGGAAAACTACCGCACAGAACAGCCGGCCACTAGAATTCTCCCCCAGACGACTGAATTCGACCTAGCAGACAAGTTAGTGTCGAAAATCCTCCCACTGTCGAGTCTGGAACCTAGGAACTCCCAATAAGAGGCGCTCCAGTGACATCAGTTGATGCCCCTAGCTACCTCTCCCGGTGCTGAGTTGAACCTAGCTGTGCGGCTCGTGCCGAAAATCCACTTTCATCGGAGCTCGAACCGTAGGATATCGCGGAAAGAGAAGCTGCAGACTACACAATAATGCGCGCGCTTTGAGCTAACGCTGCCGGTACAGCGCGTCGATTCGTCAGAGATGCTTTTCGCTGCCGGAACGAGGAAGGCAACGAAGGCAGGAAGAGGGCGTGGGCGGAGGGGTGGGGCGGCGACGCGACGGTGGCGCCGCCTCCGCCCCGGGCCGCTCCCGTTTCTCCCGCTGCCTTCCGTTTCCCTTTCGGGTTTTAAATTAACTCGGAAAGTGATGAATCCCCCGCGTGCGCGAAGAAAGACGCCTCCAGTCTGATTCCAAACTAATCACGTCGTCTCCGGCGCCGGCCGCCAGGAGCGCCTTCGTCGCACCGCCTGGAGTGCCCTCGCCGCCGCCCCTTGCGCCCTGTGGTAGCTGGCGTGTCTTAATTAAACCGCAGTTAAGTTGGAGAACGCGTCAACCTCCCGAGTGAACCGGAGGTCACTGGCTTTCGATCCGAGAGCTCTCGGAAAGCAGTCTGGAGATTCTTTGTTTAAACGTTTCTTAGTCAATACAGCATTCGAAGAACTGATGTACACGTGGAGAAATACTCCATCAATAGGTACATCGTATTTAAGAAGATATTTTTGTAAATACATTTAGGTTCTTTTGATAGTTTGAACCAAATTACGCAGATGAAAGGACTATCTTGAAAATGTTTTGGATGAGCAATCAAATCTAAGTCAAATAATTAAATTCTGTGAGGAAATAGGTATTAGGATTATTATAATAGGAAATATGTATGAAATTTAGATGTTTTTTAAAGTTAAAAAGAAATTGGAAAAGGGAACAATGTCTGACCGTGAATAGGGTCACGAACCCATTTTGAGTGGCCTTCGATTGCGAGAAGCATTAAATTTAATTGTTTAAATTTTGACCATTTTAAGGATTAAATGTTTATGCTAAAAGTTTTGTTAAGAAAATAAATTATTTTATGTATTACTTGTCTTTAATTTGCCGTTTTTTTAAAGAATTTTGAGAACGAACGGTCTTTGAAAGTGTTTTCCGATCGACTGTGTTCATTATATAAGAATGATTTTCTACATATTCCCATGAACTATAATATGCTCATAAACTGCCAAAAACTATCGTCTTTCCTTCGCGTACTATATACTTTATACAAAGGATTAGAAATATTTAAAAAAATTATAATTTGTAACGAAATTCGAAATTCAAAATGTTACTGAGTGGTACAACAATATCCCTTAGTTTTAGAAGCTATACAAAAGTAACGTACTTGTCTCAGTGTTTATTTGATTTATCGTTTTCTGTCGGTAACGTTTCTAAATATTTCTCTAAGAAAACGTCAGTATTGCATAGTCTTAGAAAATAACAAGATTTTCATGTCAGTTCGGAGTGCGAGGACATTTTAAAATACACTTATTTAATTTCCATTGTTTCGGTTTACCTATTAAATAAATACCTACATACATCTGATACATTCATTTACATGATTTACTTTCGTAAAGATTTTTGACCCTGAATAATGGCATATTTGGGAATGGCGTTTTTAATGCCAGTTTAAGATTGCGTCGATTGAAAATGCATGAAAAGAGAATAATCTTGATAAAGTGTTGTTAATGTTTTATTTTTATTTTGTATTGGCACATTATATTTCTAGAATTTATTGTATCTAATAATTACATATTCATTCGTTATAGTAATGTGGTGTGCCTATAGTTCACTTCAGTACTACTGGTTGAAGCAGTTTTAAAATTCATGACTAAAAACAAGATTCATTATTTAAAGTATTGCATTTTATTAAAGTTTATATTGTGAAAATTTATTTTATTTAATTCTAATAATAAAACGAAAGTGAAATAAAGTGAAAATAGGCATCTGTTTATTTCTAAAGAAAATGTTGTTATGAAACTCAGGATGTAAACCCCGATGCAACGGGAAGTGGCTAGCACCTGTTTTGCAAGGTTGATACCTCTTGAACTGATACCTCGGTCACTCGGATGCAGGGCGTGGCTGAGAGAGGAGATCCGCCCTGTTAATTCTTATTTTTTCCATTTTGCCTTGCGGACGTTGTTGCAATGCTTGCTTTTTCTTTCGGTGTACTTTGGTAATTTAACGAGCGCTTTGAATGTACTCTGGTACTTGGTAATTTAACTAGCGCTTTGAGGGCGTAAATGTGACTTTACTCTGAGAATATATGCCTTATTCATTTCGCAGTAGTTAAAATCAAATTTACGTAATGTTTTGCATTATATTTTAAATAATGTAAGAATTTTTCATTTTTGTCATGAGTTGAATTACGAGGTAGATTCACAAGAATTCTCTCGTATGAATGAGAATGTAATTTCAGTAGTATTTACTTTCTTTTTTTTTGAAACCAATTACTTTACGATTGTTGCGTTACTCGAGGTTCTCTAGTTCATCGATATTTTCTGTATTCAAAGTATAGGCGTGGACGGGCACTGTTTGTGATTATGAAAAGTTTGAAATATGTAAATAATTACTTTTACTTTCATGTATCTGTTTACTACTTAATGTAAATTCTAACTTGAGACATGAAAATATGGTTTCTCAATCAAGCTTTTCACGTCTTTCATTAAGTATTAACTTGTTTACAAGTACGCAGTTTTTATCTACTGTGTTTAAACAATTCTCATTTTGAGCTTTCAATATTGTATAATTATGCAACAATTACTACAATACTAATTGTTTTTTTCTTTATTTTAATGAGATACTGTGTTTCAGAAATGAGCTAACATTTTTACTATCAAGACTTGTTTCTGTATTTTGTAAGGAGTGGTATCTTGTAATTTATGAGATATTGTGTTTCAAAAATGAGCAAGCGTTTTTAATATTTAGACTCTTTCTGTATTTGGTAATAGTGCAATCGATGGGGAGCCAAAAAGGGGCCCACCTTTCAAAAGGTGAGGTAGAAAATTTTATTTTTATTTTGTTTATATAGTTATTTGCAAGAAAACATTATGTTTTCCATTTGGAAATACTTCGGGAAAAGTTTTAGTAGCCAAAAAACCAAAAACTTTTCGAGGATTTTTTGGGTTTTGCGTAATAGCTCTTAATGGTTGATCTTAGCGCGAAAATAGTTATGTACAATTTTAAAGGCGATAAAATTCTCTACAACTGTGCTTTATAAATTATTTTTATCAAATAAATGATTTTCCACTTGGCGAAAATGTTTTTTTTACATACTCTACAGTTAGCATGATTGTCATCTTTCGAGTTCTGTTCAAAATAATTCCAGACTTCACTCTTTTTTATTTATGGAACGCACTAATCTAGTCGCTTTTCGGTCAAGTGCAGAACTAAACTCAATAGCTCCGTCAGATGCCTCTGCGGTGGTCTGAGGAGGGGAGTATCCCGGGAAGAAACGCTGAGATTGAGCATTGCTTATCGTGCCTGTCGTCAGTAGATTGCCGGGAGCTCACAAGGAAAAGTTTCCCAAATCTGAATTGGTCACGAATTGCGTGCTATCTCAAGAGATGGTCACATGCGCGTGTGGGATAAAGAGCGGGGCACGGCGCTCGGACATTGCAGCGTTGGGTAATTTCAATGATTGTAAGTGAATCTGAACAGACGGACACTTCCTTGTTGCTAACAGAAGACAAATAGGAGAAAGAGGAATGTAAAGAGGAAAATTCTTCCGTAAGATCAGAAGAGATGGGGAATGTCATAAAGAATTATAAGTATCGAAAAAGTATCTAGTCATTTTCCGGAAGTATCGATCGCTATCGATACCATCAGAGTATCGATCGCTATCGATACCATCAGAGTATCGAGGGTATCGAGGTATCGAAAGTATCGAGGACTCATCTCTAATTTAAAGCTATCACCTCCGATTAGCGGCTGCCCGGCTGCTCTCGGAGAGGGTAGTTGCCGTCTACCTGAAATTCTGATGGGCCAAAAGGACGCATGCATAAAGGAGCTCTTGGTCCATCGACCAGTGAAAGAGTTTCTAGTCTACACTTTACATTTAATCACTAAGATGATTGGTTTACACATTACATTTAATTACTCAGATGACTGTTGCTACAATTATTGAGCTTTAGTTTCTATAAATGACGCCATAACAACTACAGATAGCCCAGCGATGTCAGTCAGTTAATAATTAGGCCATGCGGACTTTTGACTAAGCTTCTGGCTGTTGCGTCGATGTTGAGGCGATGATGTCCTTCTCAGAGTCACATTTGTCGCGGTCAAGTCCGGCCATGAGCGGCCGCGCCTGCGTAGTCCCAAGGCTCCAGCGTGGCTCTCTGCGGCGTCCCGAACGATGTCCAAACTGCCTCGTACAGTGACGTTGGCGGAGCGCCACACACCTCAGCGACCCGACGTACTGTGGGGTATTTGGCCTATTTAGGCGGCCAAAAGTCGATTTTACAAATTTAACTCCAGACAAATAAAAAATATCACATTTTAAGGCTAAAAGGTCAGAGAATAACTTGCTACATAAATTTTAACAGTAGGCGTAACTTGTCTGAACTTATCTACTCGCGAAGTGCGCCTGTTCGTTCTTGACTCCAGTGCGGGATTTACATTCTAAGGTATTCAGCATTCTAAGGTAAGGTGTAATGTAGATATTATTGCACCGCATTTGGGGCATGGTTGTGGGTTGGATTTTTTAAGTATATAACAATATTTCAGATTAAAATGACCAATCCGTAGTCTAGAGATGACAACGCTATCTCTTCTTTTAAGGCAGATTTTCGGCAGGGCTGGTTCCAGTACGGAGTTTCTACCTAGATACATTTTTGATGACTTTAATTTCCATCGTAAGTATCAATATTTGAAGAAGGATGCCTTGAAAAGCTTTTTAATGCCTTTTGTATTGCCACGAATTTGAGAATAAAAACTTCGAAATGTTTCCATTTTTGCATATTTATTAGCTTTCTCATTGCCAGTGATTGCCCTGTGGGATGAGATCCAAACAAATTAGATTTTTATCCCCTTTTCACCTTGAATAAATACAAGTTCTTTGATTTTTTGTATGATGGGATAACCAGTATGTCTATTTTCTATGGCTTTAAGGGTTGACATTGAGTCAGTAAATATTGCAATGGGCAAGTAATTTGTTTGTTTGTTTGAGGCTGAATTCAATGGCTTTAAGAATAAGTACACTTCCAGATCACGATAAGTACACTTCCTATTTCACCACTAAAAGAAGCCAAAAATGTCCACAAAATATTGAAACCAAAAAATCTGAGTTTGTTGTTTCCTGTTTTCCAGATATGTCAGTTTGACTCAATAAACAGATTCATTTGCTTTCTGCGCTTTTAAATTTGCCTGGTATTGTCTATTGTATCTTACTAGATCGTCATCATCTACGAAACCCAAAGAATAAATTCGGTGGTTACTGCAGAAATCTTGTGATAATCCATATGGATTTGTAAAAAGAAGTTATATCCACAACAAAAATCATTTTTTATTGTGGAAGACAACTCCATTTTACCCATCCAAACTGGTTGATAATGAGAACTATGAATAATTAGTTTCTTATATTTAACCCACCAATTACTCATTGTGCGAGTTAAGGAGAAGCGACCCACGACGGAATATCGTCCGATAAGCAGTGTGGACGGAGTCCAAGTTGCCGCCGGTCTGTTGACAGAGGAGAGAGCCCACCAAGCCGGCCTGTTTGCATCGCCTTTGGGTCAGTCTGCCGTTAACTCACGGAGTCAACAGATAAGCAGCGGCCGAGAAGGAGCGCGTAATTCCAGGACCGCATTCTCCCAAGGATCTGCAGTCCGCTTCTGAGAGCAGCCGTCTCCTACAATATCCATCCAGCTCCGAGAAATACTTAGCGCAATAATTCGAATCGTGTTAAATTAATTTGTTGAAGGTCATTAATTATTAAAACAATTTTATGACAATACTATTATATTTCGTGACGATTGTTGCACTAACAGACCTAACACTTGGTCAGGTGGAAGAGTAAACTTCATAACTCCATAACTCATCTATCATATTCAAAATTTACTTCATTGATGAATATAGCAAAGCTGTCCTTTCATGTTTTAATCTTAAATGCACTCGTGTTTCACATTAAGGCAAATTATAAGGTAATATAATGGTGTAACCATACAAAGGTGTTACAGGTTTCATAACATTGCCATTCATAAAGCAAGAGACAAATATTTAGAAACAAACGTTAATACACAAACCAAGAGAAGTAAAATATATGTGATTAAAAAGATGTATATTAATTTTAGCGAGATATAACTGTTGTTGGATTTAATCCTGACAATGAGAATAAATCTTCAGCCGATGAACACGTTCATGGGTCAGTTAAGTCGTTCGTTGTTTTCGTCAAATTGGCACCGCGACGTGACGACGCGAATTTCCTGCACTTTAATGTTGAATGGGCGGCTTCTGTGACGATCTCTTTTGCCCTTCGGCGACATCTGCAGGCCGCCTCTAGGGAGGGGGGCGATTGGTGTCTGGGGGAGGGGGAGGGGGGCGGCGAGCCGTCGCTGGGCGCCATCCGAGGGAGCCGAAGCACAAAACCAGAAGGGCGAAGGACGAGGTCGGGGGCCGCGAGCTCGAGCTGGGTCGATTTTCCGCTTCAGTGACAGTTCGGCGACAGGCGTACCAACCGCAGCCGTCGGCGACCCGTTCGGTATCTGTCCGAGCGGCCGTGATGATTTTTCTTGGCGCAGCGGAGGCGAGAGAGGCCGGGCTCCGACTGGGCGACAGATGACGCTTTGGAGCACTCGAAGTGAGGCGGAAAGCGAACAGGGCGGAGGCGGAAGAGGCAGGAAAAAGAGGATTACAGGAGACAAGGTCAAGGGATTGAGGTAGATGATGCGAGCTGGGCTACTTGAGGGAGAGAGGTGGAGATTTAGTCGGTTTAGACTTTCTGTCCTTTAAACGTTAGAGATTTTTTTCCGTCGTTCCGCTTCGTGTAAGAGATATTAAAGAAACTCCGCATGCAGTAGTAATGAAGATTGCGCATTGGCTTCCGAAACTTAGTGGTTAAAATCGGGTAAGGGCGGTGGATTTTTGGAAGGTGAAAACAAAAATCCCAGTGGGTACATAATGCTTGTTCCATGCAAAATAATTGGCTACATAGCCCAGAAAATTTAAATACTCCGACAATTATCACATAAGATCAATATCATAAATTGACAAAATATAATTCATCATATCACAAGAAAGCCTCTTTGAAATCTACGCGAACAGACGATTGAAAAACTCGCGATCTGAAAAATTCATCGATATATTTTACATTCACGTAAATCGAATAATCTGTGGCAAATGGGATCCATTCTTCTAGCTCGCAACTATCACAATACGAACCTGAGTCAAAATCTGACTTCCATCACGTCTCATGGAAACACAAATAGAATCTGAATGACAATCCGCTTACATCTAAATGGCTTCTAAACCCAAACAAAAAATGTTAAAATGGCGCTATTTTTCGGAACGCCGCAACGCGACCCATTCAGGGCGCTCAAAAGCCGTAAATGCGGCGCGACTCGCAATTTTTAATTCCATTCTTTCATTCCGTTTCGGTAAACGGCCGATTTCCGCCCGCGGCCATGGAACAGTGTTTCATGCGCCTCCGCTTTGCAGCAAAAGGGCAACGGCGCGGCGTGAGGCAGATAGAAGGCGATTGGCGCCTGAGGCGGAAGCGGGTCTACCCTCGTTCACTTGTTGCCTATTCGGCGGGCAGTTTCAGGGTGTTCATTTGCGTTAATTGTACTGAATCGGCCACCGGAAGCGGTAGCTGAGTGCATTAACTGATGTCACTGCAGCGCCTCTGACCGGGAGGTCCTAGGTTCCCACTCCCCGCGACGATTTTCCACTCTAGCTTTTCAGGTAGGTTAAATTCAGTCGCTGTCTGGAGGAGAATTCTAGCGGCCGGCTGCTCTAATCGGCCGTGGTTTCTCCGATCAAAAGCGAATGCCGAAGCAGTATCCTACCAAACAGGCCAGGGTCCGCGCGCGATCTGTCCTTCCTCTTCCTTGTCCTATCCTCTCCTCTTACACACACACTTACACTAACATGCACTACACTACCACTTATTCCGGGAGACCGGTCGTGAGCTTAGAGCACGTCCCGGGTGGGGCGGTGCCCTGCTGGTGGGAGAGTCCTGGTTCGGGGAAAACCCCGCTTGCCGACGGTAGGTCGGCGCTGGATCTTGCCATCCAGTGGGGGAAGATCACCGCCACCTCCCGCCAAAAACATGCGCTACACTTACAAGTCTAATGACCAAAGCAGTTGGCGTGCCGACACGAGAAAGCCAATCAATCAATGAATCGGCCATCGTTTGTAAAGCTTCTTAGACAAGGAGGTGGTAGGTTCGATTGCTAACGGTAGTGAATTTCCGACTGCAACAATCTGACTGCAGAGAAAGAATTGTGGCGACCGGCTGTTTTCATACAGTGGTTCCGAAACTTTTGTTGCACGAACCTGAAGGTTCTGATTGATTGTATTCATTGCTGCTCCCGAACCCTACTAGCTCAAGGGTGGAGGAATCCCTTCAAACGAAGGGGCCGTAGGTTGCGCGTGGTCTTTCCGCCCTCATCGATTCTCCACCTCATTCCATTCTTATTGCCGGGCAATGGACTCGCTTGCATTCCACTACACCATCTGACATCCAGATCTCCCATTCAGCAATTGAGCCACCCGACGGTTCCAACTTAACTGGAGCGAAGAACTTCTCAATCGACAGTTCTTTGGCAGCGGACTCGCAACTGCACACGGCCGTCGCCTTGAGCGCTGGACGTTAATGCAGTATGCGCCGTTAATGATGAGCCACGATCCTGGTATAAGTACCAATGTTGAAGTTGATACATGAAAATTTTCATTTCTAGACTAAGTATAATGATCTGGCGAGATATGATGTAAAAATTTAAATTGATGACCATACCAACGTTTCAATTAATTTATTTTGTTCGTAACTTTGATGACTTAATCGCATTTATTAATTCCATCCTCTCGAAGACAGAGGTAAAATTGTTGATGGTAGACATAGGACGGTACTAAAATTGTTGATGGTACTAAACTTGGTATGTAATACGCAAGTTTTACACACATTTGAACGTATTAATTTAATATAAATTAATTGTTTTTCACTGAAGGAAATTTGAGCCTATGAAATAACGTGTAAGCACCAATAAAGTCTTAGAAAAATAATTTTACCCGAAATGGAATGTATTTTTCCCTTCGAGATTTATTATAATTATTAAACATTATATAAACATTAATTAAAACATAGTTTATCACAACACTTTCAGCTTGGTATTTGTTATAAACTTTTAATATGGTGTAACACACACAAACTTCAACGAATTATTTGAATCGCAAAAACCAAATTAAGTAACTGAAATAACATTATATTCTTCAAACTAAAATATCAAATTTTCTATCGTGTTGCTTCCGTGCTGGTTGCGATGTCACATTGTGCAGCCAAAACTCTCAATTGTGTGTTTCTCAATGTTTTCATAAATGCTTTTGAAAATACACTGTAAAAACTCACCAGGCATAACATGACACAAGTACGCTAAAAACAAAAGAATAGCAACTTCAAATTGTCAGGAAAATTAATCATTTTTATTCACTTGTAAATTCAGTGTTATCAAATACCAAAATAATCATATTTACTAATACGGGAAGAGTTTTGATAAATGCAGGGCGGATATCTATTAGAGAATGGTTTTAGTGATGAAAATACGAGGAAAAACGGTGTGTGACCAACAAATGTAACAGTTTGGAAAACACTTTAATAAACTAAGTTTATCGCGATTTCAGCGCAGCACAATCTACCTGCAATATTCAGAAGATTTTTTGTTGTTGTTTTTTGTTATTTAACGTCACATCAACATCTAGGTCATTAGAGACCACTATTGGAGTTAACGGAATGGTAACTGTGAAGATGAAACGATATGGTTATAAGGGGCGAAAGGACAAATACAACCATGCCCGAGGCGGGACTCAAACCCGCGACCCTTCGGTCCGAGAACACTACGACACTACTGCCTTAGCGATTTCGCCATCGGATCGGTTTAGAATATTCTGTGGAATCGAAACACTCTAGAAGGAAAGTTGTTTCTTCGACCCAGTATGGCTTTACAGCCATTCCTTTATTGTTTCTTTCTTTTACATTCCGTACCTTCAAACTTTTTTAAATACTTTTTTTCATTCAGAAATACATACTTTGGTTTACATTCACTTTTTCATAAGCATTGAATGGCTTCCAACTATTCTTATTTTGTAATCTAAAAAATTATCTCTTAACTACAGACCGCGAGCGGTAGGTCAGTGCAGGAAGTGATGTCACTGCAGCGCCTCTCACCGGGAGGTCCTAGGTTTGAGTTCTGACGGCGGCAGTCGCTGTCTGGAGGAGAGTTGTAGAGGCCGGCTGCTCTGATTGGTAGTTTTCCGTGGTTTCTCCGATCAACACCAGGGGAATGCTGGAGCAGTACCCTACCAAACGGGCCACGGGCCGCATGCGATCTTTCCTTTTCCTATCCTCTCCCCTTACACACACACACACACACACACACACACTAACATGCACAACACTACCACATATTCCGGGAGACCGATCGGGAGCTTAGAGTTTGTCCCGGCTGGGGCGGTGCCGCGCTGGTGGGCGAGTCCTGGTCAGGGGGAAACCCCGCTAGCCGACGGTAGGTTGGCGCCGATCTCGCCATTCAGGGGGGCGGAAGATCACCGCCCGATCTTCCAAAAAATCATGCACTTCATATACGGAACTAATTACCAAAGCAGTTGCAGCGCCCGGAAACACGAAAAAATCAATCAATCTAACTACAGGCTGGGGTAGGAAGATACAATCTGCATGCACGTAGGTACGTTTTAAGTTGTTCGAGAAAATGTTTAGGAAGGCGTTAAAAGGTATCGTTTTCTTATTGGTGTTGGAGTGTCCTTCAACCTTAGACCCGTAACTTGGACCTGTAACAACGCGTCCTGAGCAGGCGCGGAGATGCGCTGCGGCGTCGCGCCTCGGCGCATGGCCCAGCGGCGCAGAAGGGCGCCGGGAGCGGCTCCACCTAAATGCGGCGCTGATATTCTAAAGAGAGCGTCCTTCGCCTCGCCGCGCCTCGCCTCGCCTTTGGAGTTAAGGAACTAGTTGAGGCGCCCCCGCCCCGCCCCCGCCCAGCCCCCGCCCCCGTCCCGCCTCCGCCCCGCCCCCGTCCCGCCACCGCCTCGCCCCCACCCACGGCCCCGCCCCGCTCCCGCCCCTTCCCCGCCCACGCCCCACCCCGCCCACGCCCCCGACGCTGTGGCGGCGACACCAACTTGCACAGCGGCGGCGCCTTCGCGTCATAATCCCACGAGATTCTGCACGCGGTGGCGGGGAAGCGTAGAGGGCAAACGGAAGGAGAAGGAAACAAGTAGGCAAAGGAATGTGCGGAGAAAGATAGTGGGTGGGAGAAACAAGTGGAGCGTGAGGAAAAAGTGAGAATGAAAGATTGAAATATGTGAATGAATAAGTATCATTAGGGAGAAAGACGGCGATAAAAGATATAAAGGATTATGAGAAAATTTGTGTGTATACAATGATGAAAAAGAAGGAAAGTAAAGAAGTAAAACTAACGGAAACAGCAGTATTCTTTGATGAGGAAGACTAAAATAAAGCTCAGGAAATTTCAAAAAGAAGTGTAGAAAACTATTTTAGTCTAGGATGATAACGCGAATAAAGGGATGAACTTGTGGTGCTACAAATTGGCACAGACTTTCTCGTAGTCTTCTGAATTCCTTGGAGGGGACTGCCTTTACGGTCTTGCTCCATCTATTTGCCAGTTGCCATCTATCACCGCCCAAAGTACATTTTATGCCATTTCATAAACTTTTTGCTTTCCTAATAATACAACCGAAATATTACTTCAAGAATATTATGCAAGAGTAAAACGTCCTAAATGGCAATTTTCATTAAAAAAACTTAGCGCCATTTTTTTAAAATGACATTTGAGCGTTATTGTAAATGCTATATTTGAAGCTCTTTTCATAGGAATCTATTGAGTTCTAAAAAACTTAATATAAAGTTAATTGAAGCACATCCACACACAAATAAAATAATGTATACAAATCGCTGGAAACGTACATATTAACGAAGTGAGGGATATTTAAAAAATATGGCTAATTTTTAAAAAAAACAAGAGAACACACCAAAATGTACTATCCCTCATATTAAACAGTGCAAATAGTGCTATCCATCGGAAAAGTTTAAAAAAATGTTAAGCTATTTTTCAGAAAATTGCGTTTGAATTGATTTTTCTGAAAATGCGGAAATTTGAGCTCTTTTTAATTGAAAAATGATGAGCTTTCGAGAAACACCCTATAACAGTATTTAAAGCACTTAATACAGTAATGTGAACAAATTACCGCTAGAGTAAATATTAACGACGTGAGACAAACAAACAAAAATTATATTTTTGTAATTTTTGAAAAAAAGAGAATATAATATTATAGATTTTATGTCATCTTTTAGTGTGCATTTAGCACCACCCCTACCAAAGGATTCAATAAAAATTTTGGAGCAGTTTTTGAGAAAATCTTGTTTTTGTTATTTTAAAAAATGCAGATATTACACACAATACTGCGCGAAAACTATTAAAATATTCAAAAAATGTACAGGGCAGTAATAAAGGAACTGATTATGGACAACAAATTTCGTTTGAATAAAAATCTTTCTTCAAAATTGTTGTTATATAAAAACATTGAATAAATTCAAACTTTTGCAGTTTTCGAAAATTCAGTTAACCGTGAAAATCTGACATATGCACTTTTTATAAGTGTATCTTAGTCTCTTCATACAAGAAATTGAAAGAAAAAAATTGGACCGTTATTCGGAAAATTTTCAAAATTTCCGGCATGGTTTACGCGCTAGTAGTGTTCACAGACGGACTGACTGACTGACGGATGGACGGACGTTTTGCTTTCAGCTGGTTTTTCGTCATCAAGGACCCATAAAACAGAGATTCTGGTTACACCACGTGTTAGAGGATTTTTACTTTGTCGCCTTACTAATTCTTTGTAAGAAGAAAAAGTTATGTTATCGTGCGCCAGAGAACTGCAAATTTTCACCATAAAAACTCGCATCGCTGGGCTCTGGTAACAAAAAAATGGATAAATCCTTTTGCTAAATTTAGAAAAAATTCCCCTAACTCATGGTGTAGCCCAAACCCAAGCTCCTTGATACCGAAAAATCGATTGACGGCAAAATGTCCGTCTGTCCGTCTGTGATCAACGCACCGACGGGACTCGAGTCCTAGGATCTCCCGATCATAGGCAGTGCAGTGACATCAGTTGATGCCCTGAGCCACCTCTTCCGGTCGCTCAGATTTTTGGTATATAGGATAACCGGTCTCATAACTGTTAAAAAACTACTGAGACTTGTCCATGTTTTGTTTTAGGCCGTGTGTTGTTGAGAGTCAAATACTCAGAACGATGAGCTAAGAATACACTTCATTCCAAACGTTCTAAAACTCCATGTTTTTTATTTAACATAAATAACATGATTCTTTCCCGGTACGGCATTGCAGTATTTTATAACGACTCTCTAGAATACGCTCGGCGAGGACGCTTTTCATAGTTACGAACAAGATGAACCATTTGTGACACAATCATAACCTGAAGATAGATTACGTATAGTAACATGTAAAGGACATTTTTTCTTCAGTTCATCAGAAATTACACCCCAAAAAACAGACATGCGCGCAGATGGTCACTTTGACTGCTCCTCATATCCGCCATTTCCAACAGTAGTTTCAAAATTGTATCCATCAGATCGGATTATTATTTAGCACAAAAATATTTGTGATTAAAGTAGTTTCAACACGCCTGTGGACCAAGATCTTTGATTTATAACGATTTCTAAATCAATCTGTTCTACCGCTTATCATTCAATGTCCAGAGACGTCGTGCTTCTTATAATAACAGTAGGTGGAGAGGCCTTCTTTCCAAAAATGTCCTAATTATCAGATTAAACAGGGAGCACAACAGAAAATACTCATATTTACGGAAATAAAATGTATAATTACGTAAAGCTTTGCGTCCCTTTCAGAGTGCCACGGCTACTACCATCCCCACCCCACCCCTTCTGAGCGCACTGTATGCTTACGTCGCGTCTCCAACATTGTCAAAAATTGTGTTCAAAAATTTATCTCAGGTGATATGTTAGCAGTAAAGCGTAGATTTCTATTTGTAACAATGCGAATACATTTATTTCATAAAAGAAGGATTCATGTCACCATGGAAATCTAATTAGTTGTTTATAAGCAACACAGAAGAATCCTATCTAGATTCCCCAAGGATGAGTATAAACCTCCATAAAGAGTTTATGATCGTCCCATCCCTACTTTGTGAAATAATTCCTACCCGGGAAAATAATAATTTAGTACCCCGTTTTGAATTATTAAAAATACTTTAGTGATGATTTAATATCTCCGGTGGGAGTGTTCTCGCAGTTTTGAAAGCTTAACTCTAAGCTTGCTAGTCACAATCTGAATCCACTCTTGAGAAGCGATACTTCGCTGAATAAGACAATGTAAAAGAAAAACAAACTAACAAAAAACAATATGATTTTTTTGAATTTGTAGGATATTATAAATCTCTTCATGCAAAGTAAATGGAAAAAAATTCTTTAAATTTTGATAAGGACGTCCTACAATTTGTAGATGATCACATGGCTTCCATTATTATTTTTCACCAATCATTATGAATGAAGTTTAATCTATGTGGTTAAGCCGTATGGCTCATTAATAAACTAAAATAGAATATCCATCATTCCTTGGGAATTGTATTTGCAGGGCAAACAACAGAATACGGAGAATGGAATATAATATGATTTAACAAATGCATTGCTTTTCATGTCCTCCGAACAAGATCTTTACACGGCATTAACATAAAAATGTTTATCGTTAGCACTCACTTACACGCACAAAAATACAAGAAAAGTATGTATTTGAAATTTACCAAGGCTTGGGACAAATATCATTTGAAAGATCTCTGTATTCCGATTTGAAATAAATTTTTGTGAAATCAGTTTTGCGAATGCTGTACGTCTGTTGCTTAAGAGTAAAATAATTTAATGTTACAAAGTGGATAAAATATCAAACGCAAAATAATGTACACCTTTTATTAGTAAAATATGGCGTTCATCACTTCGTACGAAAGGAATACTTAATAAGATGTATTAATTTCCCATAATTTGATGCGCATATGAATGGCTTAACAAAGCTTTTCATCTTACAGATCCTATTTAAATCCAAATATTTTATTTTATAAACAATGTAACTAAATGTTTCATAAAAGATATATTTGGGATGAGTCTGAGAAATTGGAATCTTTTTGAAGTAAATATTTTTTCTTCTTCTTCCTTATCTTTCTCGCTTCCTTCCTCTTCTTCTTTCTTCTCTTCACCCTTCCTTTCCTTATTTTTCCCTTTTCCTTCTTCCTTCCTTTGTTAAAGAAAGCAAATGTGAACCGAATGTTTAATGTACTCAAAATTCAGGATTCAATTGCCGTCCGTTGTGTAGATCTTCGCCAATTTCAATTCGTGATCAAATTATTAGATCATTTGTTGAAATCACCCAGAACTCACCACGTGGAGGTGTCTACACTTTGAGTTCCCCCTTGCCCTCCCAACCACCCATCCATACGAGAGCAAGCTAGCCAGAAGGACGGCAGCAGCAAGAAGCAAGACCAAGTTGCTTGTTCCACCAGTAGGTGTTGTCCTGATCGAGGACATTTGATTTGTCATATCCGGGTTTGATAGCGTCACAATCGGGTAATTCAGTGATAGTCACTTTCGGTGGAGCGATCTCTTCCCAGGACGGATTGAGGACGAAAGCCTTCGGCTGGGCACCGAACGTGAAGGACGGAATGGGCAGCCTCTTGAATCCATCGCAGGGCAGTTGGGCGCCGAGGCAGAAGCTCGGGATCGGAGGTCGCTCAATCAGGTAGACGAACCTGCAAAAAATTTTTAAGCATTGACATTGAGAGTATTACATTATTGAACTGTGACATTTAGTTCAATGACATCATCCTTCATAACTACATGAGTTATAGTTCAAATCAAGCTTATTAACGACTAAAATGTAAGGAGGATATATTAGGCCAAATCCATCAGCATTTAGACGCAAAAAATGTGGAGAAAACGTCTCAAAGAAAACAAAGTTGTGAAGTATTCTGGTAGCACACGACCAAACCTCTCATCATATTCCTAATTATTGTGAAATTGATTATTGTGGCATTAGTAAATAGTATCTATATGTTAGTATTATAGAACCAACCAAGAAATAAAAATTATTTAAGCTTCTGCGTCGTCAGGCATGAGGAAAGGTTATCAGAAAAAAATTATATGTGCCTATGACTGTGCTGTCTTTCATATAATCACAAACATAAATGTATTTATTGGCAGTTAGTGTCCATGAAATATTGCTATACGTCGCAAACGCCTACAAACAAACCATGCCGAATGTAAATGATATTACCTATAATACTGATGTTCTTTTTTTTCGAAAAAATTTTTCTATCAACAACGATTCATCGCTGATAAATTGTATCGTGAGTGAAGTTATAGGAACATAATGCATATCGGAACGCTAACATTTATATTTTCAATGTCTTTAGTGGCACAACAAATGCAGTGAATAAATACTCTCCGTTATTTCGTTTGCACTCACAATCCGTCGTCTGCCATGTCAAATCCGGGTGGAAGCTCAGAGAACAGCAATCGGCCGAACTCCGGCGAGTCAAAATCGGCAGTGTTCCTCTTTTTCCGCAAGCGCAGTGAGCACACGATGTGTCACCTCCAAGTCTCCTCTCTCACACAAAGCGTTCCCCCAGAGACCTCCCAACACTTTGGACAATGGACTTTAGAGTCATTATCATCGGCATTGACATTGCTATGGCAATTTCATTTTTACTTTGTAGGAGAATAGTATATTGTTGGCACCTACTATTGATTGATTGATTTTTCGTGTTTCCGAGCGCGTCAACTGCTGTGGTCATTAGTCCCGTTAGTGCATGTTTCTTTCGCGGGAGTTGGCGATGACCTTCCCCCGCTGGATGACGAGATCCGGCGCCGACCTACCGTCGGCTAGTGGGATTTTCCCCTAACCAGGACTCTCCCACCAGCGGGGCACCGCCTCAGTCGGGACAAGCTCTAAGCTCCCGACCGATCTCCCGAAATATGTAGAAGTGTAGTGCATGTTAGTGTAAGTGTGTGTGTGTAAGGGGAGAGGATTGGACAAGGAAGAGGAAGGAAAGATCGCGTGCGGTCCGTGGCCTGTTTGGTAGGGTACTGCTCCGGCATTCGCCTGGTGTTGATCGGAGTAAACACGGAAAACTACCGATCAGAGCAGCCGGCCGCTAGAATTCTCGTCCAGACAGCGACTGAATTCGACATAGCTGAAAAGCCAGTGTCGAAAATCCTGCCGCCGTCAGGACTGGAACCTAGGACCTCCCGGTCAGAGGCGCTGCAGTGGCATCAGGTGATGCACTGAGCTACCGCTCCCGGTTTGGCACCTACATTAGTAGGAACTACATTAAATGTAGTTGCCCCTCCCCTTGTGCCTCTGGCAATGAGCATATATTTTACGTAAAACTATAAAACAGGTGGAACAGTGAATACGTCACTGGAAATAAGCTCTTCAATTATCAGCAGACGAGATATAACGTTGCATGTCTGGTGGAATAACAAGTGGGCTATTACAATTCTGCCACGCTAGCCACAGCATTCTTCGGCTTTTGGCAAGCGGGCGCCTCTTCAACGATGCAGTTGGGCAAGTCCCACGGGATTTCAACGGAGCTGCAAATAGGGTGCCCGTCCCCTCCCCCGCCCCGTGGCGCGGCCAGGCCGTGACCCAATTCCGCTGCAGCTGTCCCACATTCCATCCCGGGTGAGAATTTTGGGTCTGTACGGCTACATTAGATTCATTTTTTTTTGTTTTATTCGTTATTACTTTCTCTACCTAACTTTGTAAGAAGAGAGAGAATTGTAATTTATTTTAATTTTCCCCTCGTATGTATCAAAGGTTGGTGTGGAAAGGGGAGCTAGTCCTATGATCGGCAAACTATGTGTATTTTTCAAAAATTGCAAAAGTACAATATTGAAAATAGGTATTTATTCTACAATGAAATAAGTTCTAAAAATATAAGATCTTTGCAAAAGTCATGTACGATTTAAAAAATGAGTAGTTCTTGCGTAATTTCTTCTTAAAGTTAATGCAAATAAAATATTTTTTTCTCTAAAGCCCTTCCAAATTTTGCACTTCACATTTTTTCCGCGGATAGAACAAGGATTATTTGAATTTATGATTCGGGTGCTTTGATCGCCATTAAAATAATGGCGGAGATATAAATTTTGTTGAACTCTTTGAATTTTCGAAAATTGAAAATTTAATAATGCGAGAAAGTATGTGATGTTTCAATAAAACGTATCCACTGTTTTTAAAGACAATCATTTATTTACAATTATCACGGCGTTTCGTAACTGGGTTGGTTACATGATTACTAAAAATTACAAAAGATATAGAAATCACTAACCTTATCAACATGTCAAGTTAGTTTAAAACATTAGTTTAAAAAACTATTACAAATTTCCACATAAGTAAAAAGTTAATTAAAAAGATTAAACGTTGCAATTTGAGCGACAGTGGGGCTAATCGTTTCCATGGATCCAAATTGAAAGAAAACTAGTAGTCTCCAGCCTTGTGAGAGACGTCTACGGTTACGATAGATACTCAGGTACTTGGGGAAAATCCAAAAATGATGAAACAGTTTCGATTGATTGATTGAATGATAGTGATTCTGGGCGCTTCAACTACTATGGTCATTAGCCCCTTAACCCTTCAACGCGGGGGCGGGGTGGGGCGGAGCGGGGCGGGGCGTGGCGGGGCGTGGCGGGGCGTGGCGGGGCGGAGCGAGGGCAGGCGGAGCGAGGCGGAGCAGCGAGGCGGGGCGGAGCGGGGCGGGGCGAGGTGGGGCGGGTGGGGTGGGGCGGGGGCGGGGCGGGGCGGGGTGGTAGCGCTAGGGAGAGGCTGAGACGAACTGGAGGAGACGAGTCGAAGCCGAACGCCCTCGCTAACCACAACCGCGTATTTCCTTCTCGCAAAAGCCTCGGAAATGGATTCCACAAATCGCTTCCGATAGGAATACGTTGTATACACGTGCAAATCGAAAGTGCTCTCTTTTTAAGAAACTCCTGAATGGCACCGCTGGAGTAGTCTCATCAATGCGGTGTCGCTTCAGAATACAAGAAAGGGACCTCGTTTCTGAGCACCAATAAAAGTGCAAAGCTGTCTGAAATAGATGTACCGTTGGTCTAGGCAGAGTGAATTATGGTTAGTAATGACTCCTGTAATACATTTATGGATGTGTTGATGTAGAAAAATGAGACCATCATAGATCTCCGATATCACATAATTACAAATATAGTTGATTACAACACATTAGACACCCTGTGACTGAAGTTTTTCAAATACTCAATAGATTCCTGTGAAGAAGAGCTTCAAGTTTCGTATTTGCAGTGACGCTTAACCCCATTTTCTTAAAGTCGGTTCCAAATTTTTCACTGAAAATTGCTAGTTAGGACAAGGTTTAAACCTTCTTTAATATTCTTAATATATTTCGGTTCTACTATTTGGAAACCGAAAAGTTGAGAAAATATCATTAAAGTGTGTTTTGGGCGGCGATAGATGGCAGCTGGAATGAGAATGAGGCAAGACCATAAAGTCAGTCCAACACCAAGGAAATTAGAAAACGTAAGTACGAGAAAGTCTGCGCCATTCTATAGTACCTCTAGTTTCTTTCTCGTATACGTACGTATATACGGAGTAATATACGTAGTAATATATAGTAATATACGGAGTAATATACGTAGACCACCATTGGTTAAGATCAGAAGTGCCTGGTTATTATAACTCGACACTATGGTGTAACATAACCTAAGCAACTTACAGGTACCACGTTTTTATCTCATTATTTTTGTTTTTAATTGTTTTATACTAGTAATATTATGCAAGATTGTAACTGATTGGTATGTTGACCTTTCAGACACTGAAGAGGGCCTTACAATTTAGGCCGAAACGTCTGCTTTAAATATACTTTGTTGACTGGAACCATCGTTTTTTTTCTTGTAATAAATGGAAAACTGCAAAAGTGTACACTACTGCCACTGTCAATCAACGGCGTATAGGTTGTTTGTTGCTTGACAGTATATTTGACAGTAAAATCTATTTATTTCTACCCTTTCCATGTGCGATGATAGGGATCACCAGAATCCTACCTCCAACCAGAGCATTTATGATTTGCAAAAAGCTGAAGGCTTGTTATCATTGTCTGTGTGCTCCTATATGTTCCGTTGATTTTATTTTATACAGCGTTTGCCACAAATAGAAATTCAAAGACAATTCGGACAGAACATTTCTCATATTCCCAGTATTTTGATTCAAAGAATATCATACAGTACAGAGCATACTTTTGGAACCCTGGTGTTCACTCACAGGAAAATGCGGGCTGTCGAAATGCTTTTTACTGTGGAAAGTTGTAAAACAGAACAACACTCATTCAAGTTCAGTCTCCACCTCTGCTGCGGTTAACTGTATGACACAAAGATACATTACCAAAGAAGATTGAGTATGAAAGGTGTGTTTTCTTAACTTCTCACCGGTAGGCGAAGTTAAGGCTCTCTATCCCCTCTCAGCGTGGACAAGCTGGGTGAGACCATTTCCGATATTATCGAGAAGAGCTGTAATAATACGGAGAACTACCACTACCACGTGAAAATGTAGGCAAACTCTCTTCAAAATATGTAATATTTTTTTCGCATAAGGGGAACATTCAAGGGAATATCGAAAAACTTCGGGAAAGCAAAAACACCGCGCCGAAAGACCGCAGTAATAGAATATGCGGGACGTATGAAAATAAATGTTGTAGATTTCTAGGGCATGAAAGGAAGTCGAAAATGACCAACAAACGTGTTAGAATTTCATAAAATGGTGGTACTCCCATGACATAGACTCCAGATGGTTAAGGAACTCATTATCCGCAGGTGTTCGGTAGATCACCTTCTGAAGCAGTAAAGGGGATCTAGATCATCCTCTGAACGCAAGCGCAAACGGACTTGCTTCATCCATCAGGGGCGAACGTATCTGTGTAATTCTCCTTCATGGAATTTCCCACTGCATGTTCATTAGCAAAACGTTGATTCTCTTGAGATGCCTTACAATTTTTTGGTATTTATTCTGAGACATTCACATACCTTTAAAAAAGATGATTAACCCAGATAAGGACCGGGAGAGGTAGCTCAGTGCATCAACTGATGTCACTGCAGCGCCTCTGATGGGGAGGTCCTAGGTTCGAGTCCTGACGGCGGAAGGATTTTCAGCTAGGTCGAATTCAGTCGCTGTCTGAAGGAGAATTCTAGCGGCCGGCTGCTCTGATCGGTAGTTTTCCGTGGTTTCTCCGATCAACACCAGGCGAATGTCGGAGCAGTACCGTACGAAACGGGCCACGGACCGCGCGCGATCTGTCCTTCCTCTTCCCTGTCATTTCCTCTCCCCTTACACACATACTTACACTAACATGCACTGCACTACCACATATTCTGGGAGACCGGTCGGGAGCTTAGAACTTGTCCCGGCTGGGGCGGTGCCCCGCTGGTGGGAGAGTCTTGGTTAGGGGGAAACCCCACTAGCCGACGGTAGGTCGGCGCCGGATCTCGCCATCCACCGGGGGAAGATCACCGCCATCTCCCGAGAGAGAAAAAACATGCACTACACTAACGGGACTAATGACCAAAGCAGTTAACGTGCCCGGAAACACGAAAAAATCAATCAATCACCTAGATAAGACACATATTACCACTTTTGAATTTGAGCCATCGAGCGCCGCCTTTGAGTTCCGTTGCTTCTGCCGCCCCCAGCGCCTGCGCCCTTTCGGAGCCTCCGAATCGCAAGCGGCGACCGCGGAAGGGGACCCACCAGAAAGGGCGGCGGAGAGTTCACCGTCGCGAGTTGCCCGCGGGAAAGTTCTTCGCGTGAAGTTGCCCGCCCTGCCCCCGCCACCGCACCGCGCCGGGAGCTCCGAAAGAAACAAGTCGAGTTCCGTCGCAGGAATCGCCCTCTTCCGCATTCAAAGTGTTCGCTCCAGGGGAGGGTGCCAGAGGGCGGGGGAGGGGAAAGATGGGGGAGAGGGAGATGGAGTGGGAGCAGCGGGCAGGGGGCGCAAAGGGAGGAGGGGAAGTTGGCCGTGGAGATCGTCACGTGGAAGAGGTGACAGTGGGTGCTCTAGGGAGGTGCGGGGGCGGAGGTGGTCGCGGGCCGAGAGCAAGGGCAGCGCGGGCGGCGACGGGGCTGCGACGGCGGAGGAAGCGGAAGAATAACAGACAGCAAGAGCGAGGGTGGTGTGAGCACGGGGGCGAAGGTACGAGGATGTGGCCAAGGTCCCGTCCTAGAGTAAATAACTTCTTTCTCCCCAGTAGGTAAAAGGAGCGAAACGAAATTTGCGTGGTCAGACGGAAGAGCAGGTCTCATGGCCTGAGTCTCGCCACGTAAAATAAGGCATTCATTCATAGAGTACAGAAGCGTTTGGAGGAGAAAAAGGATACCTATAATTCTGCTGATTATAAACACCTGGGTAATTATTATGTATATGACGTTAAGAGTTCGCCTAAACCCATCCAGTCCACGTACCCTCACGTATATCACGCCCGCTCCCATCGCCCCGGCCTCCCACCCCTCCACCTCCTCCAATCTCCCCAGTTTCCTCCCTCTCCCATCGCCCCGACCCCCCATCCCTCCGCCCGCTCCCACCACCTCGTTTCCTGCCACACCACCCTCTCCCACCGCCCCGACCTCCTGCCCCTCCGCCCGCTCCTACCACCTCGTGCTCCTTCCCTTCCGCCCGCTCCCATTGCCCCGGCCTCTCCACCTACTCCCAACGCTTTGATTTATTTCCCCTGCCACCCTCTCCCACTGCCACTTCCTACCCCTTCGCCCGCTCCCATCGCCCCGACCTCTTACTCCTCCGCCCGCTCCTACCATCCCGGCCCCCTGCTCCTGCGTCCGCTCCCACCGCCCCGACCTCCTGCCCCTCCGCCCGCTCCATTCCACACCCACTCCGCCATCGCCCCGACCTCTTACCCCACCGCCTATATCCATAACCAACAAAATCGACGACAACAACAATATTCGAATATTTTTTAAATAATGCTTTAATGATCTTTTTGTTAAAGATTTGTGAAGAATACCAACTAATGGACAGGTCACTTTCTCGTTGTATTTAATTTTATATTGCTAATAAACCTCGTTATAGCTTTTACTGATTATTTCATCTCTGAAATTGATTGTAAATTTTCGTTCAATAGAAACGACGACAAACAAATGATTCTTACTTTCTTTCAATTACTTTGTGAGAAGACAAAGTATTGTAATCATGCGCCAAAAGCGGCGAATTTTTGATAAAAAAAACTGTAAATGCCTAGCCAAGGTAACGACAAAGTGAAAAATTTTATTTCTATATATACTGAATTACTTCCTCCAATAGGTTTGTAGACGGAACATGTTTTGTGGGTCTAGGTTACACAAAAATCCATTGACAAAACATCTGTCCGTCTGTGATCATCGCCAGCACCTAATCCCCGCACGTGCTTTTTAGTCAATTTTTGTCATGTATCTGTGATACATGATACTTTAAAATCATCTTTGTGAGATAAGTGTCAAAGGAGAGTCTGGAGGAAAATTGTACACTGGGGACCAAACGATGGGAAAAATTGTACACTTAAGATCATCCGTGGCAAATAAGTTTTGCTGGTAGAAAACACTTTTGTGGTTAATTGTATAGTTATAATCGTTTGTAGCCTTTATAAATATCGCAGAAAGTATGTGCTTTTGAGGCGACATAACAAAAACCTAAAAAGAGATGACACAATTCTTTTGGGAGTTCAATATATGTGGTTGTTTTTCACTTTATCAGGCTTCACCACATATAAGTTTTCAGGAAAACTATTAGTTAAACAATACTACCCCATATTATTATTATTATTATTATTATTATTATTATTATTATTATTATTATTATTATTGTTATTATTATTATTATTATTACTATTATTATTACTATCACTACTACTGTTATCATCATCTTATTACATATAATCTGTGTTTGCAATCAATCCTCAGTGTGTTCATAATTTGCCTGTGTGTAGTTTAACATGTTTCATTATTTTCCTTGGCCAAATAGAAATGTGAATATTAAATTGTAATAAATTGTAAACAACTTTATTTGCTGGCATGTTTCAGAATATTATAAATAATATAGTATATTACACATTACAGTGACATGTACGATGAGGATTTTTCTTTGTATGTGTGAAAATAATCGATAGTATTCGAAAAATATAATCCTAAATTTTGGAGCAATCCAGAATAGACTGTATTTAATAAAAGCCTACTAACTGGGAACTGTCCCAAATTAAAAGTCACTTCAGAACTGTTTATTAAAGAAAACTTATTATTTGACTCATCTAATAAGACCAATCATTTTGTCCCTCACCAAAGTGATGCATCTTCTCTCAACTTACACAATACTAAAACTAAAATTTAACCCGACCTCCCACTACATATATTCACTGTTGTAGAGTACCCATTCTTCTCTACAATTTTTTTATTGTTGCATTCAGGTGATAATAACAATAGTTCAGTCATTACATTAAAATGTTGGGAGTGTAGGAGTTGTAAATGTAGGCCATAATGAGCTTATACATTATGAGAGACAAGTAAAAAAAGTAATTTTTTTTTACTTTTTGAAAAACCAAAAGAATAGAGCAATATGGCGTCTATCATCATATAGGATGCATTTGGTACTACCACAGTGTAAAGAATTATATATATATATATATATATATATATATATATATGAATTAGGATTATTTTGAGTTATATCCCTTGAATAGTTTCCCGTCCGCCGCTAGAATACACCAACGTCGCCAAGTGTGAAGGAATGAATAAGACTGCCTGTTGGTAGTGGAGGGGGACAGGAAATACCGCGCGGTGGAGAGGGAGGGGGAGTTGGCGCTGGACTGGGGCAGGGCAGCGCCCTCTGGAATACAAAGCCAGGCACGAGTAGGCCCACGGCGAGATTTCCTTCTGTGTGTGGTGCGTTGTAAACTGCTGTGTTGGTCACGTTTTGCTCTGATATTTGATTTATTTAATTACGGAAATTCGAACTTGGTAAGTACCATTTATTAACATTAGTTTCTGATTAAGTTTACTTTACGTTATATACCTAAAATTAAGGCAAAAATAAGCAAATGATATATTTATGCTTCAATTTGTAAAAACGTGTTACAAGGCTTGTAGGTTATTGTACACATTGAACATAAATTGTTTTGGACTTAGTATACGAATGTTAGAAACTTTTGAACTTTTTAAACCCTTATTGTTTCATTTATAGTTCATCAGAATAAAGCCATACAAGTATCGTGTGCCCAATTGTAAAGGCAATTATCGTAATGGCCCTGCTGTTAGTGTGTTCGTCTTTCCCAAAGAGAAAGAACCAAGGAGTGCGTGGATCCGAGCTATTTGTAGGGAGAAAACTTTCATTCACAACAATAACTCAAAGGTAGGTATTTAAAAAAATACTTTAAGCTTGAGGTGTGTGATATATGCCCACTTTTAAATTGCTGCAGATCTGCGAGCTTCACTTTCATGAAACCGATATAGAAAGAGAAGTGAAAATGTTTAACAAGGAAACTGGAGGGCATTTAACTCTCACATCCTAGACTTCGTAGTGGTATGTTAATTTTAGAATTTAAAGGGATTGATTGGCGCTAAATTGTATACTGTTCTGCAATTGTTTAGAAATTCTTTGTTCAGGTGCAGTACCATCAAAAGTAATCGATTGTCCAGCATATTTATAAAGCCTGAGACACCGGTTCGTGAAAGTCCAGCAGACAAGAAAAGAAGAATAGAGATGGAAAACCTTGAAAGGACAATAACCGCTAGTCTGGAGACATATTCAGAGTACAATTCATCTCGTGTTTTCAAGAGTTTAGAAGAACTGAAGGGATTACCCCTAGAATTTAACTCAGAATGGACAGTATTAATTAGAAGCTCCTCGATATGTTTTATACTCGTAAAAGAAGCCACAAATAATATGCCACAGCCACAAATAATATGCTCTGTAAAAGTGGATGAAAAATTGTGTGTTTGTGTACATTACAGGAGTGTGTTAATTACTCAAGTAAACAATAAGTTGTTACCATCTAAAGTAGATAATATTGTGACATACCAATATGTCACTGAATATTGTACAATATTTATTTTAAATGGCGTCAATTAAAGGGGATAAATTATGTGAATATGCTAGCATAGCAACGGTAAGCGAGCCGTCGTCAAGGTCAACATATTCATGGAGTGACAATCGCGGAGACGGCTGGCTAATTCTATATAGAATTCTGGGATTGGCCGAAAAAGCAGTGACAGTCGTGAAGACGGCTAGTTCGTTTTGCAAGAAATTTAGAGATTGGCTAGGTACGAAAGTACATCAAATGTTATCTGCAAATAAACAATCGAATTTATGAACCGAGTTTTGCAGGGCTGAAAGAATACGAGAGACATTCATTCTGACTGATGCCGTGCTCATGAACGGATCGTGCTCCAATTAATGTTAGGAGTTTTTTTTTCTTTGGGGACTTGTAAGCATCTACTAGGGAATGGATATTGAGAGAACATCAAAATTGGAACTCTAAGTATGACAGTGGAGCTTAAAATATTTCATGTGAACGAGTTGGAGGGACATTGAGGGCTTGGGCGAAGTTGTCAGTGATTGGACTGGAATGTTAGCAGCAAATAGTTTGTTGATCTGATGAACGGTAATTGAAGTGAGCTTCCGAGAAAAGAAGAGAGAAGATGGTGTCTGGACCTGAGGACAGCGGCGTCGGAGATGGATAAAGATGGCCGAAAAAGCGCGCGAAGACATAAGGTTGGAACGGTCATGACAAACATTTAATTTTATATTGGGAAAAGTTATACAATACCAAAATTGTTTTAAATTATTAATAAATTTCCATGTTTTCGTGAAATGAATATATGATTTTTCATTGAGACAATTCTAGCAATAAAGTAGCAAGATCGATAGATATTTGCTTTTCAGATTCCTCGACCGAGTTTGTTTGAGTATAAATTGCAGATTATTTCAAAATGGCGCACCAACTGGGGCTGAATTTCGTCACAATTTATGACATATTTGCGTAATTATTTCAAAATGGCGCACCAACTGGGGCCGATTTTCGTTTAAATCATTCAGATTATTTCAATATAAAATTTTGTAAATGAATGCCACTCAAGTTTTGGTGATGAATTGGGCATTACTTGTAATGCCAATGATTTGACTGTTTTGACCATGGACATATTGAACTCATTGAAAGGACTTTTGCCAGAAAAAAAGGAGGCATTGTCATTTTTAAAAGAGCAAGCGAGTCTTCTGAATGTCCACCGAGGATGTGCAAGATATTGTGCGGAATTTTTAATTTTCTCCAGTTTGTTGAAATCTATTTCACCGCACGCGTATCATTTTATAAGATCATCTAATTTTATTATTTTTCCCAGTGAATCAACAGTGAAGTCTCTCAACTCGAATATTTCGGCCAGCCCACAGTTTGAACAAGGTTCCTCAAGGCTACTTCGATATATACGGGGCAAATTTTTCTTGTTAGGGACCGATGACAAATCAGTTATTTTACTGATGGATGAAATCCATGTAAAATCTGCTATGGATTACAAAGGAGGGAGCTTAGTGGGTGCCAATGACAATGGAGAGAAATCCACAAGTGTATGCGTATTTATGGTTTGAAGCTTGCAATCTTCATACAAGGATGTTGCACATATTATACCTGTGCACAAAATGACTGGTCAACAACTTCACTCTTACATTTTAGAAATGGTAATTGGTTTGGAGGATATAGGCTTTGAAGTTTTTGGAGTGATATCAGACAACAATCCTGTCAACAGAAAAGCTATATCGTTATTTGCTGACCCACCTGAATTAAAATATATGTATGTGCATCCCAAAAACAGTGATAGGCCCTTGTTCTGTCTTTTTGATTCAGTGCACTTACTGAAATGCATTCGAAACAATTGGCTGAATAACACTGATCAGGAAATATTGTTTCCTGCTTTTGATAGTGAAACCAGTGAAATGAAGCACACAGCCTAATTTGCTTGTTTGAAGCAAATGCATTCTGCAGAGAGGCACTCGTTAATTAAGTATGGGTATCGACTTAATTTAAAAGCTCTCTATCCATCATCTTTGGAGAGACAAAGCATTCAATTGGTGCTATATATTTTTGATAGTAAGATTTCTGTTGCACTAAGGGAATTGGGTCCTCAAAAGCAATTGACAAATTGGGCTGACACAGCTACCTTTTTAGAAGTGATTTGCAGATGGTGGGATATTGTAAATGTAAATGTCTTAACCCTTTAACGGATGTTTTTCATTATTTCATTTAAGGAAAAAAATGTATTTCAGCAACTCATCACTTCAGTTGATGGGCATCACATAAACTTCCTTGTTCAATTTTCGAAGTGGTTGGAAACCTGGCATGCAACAACATGTATGGGACAGTTAACAACTCAGACATACACAGCACTTTCACTCACAACCCAAGGATTAGTGGAAGTGGCGAAGAATTTACTTTCCAAGAAGAAATTTAACTATGTTTTGCATGGAAAATTCCAAATAGATAAATTAGAGGAGAGATTTGGCAAGTATCGTCACCTTTCAGGTGGAAATTATAATGTGTCAGTAAGACAAATATTGGAGTCTGACAAGAAACTGAGGATGCAAAGCATTTTACCTCTGGTAATTAAAAATAAAACAGGGGAAATAAATGTAGGATTGAGAAGCTTAGAATTGGGTTCATTTGTCACACTAGAGTTTAATGCCGACATTTCTCTTCCTTCTTTTGTCGAATCTCTAGTTGTTGATGAGAAAGATATTGAATTCGATGAGGCCAAGTGGCTTACTTATTATATTCCTGGGTACTGCTCTCATAGCATAATAAAAAATTGAATGGGTGCGAATATTGTAGTCTTTTTACAAAAAAGTCGATATTGACCCCAATGACAGGCTTGTACTGGCAAATGACAGAGGTGGGTTAAAGTATCCGTCTGAAGATACAGTAAAATGTGTGGCATCTTGTTACGTGATTGTGCAGAAATTATTTTCAAATTTTGAGAATGATTTCTTGAAGATATCCAATCAGAGAAGCGTTTTGGTTCGTTGCCTTCAAACAAACATTCCTAAAGTTTTTAGTGGTCATGAATGTAGAAACCACAAAACTGAAAATATTATTAAATGTATTCTAGGAATTTTTGTGAACATTATTTTAAATAATTATGTCAGGCAAAAGAATGATGTTCTTACAACTCCCAGCATGCCTAAAAAAACGACAAAAGAAGTAAATTGATCTCATGCTTATGTTAGATATACCTAAATGGAATATGTATGCACATGTATTGAGAAGAAAACGACTCAAATTTTTTGTTGTCTTTTTTAATACACAAAATATGTATTGTATAATATGTAATTTCCATATGATTTTTTTCAAAATAAATTACTATTTTTAAAATTAATCAAAATGTATTTTTATTAACTTCTGATTCCAATTTTATTGGTAGTTGTAGGAAGTTTTATTTTCTTCTTTCAAAGAAACATTTTCCAGGAATAAAAGGAACTTGTTTCTAAAAATATAAATCCTTAGATTTTCGTTACTAAAATTTGTTGTTGGGAAATGTAGTGCCAGGGAGAAATAAATCGTGAAATGCCCTTGCTATTGACTGCAGCAGAGAGCGTAGGCCCGCGACGGGGCTAGTGAGCCTACTCACCGTGACGTCATTGGCAAGATGGCTGCCCGTCGCCTGGCTTTGTATTGCAGAGGGCCTCTTTTGCAACGTTGCGGACGCCTTGGTTGGGCCCCGACTCAACTGGCCTGCCTACCTGCCAGGGCCCGCAGACCCCGATTTCTGCGCTCGCCCCGCGGACTACGTTGACTTTTTGATTAGAACAGAAACCTCACCATTACGAAGCTATGAATGGGTTTCCGGTGTGCTCGCCGCTCAGGACAAGCGGCACTGGAAAAGTCTCTGGCCTGCTTTCCAAAGACAAAGAGTTTTTCCTGAGATATAAAGAAGAATTTACCAGAAGTGGTTAAATAACAAAAATATATTTTTTCAAGCCAGTATCACCCCGGGGAGAGGGGCTACTCATGGAGCTTACCCCCTTCAGAACATGAAATCGGCTAGAGATGCCTTTCATCATAAAACCAGTTTTTACTCATTTTCTATAGAAAAGGAAAGTCGTTTAATAGGCCAATTGAAAATTGGTAAATAATAAATTAACAAATAAAAATAATTTTACAATTCAGCTTAAAGTAACTGTTTCCGTAAGGAAACATAACGTTGGCTGGACAATATATCTCCCCCCCCCACACACACACACACACAGAAACATTTATTTGTGCCATAAAGGTCATAAAATTTGGAAGGTCATGAAATTTTTCGCGGAGCATTACAGAACTTTCTCTATACTACGGATATTACTCCGTATATGAGAGTAAGTATACGTATGTATACGAGAAAGGAACTCGAGGTGCTACAGAATGGCATAGACTTTCTTAAAGTAAAGCTTTCTAATTTCCTTGGTGTGGTCTGCCTTTAAGGTGTTGCTCCATTCTCTGGCAATCTACCATCTATCGTCCCACGAACTAATTTTTTTTAAATGTTCTCAACTTTTTGCTTTCCTAATATAACAACTGAAATATTACTTCAAGAAAAGTAAAGTAGAGTAAAACCTCGTCCTAACTAGAAATTTTCATTGAAAAATTTGAAGCCGTATTTAAGAAAATGGCGATTAAGCATTTACGTAAACCTGGAGCGGTAGCTCAGTGCATCAACTGATGTCACTGCAGCGCCTCTGACCGGGAGGTCCTAGGATCGAGTCCTGACGGCGACAGGATCTTTGGCACTATCTTTTCAGCTGAGTCGAATTCAGTCGCTGTCTGGAGGAGAATTCTAGCGGCCGGCTGCTCTGATCGGTAGTTTTCCGTGGTTTCTCCGATCAACACCAGGAGAATGCCGGAGCAGTACCCTATCAAACGGGCCACGGGCCGCGCGCGATCTGTTCTTCCTCTTCCTTGTCCTATCCTCTCCCCTTACACACACACACTTACACTAACATGCACTACACTATCACATATTCCGAGAGACAGGTCGGGAGCTTAAAAAAGTCGGCTGGGTCGGTGCCCCGCTGGTGGGAGACTCCTGGTTAGGGGAAACCCCACTAGCCGACGGTAGGTCGGCGCCGGATCTCGCCATCCAGCGGGGGAAGATCACCGCCATCTCCGGAGAAAAAACACACTACACTAACGGGACTAATGACCAAAGCAGTTGACGCGCCCGGAAACACGAAAAATCAGTCAATCAATCATTTCTGTAAATGCGAAATTTGTCGCTGTATTTCACAGGAATCTATTGAGTTTTCGAGAAACTTCAGTTGAAGTATTTTGAAGCACTTCCACTCACAAATGTAATAATGTATACAAATTAATGGCAATGTGCATATTATGTGCATTTCAAAAAAATTAAATTTTTGTAATTTTTGAAAAACAAAAGAATACACCAAAATCAATTTTACGTCACATTAAAAAGTGATATTACTACTATCCATTGGGAAAATTTGAAGAAAAAATTTGGAGCCATTTTTGAAAAAATGGCGTTTGAGCTTTTTAGAAAATGCGGAATTTGGAGCTCATTTCCCACAAAAAACTGTTGCGGTTTTGAGAAACTTTAGTTGACATTATTGAAAGCACATGAACTCATAAATATAATACTGTGAAGAAGTCGACTCTAAAGTAAGTATTATAAACGTGAGAGACAAGTTAAAAAATTACATTTATGTAATTTTTGAGAAAACAAAAGAATAGAGCAATATAGCGTTTATTTCATCGTATAGGGTTCGTTTGGCAGTAACGGTACCAAAAATTAAAAAAAAATTGAAGTCTTTTTTTGAAAATATTGCTTTTTTTAATTTTTAAAATTGCAAATGTTGCACGCACTATTGCACGTAAACTACTAAAATTACAAAAGAATGTACATGAACTTATGGAAAGATCTATTTATGAACGACCAACTTCAGAGTTAACCGTGAAAATCGGACATATGCCACCTTTATAAGTGTATTATACTCTATTTTAGGTATCAAGAAATTTAAAGAAAAAATTGGAACCGTTTTTGAGAAAAGTTTGAAAATGTCCGGGGGGTTTCGTGTAAAGTACCCCCAAATTTTAAAGAATGTTTTTCAAAATTTCAAAGCTTCAACTAGAGCCAGATGGATAGGGGTTTCTTCGGTTTTGAAAAGATAGTGTGTGCAGTTTAGCCGCTAGGTTTGTTCAAATACGACAAACGGACAGATAAACGAACGGACGGAGAGACAGAGGGACGGACGGACAGACGAACGGACGGATAGATGGACGGACGGATGAACGGACGGATGGATGGACGTTTTGCTTTCAATTGGTTTTTCGGAATCACGGACCCACAAAACAGGAACTCGTGCTACACCATATTGTTTTAGATGAGAGTACAGATCTAAGGGCCGAATTCATAGTCGACACAAGGTATAAGGGAACCCTTAAGTGATAAGTGCTTTCTCAAAATAAGTGTTCACTTAAAGGCGCATGTATTTCATAGACGTTCCTTACGACCGCGGAATAAGTGTTCCCTTAAGGGGAAGGGAAATGTGGCAAAATGACATTGGCGGCAGCTATTTCGAAGTTCTTAGCAACCGAGTTTACACACACACTTGTTTTTGAACAAAGAGCGTCCAATTTAACAGGGGCGGATACTCCAACGTTGAGTTGACGGCGCGCTTCGACCACGTGTCTCTTCCCATTTGTTGTGTGTACGCGTACGAGTCAGATTGTGTCCGCAGCGAAATATTAAGTGTGTGGTGCTTCTTCAAAGTAGTTTACTTTCTTCGAGGTAAGTAAATTGTATGATCCACAATGCTGTAAAGTGTCGCCACTAATACTATTTTACAGTATTTTTTGCGGTGTATAATGTTATTCATGAGAAAACCCCAGTTTTTTTGCAGGTATTTTCTTGTGTGCTTATTCGAGTAAATTTTTTCTTCCTTCGCTTTGCCTTATTGTTTCAAGTAAGTTTGTTACTCAAGCCATTTATGATGATTATTATTTGTGTGAGTGCTACCACATAGGTCTAATGCTTTCTCTAATTTTTGCAGGTATTTGTGTTTTTATTCCTGGAAAATGTAATTTTTTCTTCATCTTTGCCCTATTGTTTCAAGTAAGTTTGTTACTCAAGCTATTTATTATTATTATTATTATTATTATTATTATTATTATTATTATTATTATTATTATTATTATTATTATAATTATTTGTGTGAGTGCTACCACATAGGCCTAATGCTTTCTCTAATTTTTGCAGGTATTTGTGTTTTTATTCCTGGAAAATTTAATTTTTTCTTCATCTTTGCCCTATTGTTTCAAGTAAGTTTGTTACACAAGTCATTCTTGGATGTATTTTTGTTAAGTTCAATGCATTTTCCCCCTCTTATTGATTTATAACAGTGATTTGTAAATTGGTATGATATTTCTTTTTCAAGTTGTACAATCATGCCTAAAGGGAAAAATTATTACACTGAAGAGAAGAAGATTCTTCGAGAACTTGTCTTATTAAATAAGAATGTGGTGGAAAACAAATCGTCAGATGCGATTTCAAACAACAACAAAAAAAAGCTGTTTGGGAGAAAATAACCCAAGAGTTTAATGCGAGATCTGAAAATGACCCTGTAAGTACCTACCATGAAATATTTCATGTTAGAGCTTGAAATTAAAAATGTATAATATGGAATACTTTATTTACAGAGAACTGTTGACCAACTGCGCAGGTTGTGGGAAAATATAAAGTTCCGCAGGAAGAGTGAATTGGCAGCTGAAACTCGCCGGCATATGGGAACTGGGGGTGGCCCAATGCTGCGAGGAACACTGGAAGAGGACCCAGAACTGGATTCCTGCGGAGTGGACATCCGTCTGCAGGATTCACTTGATAGCGATTATGTGGAAATAATTAGAGGTGGGGCAGCTTCCAGTTATGCGATAGTGGAAGAGGTTCTCCAAGAGAACGAAGGAGCCTTGGAAATCAATGAAAGTGCCAATTCCCTGCAGGCTGCGAGTGTGTATGCAAATTCCCCTCAGGCAGGACAAAGCAGCTCAGTCTTGGGAGTAACACAGTCTCTCCCAAGCAGTTCCCAGTCTCGGAGCAAACATTCTGAATCGTCTACCACCCCCAGACACCCAAAAACCCAGTCCTTTTATACAGAGGCAAACCTCCGAATTGATAAAGCCTCGTATCTCTGTCAGTTGGAGAAGGAGATCGGCGACTTAAGGAAGACGGAGGCAAGAGGTCGCTGTGAAGTTGTTGAGTGGCAACTGAAGTGCCAGAAGAATAAGGATAAAATACAAAACCTAAAACTAGAACTGCTACAGCAACAACTAGAAACGGCAAAATGTGAAGAACGATTTAGGAAGGAAGCAAGGATGCTGGAGCTAGCAAAATTAAAAAAAGCTTAGAGTAAAAAATATTTATGTAAAAAAGAAAATAGTACAAATAAATTAATTATTAAAATAACGTTGTATAAAAGCTTGCTTTATCACATTTGAATTTGCATTTTCAGGTACAGCAGGTGTTTCTACTTCAATAATGTTCCTTTCATCTTCGCCTTCATCTAAATTCCATAAATCACTATTTTCAATTCCAATATTGTGCAGAACTGCACAAGCAGTTATGATTCTTGTTATATTCTTTACCTTGTTTTGTAATTCAAAATATAAACAAGGAAACCTCCTTTTACATCTACCAATTAGTCTTTCGACACTACTTCTAGTAGTTTTCAGAGCCCTATTGTAATTTTGCTCAGGGCGATTTTGTGGATTTTGGACCGGTGTGTATATGTATTTTCTAGTGGCATAGCCACTGTCTCCAAGCAGGTGTCCCGGTATTTGTCGTTCGCAAAATCGCACACGCACACCACTATTTTCAAAGATTCTGCTGTCATGGGCAGAACCTGGCCAGCTTACCACGATGTCTAATATTTCTTCATGAGGTCAACAATTTGTACGTTAATAGAAAAAATGCTTTTCTGTTGCGGAAAACCTCTGCGTTGATCCCTCCAGGACTTTTTATTGGAACGTGGGTTCCGTCAATTACTCCCACAACTCCTCGGGAACCAGCTTTCCTATAAAATTCCAATTTCAGCTTGTTTAGGATTAGAGGTTCAGCAGGAAACTTAATGTACTTGCTGATGTGGCGTGCGAATGTCTCTGACACTTTACCAATTATCCGGCACACAGATGACTGCCTAATGTTGTATAAATCAGCACAAACCATCTGAAATTAATAATTACATAGTTTTCATTCAATTATTATTATTATAACTTAATTTCATTATGTTAATAAACAACTAATACTGGCAGGCATGTTTCTATTATTATGCTGTAGATAATACTATTTTGCATTGTGAAATAACAAATTGAAACATTGATTTGTTGAAAGAATTGATTTCTCTACTTGCCAATGACCTAAAGTAGGGTCAAAACTGACCAGTTCAACCAGTTTCCATCATGTATTAAACAGTGTGTTAATGTAATGTTCCTGTGTTGGTTGACCAAATATTTAAATTTCATTCAGGTTTCTGCTACATCTAATATGTCCTCATACAGACAAGATGAGATGTTTTGGTATCAGTATCATATATTACTAATTTATTTACTACCAACTCCTAATAAATGTTTGGTAACAATATAATCCATGATTGTCAAATAAAAATTTTAATTAATCTCTGCAATGTCTTGTGCATTTTTAAGTATTATTAATGTGCATTATTTGATTGTAATATATTACTTAACATCAATTACCATTGATTCCACAACGTTAACTTATGCTCTAATGTAAACGAGCTAAAATAACAGAGGTCTGCCAATATTGGTTATGGATTATTAACAAAATTTCATGTAATTGAAATGTCAACCCCCATATAATAAATTCCATTTTACAACAATTTAAATTACTTCTTAACTTACTTATTCATATTGTATATTCATAATTACTTATAATAGTTCTTATAAATGTAATGAATAAAAGTTAAAAATTTTGGAAACATACCTGAAATGATGAAGTTGCATAAAATCTTAAGGCAATGAGAACTTTTAATAACGATGAAATCGGCAGTCCTCTTTGCGTCGTTGGGACTCTCTGGATCATCGGCACTAGTAAATCCACTACTGTGGTTTTATGAAAACGAAACCGCTTTCGGAACTGTTCATCATTGTACATTTCCAATGGATTGCTCACATCTCGAATATACCATTTTGAATTTCGCAGAATGTGATGAGTATAAAACTCAAAATATTTAGCGAAGTCGTTATCCATATCACAAATGGATCGGTTTAATAGACTACTTTAAACTAAACACCAACAAAACGAATTGAACAGTAGGTGAACGCTACGTAAAAATATAACCTAAACTGGTAACGACTGACAAGATGAGACAACCATAAGGGCCACTTAAGGGAGCAAGCTGCCTCGCTTATACGAATGAGTGCGTACTTAAGACTTCACTCAAGGGCTGTTTATGAATATAATTCGTCCACTTAATGGAACACTCAATATAAGTGTCGACTATGAATTCGACCCTAAGTCTGTCAGAGAAATCTAAGTCTATTGTCGTAAGTAATGCGTTATTTAAATGCGGAAGGAAATGTTGAAGAGAAAGTTCTAGGATTCTAAGATGTCTCTTCAGACAGAACGGCAGAAGCTTTATACACAATTGTAAGGGATATTCTTAAGGATTTAAAATGTCAATCCAAACTTATTGCACAAAGTTATGGTGGTGCTGCGGCAGTGGCGGCTCGTGATCATACTATTAGGGTGTACAACGCCTCTCTTCTCTCTCCCTTCCTCCCACCCTCTCCCCCCTCACACATGTCCTTACATACAGGCATTCATTACAAACATACACATATATTCATCAACATAGAAAATGACAATTAGAAACAGGGCATCTTATGAAGTTTGATAACATGTTGAATAGTTCGTTTTATCACCAACGAGGGTTGACCGCATTTCTTTTCACAATATCCGTTTCGACTTCATTCGGCAAGGACCCCTTCGAAATATTTACTACTTGTGTCGTGTTACCGCATGATTCGACACTTCCAGAACGTTTTCCAAAGGGTATCAAGAAACACACTGATTCGAAACTTTTTTACTCGCACTTTTGCTATGGAGTATTTTCCATAAACTCGCTGTACAAATTTAAGCTTGAAAGTATAAATTTCTTTACCCAATACTCAAAAAATCTGGATAATTTGCCGTACACTGACTGACGAAACACAAAGTTTGTGTCGCTTCAGTAAATGCTGTTTCTTTTCAGCAATTTTGTCTGTGACTTTACCATTGATGTTATTTTAATATTTTCGACAATATTCATTGTCAGTTGTACAAACACACTTCACAAAAAAATGAAATCTCTAACTTCGGTTTTTCAAAACGCATTAAAAAGTAGCCTCCTACATACGTTTACACAATACATTTTGGTTTTCACGTGCTTAGGAATGGATTTGTAATTGCAACTCGCTTTAAAATGTGCAAATAACATTCGATTAACACAATACTTATGAATGCAACACTGCATAGCAATGCGTTTGCGTTTTGCGCGTTACTGAAGAAATGCTATGGAAGGGGTGAGAGATCATTTAAGTGGAGAGATATCTCACACTTTCTTCGATCAATGCCACACGTACTTCTCTTAAAAACTTGTGCTAGCCGAGTGCTATATCTTCACGGGATGTCAAGGCACTTCCAGAGGTCGCGCCTGCGCAGTAATATCCGCACGTTCCCAAGTGTAACTCTCACCGCCCGTTCCCCCTCTTTCCCCTTCAGCCCCGCGGGTGCCACCGATCCCGGCTGCTCGCTCGCATTTTCCGAGTGTGCTCTAGCCTGCTGTCACGAAGGGCATTGGACGTGAACTGTCAATCGCAGCTTCCGAACGGCGCGTGTTTTGAAATAACATGTTTCGTAAACGCTCTGAGAAGTCTTGTATTCCCCTCATGTTAAGAAATGTTTAAGAAACATTGCACCGCAGTTATTTGGGTGTGCACATGCGAACGTGCGAATACCCACGAGCCGCCACTGTGCTGCGGTGATGCCTGGTGATTTAAATGGGTTACAGGTGAAAGTGAAACAGGCACACCCTAATGCACTGTTTTGCTCATAAGTTAAATCTGGTATTATCTCAGTCAGTTTTCAAAATCAGAGAATGTAAAATATTTTTCAAAACGTTAACTGGTTTATCAACATTTTTCTCGCAGTCTCCTAAATGTTGACAATGAGGTTAAAAAAGACTCCAAAAGCAGCACCCTTTAGATGGAATTACAATAGTAGATTGATTCAAACTGTGTTTGAGTATCGAGAACCTCTTATGAATTTGTTTGAAAATATTGTCGCAAGCGACAGTGATTGGGATGCAGAAAGTCTCACGTCTACAAGAGGATATTTAATTACTGAAAGGAGAATTCAGTTTCAATTTTCTTATTGTTTTTAATGAAATTTTTTCCTTAACAGAAAACCTATTCATCATTTTGCAAAGTAAGAGTAGTGACATTGGATACTGTGTAGAACAAATAAGTTTCAGAAGTTAATGAAAGCAAAAAGGGATTTTTTGAAGAAGTATGGAATAAAGCTCTCAGCATCTTCAATATTTCGTGTTTTTTTCTCACAATTTCGTTTTGTTTTTGTTGCGATATTTTTATATGTTCATCTAAAGCATGATCAATTCTTTGTGCTGAATTAAAATGTTTTTAAATTAAAAATGCTGGTGAAATGATTTTTACAACTTGGATGTCTTTTCACTACCTTAAGCACTTCTTGCGCATGCGCGAGTGCAAACTATTCAGAAACGAGTCCCGGATTGGGATCTGCTGGAACAATTTCATTTTTGTTGCCATTTTTGCCTTTAAGAGCGGCTTAATTTGAGCTGTTTTGAAAATATCTGGAAACGTTCCGGTGCATAATAATGAATTAAATATGTGAGTTAACGAGTGTATAATGGCATACGCACAGGTCTCCGACAACAAAGAATCCGGGAATTCATCTAAACCGGACGAATATTTATTTTTTAGTTAACCGATTATTTTGAGAATTTCATTGGAAGAAGTTTCGGAAACGAACATCGTGTATAAAATTTTGGGTAAACTGTCTGTTATTGAATTTTGAGGCTTAGTGAGATCGGCAGCAATTCTCGAAAAATATTGGTTAAAGACACTAGCCACTGCTGCGGGATCGTTCACATTTATATCGTTACATTTTAAAACAACATTCTCTGCATTATTTATTCTCTGCAGGGTTTCTAGTTGATTTGGTCGTATTTTTTTTATATTACACGTTGCTTTTGTTTTGTTATTTGAGTTCAAAATATCCTGATCGTGTTTCATGATTTAGACTGCCTTATGACTTTTCGTAACAATGTTTTGTATTTTTTAAAGTAGATAAGGAAATCTTGAGATACGTTATGACGTTTAGAAATGAAAAAAAGAATTCGCTTGTTTTTACAAGATGTCCTAATTCCTTGTTATCCAAGAATTGCTTTTCCGTGAAATATTTAATTTTATTTTTTGAAGAGGAAAGCAAGTGTTAAAATAAAATTTGAGTTGAAAAAAAAAAGAATTATATTTGTCGTTTGTATCAACAGTATTATAAACAGCTTCCAAGACTCCTGCATCAAATAATCAATGAATAATTTTATTTTACTTTTTGTAAACAATCTAGTCATACGTGTATTATTTATTGTGTCAGTGATCGCATTTCTTATAATGATAAGAATTTGTGCATCGTGGTCACTGTATCCTAAATCTTTTGTTTCAACTTCATATCGAGTAGTAGTTTTGTTAATTATAATTTGATCAATTCATCGAATTTTGTGTGATCCGTGTAGGTACATTAATTGTAATGTCTAAATTGAAGGAATTAATTAAATTGAGAAAATGTTCTTTTTCGCAAGATTCGACCAGAAAATCAATGTTAAAATCTCCGCATACAACAATGGATTCCAAAGAGCGATTGCTGACTTTGTTAAGTGTTATATCCAGGTTTTCTACGAACAAAATATAATCTGCAACTCTCTTTGTTGGAGGTCTGTAGATGCAAAGTATTATCACTTTTAGCGAAGTAAGATGAACAACAGAAATTTCAAAAACATTTTCAACGGAATACACATTTTAATTCCGCCAACGAGAAAGAATCACTATTATTTCTAACGTAAATACAGGGACCCCCATACGTAGGACATTTATGCAATTCTCTCTATCTGCAATAAAAGCCTGCGAGGTAAAAGTTTGGAATTTGGAATATGCTAAGTTCATTAGGAGATAACCAATGTTCTGTAAACCAAAGAACATCCATTTGATTTATATCGCACTAGTCGTAGAGTTGCCTCGATAAACTCAGTTTTATTTGAAAGGGATTGAACATTATGGTGCAGAATGTTTATTTTTTGCAAGTACCTACACGAATGTTTTTCTGTTGCATCTGATAGTAGTTGCTATATGTTTACTCCATTTTTACCTCGAGTGCGTGGTCGAAGGTTGTAGTGTGTCCCGGCAGTGACAGCTTGTGAGGAAAATGGGGCATCAGGTGTAGATGAATTGGTAGTGGGAATGGGAGAAACGGGAGTAGGTTCAGAGGAAGAGGCAACAAGTTTCGAAATAAGGGTGGGGGAGTGGGGAACGTAAGTGCTGTGTATAACAGCATTTGTGCCCACGTAACGGGCACACTGTACGGGCACACTGTACCGGCCAACATTGTTGTGGCCCACTGTGGCCGCTGTAGTGTCGCGCCGTGAGCACGACCAGTAGGGAAATGAGAAGTTCGGGAAGACGCCACCAGGCGCAGGGCAAGCGGCGGCGTCTGTCTGTGTCGGCCAAACGATCGCAGGAGCCTTTCTCCTCCTTGCCCCGCCATGGAGGTGGGGAGTAGAAGACTCGCCCTGATGCCTCAGGGGGCATATTTAAAGGGCCTCGCCCGGGGCGGTAGGCAGTGTGGAACAGTTCGAGAGTGCCGAGTAAGTGCCTAGGAGTAGTGGTGATTGCGATCAAGTGCTTGTGTCTACGGTGAGTTTTTCTTCTGGCGGACTGGGACCTGGACTGTATAACGGCTTTGATTTGGATTGTGGTTTTCTGGAAATAAAATTGGTGAAAGAACTGTTGTTGTTTCAATCTTGTACATAACAGTTCTAATTGGCGACGAGGGTAAAGCAAGCGATGGAAGAAGTGCTGTAACACATTTTGGGATTGCAGCAGCAACAGCAGCAGCAGTAGCGGCAACAACAAGAGCAGAATCAGGTGTTGTTAAAGGCAATAAGGGTTGACCGCACGACCAGAGCAGCAACCAAGATCACATTCGGCACCTAGTTTTCCGAAATTTGAGCCGGATAAAGATGTATGGATTTCATACCATGCCAGATTGAACCAGCATTTTTTATATCATGGGGTCACAGATGATGTAAACAAAAGAGCTTTCTTTTTGAGTATCTCAGGGAGTGAGTTATACGAACTGTTGCAGAAACTTTTTCCGTTGAAAAGAGTAGAGGAAGTGGAGTTCCCGCAATTAATAGAGAAACTGTCTTCACACTTTGAACGGAAACATCATGTGGTGGCAGCAAGGTACATTTTTTTCAAAAGTAGAATCAAGCCGGGGGACTCGCACAAAGAGTGGGTGACGGAGTTGACAGGGTTAACAAGGGACTGTGCTTTCAAGTGTGTTTGTGGTTTATCCTATGCAGAATCATTGATCAGAGACATGATAGTGCAACATACCCCAGAAGACAAGGTTAGAATGGAAGCTTTGCAGCTGGAGGATCCTTCCCTGGCTGAGGTCCAAAAAATAGCTACAACTTTCGAAATCACCAGTAGAGCAGCGAAACAAATAACAGATCCTATGGAAGTGATGCTGTTTTCAAGAAATACAGACGGTAATAGGGAATCACAGCAGAAAGCAAAGAGTCCGCGGAAGTCGGACTTAAAGTCGTGCAGATTCTGTGGAGTGTCACATAGTAGAGAGAAGTGTAAATTCAGAAATGCGAAGTGTTATTTTTGTGGAGTAACGGGTCACATTCAGTCGGTGTGTCGGAAGAAATCAAGAGGAGCTCCAGGTACGAAGGAAGACAAAGAAAGAATGGAGGTAAATATAGTGAATGAGGTGATCAGCAGTGGAAATGAAAACAAAGTATTTGTTCACGCAACTAATACTCTTTGAATGTCTGATACGCCTTGCAGCTTGGTAACGACTGTACAAGTCATTATATGTAAGTCAACCAGCGATCCTGGTGGCTATATTCTGAAACAGTGCCGCCAAGCGATCATTGAGTATCGGCTACGCCGAACTCAGTTGCAATGTAGCTGTGAGAGAGAGGCATGGCGATTTTGTAAGTCGCTGTTTGTTTTACAATTTTTTCGCGGCTACGGTTCATTTTGTGATACCATAGTTCAGTGTCATATGCACATCTAATGTGTGAGTGGTGCCTTAGATTGCTGCGTGATGCGCGACTGGATTCTGTAATCAACAGTTTTTAACATATGTTTTTCTCCTATGCCACGTGCTCAGGCACACGGCTGTGCTGTATTCAATCTTACGTTGTACTGGAAATTTGTTCAATACACTTAATTGGTTTGTGTGAACTGTGTCATTTTTTTTGTATTTGTTACCCCACAAACTCAGGAGTTTGAACGGTTCATGGGATGCCATGCACCTTCCTATTCATCAAACCATGGAAGTTGAAAAGACTGAGTATCTTGGGAATGTATCGGGTGATCTATTGAAGTCCACTGTTTCCCGACACCCTTACAGTATTCGTGGATTTGGAGGTAGCAGGCGAGAACATCAAATTCCAGGTAGACACTGGTTCACCAGTCACTTTAATTAATTTGCGAACATATCGCAGATTAGGGGCGCCACAGTGCAGTTGGGCTAATCTAAACCTGTGTTCTTTTGGCAAGGACAAAATTGACGTTAAAGGTATTTTTCGAGCAGTGATTGGTTATAAGGGAGTGCACCGGGAAGGAACTATCACAGTGGTGAATAGGGAAGACACGACTGATGTGATGGGGATGGACGTGTTTTGTGCTTTCCATTTCAAGATTGAGGACCGGATAAATTTAGTGTCCGAAACGGTGCCTTTCGGCGAAATTGAAATTTTGGGCAAGGATTTTGAGAACTTGTTCCAGGATGGTCTCGGGAAAGCCAGCGATTGGGAAGCCCACATCCAGCTGAAAGATGGCGCAGTTTCTCGATACTGCAAAGCGCGGCCCGTTCCTCTGGCACTGCGGGAGCAGGTGAAAAGCGAATTGGTAAGACTGCAAAAGCTTGGTATTATTACGCCAGTAAAAACTAGTGTTTGGGCTACGCCGTTGGTAGTGGTGAAGAAAGCAGACGGGACTATCCGTTTGTGTGGGGACTTTAAATCCACGGTGAATGCACAGCTCGAGATTGAAAAATATCCTATTCCCCGTCCAGAAGAATTATTCCAAAAGTTAGCTGGGGATAAATATTTTTCTAAAATAGATCTTCGAGATACCTACCTACAGCTCCCATTAGACGAGGAATCTAAGCAATGTCTGACAGTGAATACGCCATTAGGGTTGTTCCAGTATGAGAGACTGCCGTTCGGGGTAGCATCAGCAGCTCCGATTTTTCAAAGATACTTGGAGCAATTAATAGCGGGAGTGCCTGGAAGCATGAACTATCTCGATGATATTCTAGTAACAGGTAGGACAAATAAGGAGCATATTCAGAACCTAAGGAACGTATTGGGAAGGCTGCAGGCGGCCGGTTTAAAAGCAAAACTAAAAAAAATGTGAGTTCTTTAAGCCCTGCATAACTTATCTAGGTCACATGATAGATAAAGAAGGTATTAGGCCTACGCAGACCAATGTTGAAGCCATTGTGAAACTTCCTCCATCTAGGGACATTAAGCAGCTGCAATCATTTCTAGGCAAGGCAAATTATTATGCTAAGTTCATTCAAGATTTTTCTGAGGTAGCGGCACCGCTCAACGCTCTACGTAGGAAGGGAGCCAGTTTTTTGTGGTCGCCAGCTTGCAACACAGCGTGTCCTGTTTGGTCAGTGTTTTCGTATGGGTGTCCAACTCTGCAGTCACATCTGCAAACCTCCCGTTAGGTTTAAAAATAGATGAGACTGAGAAGTTGGAGGGTAACTTCCTACTGAGAATGGTGGAAAGATGGCGGCCATGACTGTCAGCTAAAATAAGTACCTGTTTTTTAGGCTCAGTAGGAATGTCTTTGTTTTCAAGTGAGCTAGGATGCGCAGCTTTACGTGTTTTGATTTTGACGCGCTTCCTAGTCTGTTTGCGTTGGTTTGTGCATGAATTTGTCGATGTTAGAGAAGGGTAGGGAGGATCAGGAAGGCGAGGAAAATCTGTTCTAAAACACTAAATTTGTTTCGAGTTGTGACTGGATGCGGTGTCTGTGTCTTTTGTACAGTCACGGGTGTACGGTTGGTATTATTCGCTGTGTTGCCGACTTGTACCCAACCGTCTGTGTAGAGAACAACCTCTTACAACCTTTGGATATGTTGATCTAAATTATTGTTTACGTGTGTGAAGGTGTGATGGTAGAGAAGGGTAGTGAGGATCAGGAAGGCGAGGAAAATCTGTTTCATAATCTAAAACACTAAATTTGTTTTGAGTTGTGACTGGATGCAGTGTCTGTGTCTTTTGTACAGTCACGGATGTACGGTTGGTATTATTCGCTGTGTTGCCGACTTGTACCCAACCGTCGGTGTAGAGAACGGCCTCTTACAACCTTCGGATATGTTGATCTAAATTATTGTTTACGTGTGTGAAGGCTTTCAGAAGGTCGGCTTTGAGAGTGTAGAGAAAAAAGAGTAGAACGAGCAGTAGCCATGTCACGAATGCGTTTTAATGTACGTGATAAAAATTGAAATAAATACAAGAAAACCCAGATAAGAGCAACAAGAACCTAGCTTTATATTTTAAAAGTGTAAAAGTGATGTGTATTCAATAAATTAAAAAGTAAGATTCAATATAAAAACGAGAAGGCATGCTACTCACAAAATTTATTGAAGGTTTACTAACGAAATTTGGTAATGTGGCTAGGTAGAGTTTCGTCCACTTAAGCTGCAACTATGTAATACAATCAGTAGATTATACTTTACCGTAATTAGATAAAAGTTATTATCTGAAAGTTTGTCTTCGATGTATAGAATAAGATTTGAAACACAAATTCAAACTATTTGATACACCGTCCTCGTAACGTTCAAAACAAAGGAATCGTCACTTGTGACAGAAAATATAATAAATCTTTCAGAAAATAAACTGAGCTGTGAATATGATTTGACACTTATAAGAACCTCGTAAATCTGAAGTTCGTTGAGGTTTGAATGTCCGTTTAAAATTCGTAATGATTTTTTAAAATTATTTATTTAAGGTCGCCTTATAAACAGCTAGGTCATTGGCGACCACAGTTACAAAAATACAGTATTTACAAATGCACATATTAGTTACACATTTTCATGGGATACACATACACAAATCCTAAATCTAGATGTTATACATAGGGCAGACAATGTATAGTCTTTAGCTAAATACTATTTAACATATTAAATTTGGTGAGGAGTTCTATAATTTTTTTTGACCGGGATAAGAATTTAATATACAGCATAGATTATCATTGATGTTAAGGTTTGTTCTCACAGTCGCCATCGCGTGGCAATCAACTATAATATGCTTCGTGGAAACTGGGAGTCCGCAATTTGGGCAAGGATCAGGAGCAGCTTTTTTAATTAGGTAGCTGTGACTGAGTTTAAAATGTCCTATACGGAGTCTGGTTATAACCACTTGATGTCTTCTGCTAAGTCTAATGGAAGTGATGGGAGATTCCTCGATATTCTTCCTAACTGCTTGTAATTTGGAAGGCAACATTTTCCAGTTCCGGTCGCATAGCTTCTTAACTGCAAGTAAGAGGTAGTTTTTAAAGTCGGGGAGTGTGCCGCCAGCTTCAGTATCAATTTCGGGGAGAGAGATTGCTGCCTTCGCAGCTGCATCCGCTTCTTCATTACCTTGGATGCCTAAATGAGAAGGAAGCCAAGCTATTGTAACGCGATATCCTTTAAGGAAGGAGTGATAAAGTTTTTCTTGGATTTCTTGGACCAGTGGATTCAAGGAATGTCGGTTTCGAATGGAGGATAGAACTGCTAGTGAGTCAGAAAAAATAACAATATCTGGGTTACATGGTCTTAGGATGCTAATATCAATAGCTTTGATAATAGCCCAAGCTTCACATGAGAATATGGAATAGAAATCCGGGAGACGATAAAGATTCGTAAGGGGTGGGATAATGGAAATAACAGCTCCACTAGATCCTGATTGTTGCTTGGATCCATCCGTGAAAAATTGGCTATGATTAGCAAATTTGTGCTGGAACTCCAAGATTAGTTGCTTAATGATATGTTTTGGGGTATCAGGATTTGTAAATTTGGTGGCTTCCGTATCGATTGACAAAGAGAAATGTTCCCAAGGGGGAAGAGGGTTGAGTTTCCTCTTCATGATATCATGAGACTGAATGCCAAGTTCATTCCGGTACTTAGCAAGTCTAATACTTAGCGGCTTAGGATAGTTAGGATGATTTGCATAGTGGAGGGGCTTGGAGAGGTTACAGATATAATTAAGTGTGGGGTTAGGGGGACAACAATGAGTCGAGTAAGCAAATTTTAAGCACAGGAACTTTCTACGGAGGTCTAAAGGAAGGAGGCCCGCTTCAACTAGTAGGCTAGTACATGGGCTGGTCCTGAAGGCACCCAAACTTAGGCGGCATGCAGAGTTGATTATAGGGTCCAAAGTTTTTAGTAAGTGGTTGCTGGCTGAACTATAAGCTACTACTCCATAATCTAACTTAGGTTGTATCAACGACTTGTAACAATTGATTAGGGAAGTAGCGTCTGATCCCCACTTGTGTGAAGATAACATTTTATGTTGAGTCTAACAGAGCAATCAGCTTTGAGGGTAGAAATGTGTGATTTCCACGAATGCTTATGGTCGAATGTTAAACCCAAAATTTTGCTGGTATTTGTTCTTCTTAGATTATGGTCACCAATTTTCAAGACTACTGAAGACTAGTTCAAAACTTTCCGAGATCTCGATAAAACCATAAATTCTGATTTCGTTTTTGACAAGATGAATCCTGACGACTTCGACCATTCATTAATTGTATTGAGGGTTTCTTGCATAATAGTTGTGATTAGATTAATATCTTTGCCGCTACAGAGGAGGGTGATATCATCTGCAAACAGAAATATTTTCACTGGGGTTTTTACAATATTACTCACTTCATTTATAGCAATGAGAAATAATATCACACTTAACACTGATCCTTGAGGAAGGCCATTTGACATCTCAACGTGCTGTGACGTCTTATCTTGGATACGGACCTGGAGAAATCTGTGTTCAATGAAGTTCTTTATGAAAGCAAACATGTTCCCCTTGATTGGCAATGTAGAAATGATAGAAGTCTGGATTTTTGAACCATTTCGTAGGCCTTCTCGAGATCAAGCGAAACGACCATCGCAAGGTGGTGCATGCTAAGGACATCACAGATTTCTGAATTAATTCCGACTAAGTGGTCATTGGTGGAGCGAAAAGTTCTGAATCCACTTTGGAAAGGAGACAAGAGGCTTTTTGATTCTGGTAACCATCTTAAACGGTTGCATACCATCTTCTCAAGAAGCTTACAAAGATTGCACGTTAAAGATATGGGGCGATAACTAGATGGATTGCATCTGTCCTTATTAGGCTTAAGAATAGGTATAACTATAGCTTCTCTCCATTGGTCCGGAAAGGTCTGAGTTGACCATATAACATTATATATCTGAAGAAGGTGTTCCAGGGCATTCACTGGTAGGTCTTTAAGAAAACTGTTGGGGACATTGTCAGGGCCCGGAGCCGAGTTGTTACTTTTCTTCAACACATACAGAAGTTCGTCCAAGTTGAAAATTCTGTTATAATGGTCATCGTTGGAACCTACCACTGAAGAAATAATGTCTTGAGACATAAGAAATTTCGTTTCAAGAGTTTTAAAGAGCTCTGGATCATAGTTGCAGTTGCTGGAATTCTTAGCAAAGGATACAGCAAGTAAATTGCTGATGTCTTGAGGTTGTGAGTATTTATTACCGTTTAAGTCCATTACCATGAATGGGGTGGAGTTCTTCGGTGCGCCACTAATGGACTTGATTTTTTGCCATAACAAAGAGGAGGGGGTTTGTCTAGTTATTGAAGATGTAAAGTTGTTCCAGGATTGAAGTCTTGTTGTTTTTAATAATAGGCGAGCTTTGGCCCTAGCTTTCGTAAAGAGGATTCCGTTTTCAATTGTTTTATTCTTCTTGTATTTTCGGAAATATCTTTTCTTTTCCTTGATGGCCGCAGTACATTCCTCATTCCACCAAGGAACCTGGTGTTTCCTTATTCTTCCAGAACTTAGAGGGATGGACTTAGAGGGATGGAATTCGTAATGTTGGTTTGTCTTGGTTATAGCAAAAAAATCGTTTGGAATTATATTTTCAGCCAACCTGCAACAAGTAATGAACGCACTTAAAACACACTAGGCACAGTCAAATCGCTAAAAATTGTAGATAATCACAAAATATCAAGAGCACAACCAGATACGTCCGTCTCGTAAGATGGCGTCAACCTTCTGGCAAAAAAATAATTCCTTGTTCTGAACGGACCATAAATGATCTGAACAATGACCAACGCACTATACAAGGCTATATCAATTGAAATCCAAAATTACTACACAGAAATATTAAAAAACTAGCAAAATTGACAATATTGTATTACATATCATCTGGAACAAACGGCACTTCCAACTTGTTTCCTAGTCTTTTCAGCAAATGGGGAGATACCTAAAATATAAAAAAATGATGTTATAGGATTTCAAGATGTATAGTGCTGTATCTCATCTTCATAGAGTAAGATTTCTAAACTCACCAGGTCATGCGAGGAAGCCAAAATGAATGGTTCATAAAATGTATTCACAGGGGACCGCATTCCACCTGCAGTCAACATTACTGGTATGAGTGCTCAATGCACACATTCCTCCTTCATAATGTCCTCCACCGACAAGGCAGATAGTAACTTGGTCCTAAACAGTCAGCAGATATTTCCTGCACCTATAATAAAATTTGTATCATGTACATTGATACTCAAAATAAATATTCATCTTAATGTTGTTGCATCAAAAATAATTAGACTATATTAAAAATAAAGGAAATAACACTCATAATCATAATAATATGAAACCAATCTTAACGAAACATCAATCATGCAAAACATATACTAACATAATATTACTTACTGTTTGGAATCGCACTGCAAAGTTAGCCTTATACCTTCCGCGTCTTCTGTTTGGTTGTTATGGCAATTGGGAACCCAACAACACCGAATATGCGGCATTTTCCTTCCCAATCTTGCATTCTGAAAACACACTGTGCGCGCCTCACAACGTGAAACGATTTTTATCAACGGAAACTTCGAAACTTTTGGACACAGTTCAAAATAACCTCGGGAATTGCTAGGGGTGGCCTGTAGATCGCTGCTCCTTCGCGCACAGTGCCTTTGCGCCCTTCGACGCTATTGGCGCAAAGGTTGGGGGCAAATGGCGGATCTACCCATAATTCTCTCTGCGCAAATTCAAATAATAACGGGTCGCAGCCTATCTAGTGACAGAGGACTGCTTTACGGATTTTGAACCAGGCAAACTGTGACTTGCGCTTTTGTTTTGGATAATTTTTTAGATTTCGGTTTATTATTTTTTAAAAAAATTAGCGATAGTAGCAGTTGGGCAAATTCTTCTGAATCTTCTGTCTTCGGATGTAGATTTAGTTGCAATTTTGCCGAAGAAGATTGCGCCGGGCCGTTCACAATTAATTACTCGGAAGTTTGAAGAGCAATTAATTTAATTTTTGCGTAATTAATTAGCAATTAAATTACTCTATAAGATGGCATATTTGGTTTTGTGGTAACTAATTGTGGTAGATAGAGCGTAATCTTCCGCTAGCTCACCATTAATTTCGCAAAAATTTGAAGAGCAAAAAAATTAATTTTTGTATAATTAATGAGCAATTAAATAGTTCTAAATGGTGGCGTATGTGGTTTTGTGGTAACTGATTTTGGTAGTGCCAGCGTAAGAGAGGTGTTTTGGATATCTTCCATGTATTTCTTGTTGTTTCCATTGATTAAAGTTCGACTGGTGGGTAGAGGTGTTTAAATCATAATTTCGTTCATGGAGGTTCAACGGAGTGAAGCCGCGGTCCTCATTAACAGTTAATTTCATTAATATGTCGGTGGAGTTTAAAAGGACCTGTCGCATTTTTTCCTCTTGTCTCAGGCAAAGCGTTTTTATATTAACCAACCCTCAGCCTCCCATCGTTCGAGGAAGATATAATCTTTTACTGAGGAGTTTGGACGAAGACAGCGGAATTTATGTAACAGTCTTCTCGTTGATCTGTCCAGCTCCTCCAGGTCAGATTCAGTCCACTTAACAATACCAAAGGAGTAGGTTTGGTTAGTTATTATATTATTATTATTATTATTATTATTATTATTATTATAAATATTAATTTTCTTCACAAACTCTCTAGTCAAGTTGTAAGGCATAGCGAACAGCGTGCTCTTTCGTCGCCCAACGTCCAGTATCAGTCGTTGCGTGCATTGAAAGGAATATGATACGTTGGACGTGCAGCTTGGGCCGACATTTTGCCGGCAACGGATGTAATGCTGATCTCAGCTCGATTTCGGAGCGACTGCGTTCCTCGTGCTTGTTTTTTGGTAACCGTTTATGGCAGTCAACATGGTTGCAGCTCTGAGAAAGGCTTTGCCGAAAATCTCAGCAATTTGAAATATGGTAACAACTTGACCAGGATTCGACCTTAGCTAGTTTGTTAACTCTTGATCATGGTACGTGCTGAGAGTCTTCATGAATGTTTAGAAACGTCTAGAGGCTGAAGCCTGTGGGTACAGTGGGGTGGAAAACAGAGTGACTACACCGTTAGCCCTTGCTTTTCCAACTATAGTCAGGCTCTTTATATGCGTTGAACATCCATAAAATTGTAACAGAACTGTTTTTCTTTGGTTGCTTTAGAAAATTCAATGAATTTTCCATTTCTCAAATCGATCCATTTCTCAAAAATGGCTTTTTGCATCCAACCAGAGACATTCCGCACACATTCTAGGTGAGCAGTTATTGAGTAGTTCCGGCTTCATTCGCTGACGAGGATACATTAACATGGGCGGCATAAATCTTTCAGCTGTATTCATGCAAAATTCAACAGAGATAATTTTCCCTCCATCGGCAGATGATTATGAGCCTATTTGTTTTTTCCCTTTTGATTCCAATATCTTGGCAGTGTTATTTGAAATCCCATTTTCATCGCAATTGTAAATTCGATCTGCTGTAAATGTGTGCTGATCATATAGTTCCTCAAATAAATCAAAGAATTTGGATACATTAACTTCGTTAAAAGCCATGACCCAGCTGCGGAGGTTTGCTCAGGTTTTCTAAATGATAAAACCTGAGTTTCTGTGCAAAAATTCCCTAAGCCAATCTTTTCCGGCTGATTCTTTTGTTTGATTAAAATAACTATGCTGCTTGTTATTTCTCGCAGCTAATTGGTATCCCAGTCGCTTTACATAATTATCAGTCCAACCAAGCAAACGGCTTTCCATAGTCTTAATATAATTATCTAATTCTTGTTCCTTTTCTGGGCTAAATACACTTTTGTAAGATCCGAGTTGACCCTCAACGTCGAAAGATTCAATTTTCTCAACTTCATTAGTTTCTGATTTGAATGTTTTTACATTATGTTCAAGAGTTGTTTGAGGCACGTAAAATGTTGTTGCTGCTCGATAATAACCCATTCGGCCGTTGACTACTTCCGTGACCGCATCTTTCATAAGCTTCTTCACTCCATGAACCCCTCTTTGCGTTCCTTTTATATGTCCGAACCATTTCGTGGAATAAAAAAATATAATTAGATTACTTGCATTATGTGTTATTTCATGTGAGGCAAGACGCATGAATGCAAACATGTATTCCATCAGAACATTTTCAGGTTAGATTAATTTTACAGCACAAAGGATATATTCAATTAGGTTATTGCATGAATTAATTTACTCCTAAAACGTGCTTTATTCGATAATAATACTTAATAGTTCGAGAAACAATTACTTCTCTTAGCTTTTCACGTCTAAAAACGACAAAAAATTAGATCAGCATAGGCGAAAAACACGTTTTGATGTGTAGACTCCGAATGGTTAGAATTTAGACATTAAAGAATTTAATGATCTGCTGCTTCAGTTAAAAAAGACCCATCAAATACTACCCTCATTTTTCCATCTTTGAAGACAGGATGGTAAATTCAATAATTGACCTGACCTCCATCAAAATACGGTTCGGGGACGAGTTCCATGTGGTCTAGATTAATATACTCCCTCATGAACTCACAATACTGCTGTTTAAGTTGAGGATTAGAACTGAATCGACTTTTTATGCAATAAATCGTCTAAGAGACTCTTAAAGATGGCATTTCATTACGAAAGAGAGGGTATTCAACAATATATCTACCAGCCTCATCTCTCTGTGTAGTATTGACAAAAAGATTTTCACAAAAATCATCATTAGTGGGGAATTTATTTTCTATTTACAACTCTTCAGATTCCCAAAATTTCTTAAACTTCGCGTGATCGGAAACAAAGCTGCACAAGCGTGCGTGCCGCACATTCATTTTTTATGACACCCGTCACGATGTAACCGAAGGTAGTTTCCTTGAGGCACAAGCTCAATGTCTTAGTTCTAGGACGTTTAACCTTACATGATTTTAAACAATTCCAGAATACGTACGCGCCAAAAAAAAGGTCAACAGGGACAGCGATGTGAAAAGCTGGGTCAGCCAAGGCAATATTCTTTGGAATTTTAAGGTTACTACGAACCAAAGAGTAAGTGGGAATATCCGATATAATGTTATCCGCAATCAAGGTATTGATTTCCAATCTAATATTAGAATTATTACGTTGTGAAACAGAAATTTTAGCAACATTGAGTGACTTCGTCACTGAACCTCCTACGCCAGTAATTGAGACTGAAGATGACATTGGTTTAATTTCCAATCTTTTCGCGGCGGCTCTCGTAATCAAGGAATGTATGCTGCTGTTATCTAGCAAGACTTCACATTTAGCTAATTTGCCTTCTGAATATTGCGTAAATAGAGAAACTATTGAAAGCAAGGCTTTGGAGGCATAATTGTTGTTTACATGCGCGCTTATAGCTTCGCACTTAGCGTCTGAAGAAATTTCATCTGTGCTTTCTTGAGCGTTGGTGTTAACATTGGCCGTGGCCTTACGCTTCCTATGCAATAACAAAAGGTGCTTAAAATTGCAGTTCTTACAATATTTTACAGTACATTCTGGGCCGTTGTGACTGGATTGAAAGCAATTGAAACACAAACGCCTAGATTTAAGAAATTCCCAGCGTTCGGGACCAGTTTTCATAAGAAATGCTTTGCATTTGTCTAATGCATGATCTTCATTACACAAGAGACAAGTAAGAGATTTAAAAAAAATGTATTTCTGCCTGTTCGACAAGAATGTATTTCAGGGTTTTTCACATTACAAATTGACATGAGTGTTGATTTGGATCTCACAGGGAATCTGACGAAAGGATTATTGACAATATTATGTTAAAAATATAAATACAGTAGGAGGCCTTGTATGAATGGTGACACATTATCAAATATTCTCCTGAACTTTTATATTTAAAGAGACTTATCTTACTCGGGTGTGTTAATATATCATTGATTCGGACTATTAATTGATAACAAACAAACAAATCAATTAACATCAGTGCCTCGATGCTCTGCAAGTAGGACATGTCCTTTCAAACAACCAGTTCACAGAATGTTGCTAGTATTGCTTCCATTGGCACACTTCAAGATAATACTTGTATACAACAGAATGCTGAAATTCAAGGTTCGTTAATGGTTACTGAAGATATTGTTCAACACCAGAATAACCAACATATACAATCTGCAAATGATATTTCAACAATTCCTGGTGTATATTATCAAAACAACTATGGACTTCCCAGAACATCAGCAGCATTTGATTCTTCATTGCCTATGCCTCAAGACCAAACAATTAATTTATCTAATTCATCAACTCATGTACTTCAACAAGGTGAATTTACAGAATTACTTCCAGTTAACCCGATCCCTCACAATCTCCCACCAGCAACTACTTCGTTAAATTGTCAAGCTAATATTCCTATACCATCATCAACACCTCAATCCAAAAGTGAGTCAAAAACACGGAAAAGAGAAGGTTCTTCATTACTACAACAACCAGGTAAAAGATCTACAACTTTTAATTTCAACACGACTACAACGGGAATTCCACTTCAAAATAAATATGGACTATTAGCAGATCTACAGGACACTAATGAAGAACGTCCAATAGTTTCAATTCCGCCTATAATTGTTTCAAACGTTTACAACTTTAGTAATTTTCTTCAAGATATAAAAAGTAATGTTGAAAATGATTTCACAACATAAACTATTAAAAATAATGTCAAAATTAACTTTCAATCAATTGAAGATTTTAGAAAATATAAATCATTTTGTGATACAAACAATATTCAATATTACTCTTATCGTGACCCTACTATTAAAACTATCTCTGTTTCATTCAAAAATATACCTATTACTTACTCAAATGAAAGTATTTTCAATGAATTATTGAAACTTAACTCTCCAGTGCAAAAGGTATACAGATTATTTAACAAACAACGTGAACCTATAGAAATTTGCTCAATAGAACTTACTAAAAGTCCAGAAGCTTCTAAAATCTTCAAATTAGAGAAAATTTTTCATAGTGTCATAAAAGTTCAAGCAAAAGTATCAAATAACCAACCGATTCAATGTAAGAGATGCCAAAAATTCAACCATACACAAGCCAATTGTAGATTAATCCCACATTGTGTCAGGTGTACTGAAAACCACCATTATTCGAACTGTCCTCTTCCAAAATCAACCCCTCCTATTTGTTGTAATTGCCTCGGAAATCACACTGCTAATTACAAAGGTTGTCCAGTATATAAAGATTTACTGAAACCAAATCAAACTAATAATTCAAATTCACATATGTTAATAAATCAAAAGTTGAATTTTACTCCTCCAAAATTAAATGCACAAAATTTTCCAGACTTACCGCAAACTCAAATCTTTCAACGTAACAATCCTATTCAAAAAATTCCTTCAAATTAAAATACTCCTACACCTTCAATTTATAATCACAAATCACACAAATTCTCTTACTCTGATATATTAAAACAAAACCCTTCTACTTCAAATTACACAGCTTTAATTTCCAGCATAATTCAACAAGTTATTTCTACACTTATTCCACAAATTCAAACATTATTACAAAATCTCCTACTCCCACTTCTAAATGGCCATTAGTAACAATAGAAATATAAATATAACACTACTTAACTGGAACTCTAATGGACTAAAACGACAACAAAATATTTTTAATCACTTTCTATCATACCATAATATTGACATAGCATGTATTTCTGAGACTCATCTAACACCTAAAGAAAAGATGTATTTAAAAGGTTATAAAATTTATAGAAATGATAGAATCTCTGATCATGCTTCTGGGGGAGTAGCAATAATAATTAAGAATTCTATATTTCATCAACAAACATATTTTCCTACATCTGACATTTTAGAGTGTATTGCAATAGAAATTAAAATAAATAGTACCATTTACTCTTTATATTCCATTTATAAACCACCAAACAAACCATTTCCTACTCAAATTTACAACATCATTTTACAATCTTCTAATCCAATTATTCTCATGGGAGACTTCAACAGCAAAAACACTTCTTGGGGTTGCAACTCAACAAATCCTCAGGGTATTCGTCTACAACAATATATAATTCAAAATAATTTAGATATTCATGCTCCCTTTGAACCAACCTATTACTCTAATCACAACAATATAATACCAGATATTTTAGATATAATAATTACAAAAAACGTTAATTTACAATTCTTTCAATCTCCACTTCCTGAATTAGATTCTGACCATCTCCCTGTTAAAATATGTTTTAATTCTTCACTATTAAAAATTAATTATCCTCTTCATAACATGTGAATAAACTGGAATACATATCGATCATACATAGAATCAAATTTTAACTTCCCAAAAAACTTAGATAATACTCAAAAAATTGATGTAGAAATCGAAAAGTTTACTAAAATAATTCTAGATGCATATAAATATTCTAGTACATACATTAAACCGTACATACATACTCAATCTCTCCCTATAAATATCTTAAATCTTATAAAATCCAAACATAACCTAAGACGATTCTGGCAACAAACTCGTCGCCCTGACATTAAAAGAAAAATCAACAAGTTATCACGCATTATCAAATTACATATAGACCAATCTGAATTAGACAAATTTCAAAATTACATTGCACAAATCCTAATAGCAGACCACAATGGTCAACAATTAAAAAATTAATAAAATCTTATTCCCCTATACCAATATTAAATAACGTCTCTATATCTGCCTATACTGATTTTCAAAAATCAAATTTAATTGCAAATCACTTAGAAAAGTCTTTTACCCCTAACCCTATTATAGATCAAATATTTAATAACGAAGTTGAATCTTTCATCTCTTCTCCACTTTATTCAGTCCCTTCAAAAATAAAATTTATTTCTCCTGTAGAAGTTCAAAACATAACACGAAAATTGAATATTCACAAAACATCAGGCTATGATTCTATTACAAACAAAATGATAAAAGAACTTAATTTACAAATTTTATCGAAGCTAACAAATATATTCAATTCAATGCTTCATATTTCTTATTTTCCACAATCATGGAAATTGGCCTACATTATCCCCATATGTAAACCAGGCAAGGATCCTCATCTTCCCTTAAACTACAGACCTATTAGTCTCTTATCTTCATTATCAAAATTTTTTGAAAAACTATTACACTCTCGTCTTTTATCCTACTTTAACTTAATACAAGCTATTCCAAATTACCAATTTGGTTTTCATTCTCATTATTCGACTTCTCACCAATTACTACGTGTTTCTGAATTAATAACTGAAAACTTTCATCAAAAGGAACATACAATTGGAATTTTCTTGGATATTGCCCAAGCATTCGACAAAGTTTGGCATTCAGGATTATTATATAAATTACATTCAATAGGAATACCCATATATTTATTCAAAATAATATAAAGCTATTTATATAATCGTAAGTTTTGTGTCAAAATTAACACCTCTTATTCAACTTCTCGTCGCATCTTTTCAGGTGCTGTATGCAGATGACACTGCACTTTTTTCGTATCACAAAAAATTGCATAAAGCCCGAAACACTCTTCAAAATTCTTTAAATTTATATATTAAATGGACTCAACAATGGAGAATAATAATAAATCCATCTAAGACACAAACAAAAATTTTCACACTTTGCAGACCTACTAATCCCCCATGTCTCAAAATAAATAATATAACTATACCCTGGATAGAAAATCATATTCCAATTAAATATTTAGGACTATTTCGATCGTCGATTAACTTGGAAAACTCATATTCAAAATATTGCAAATAAAACTTACCAAAAAATATCAAAATTATACCCATTAACTAATAAATTTTCAAAATTACAAATAGATTGTGGTATATCAATATTCAAGGCAATAATAAGACCATCACTTACATATGCATGCCCAATTTGGTGTAATGCATCTGTGTCAAACATGAAGAAAATACAAACTATTCAAAATAAATTTTTACGGAGAATTCTAAAGGCTGAATGGTTCATCTCCAATAGACAAATCCACAAAGAATTACAAATAGAGCCAATTAAAACATTCATCACTAACCAATCCTCCAAATTGTTCAACTGTTTAAACGATTATCCTGTTCATCAACATTTCGATCTGGGAAAAAATTATCACGTTAAACGAATTCGATCCCGCTTCCCCAAAGATATTTTTCACCCCCCATAAATAATTGTCTACAATAACTTCTACTCAATAAAACCTTCTCTTAAAACTCTAAATTTATCATAAAAATTAAGCAATAGTTATTAAAATCAAAGTTTTATTCGTAATTACTTTTAAAATAAAATCATAATTATCTTAATTATGATATTAATTTCTGGCATCTCCAAAAAGGTTATGTATACATTTATTCATCATCCTGAAAAATTTGTAAAATTGAACAGGAAATAAATATATTAAAAAAAAAGAAAATTCTATTAGGATAAAAATTGTAATTAGATTTTTTTCAAATGAGGGAGAAAGTTAATAAATAAATAAATGTAGTTTATGGGGGATGGAATGTATCTTTCGGAAATCTTGAAAGTATTCGTCGAGGATATTGATATGATTGGCCTAGATTGAAAGTGTTTGTTTGTTGCAAATCGTCTAAGGAGTTGAAGAATTTTAGGTTGTAATAATTTAGAAAAGTGTAAATAGTTTCAATTTTTAGTTCATTGTGTAATTGTGTGTTAGGAATCTACCATGGAGCATGAAGAATTTTACGGATGAATTTATTCTGGAGAATCTGAATTTTGTTAATGTGAGATTTGGCCACATTGGACCAGATGGGACAGGCATACATTAGCGTGGGACGAATGATTGTAATATATATTAGTTTGGCAGTATGAACATATAGAGGAGATTTAATAGAATGAAGTTTATGAATTTTTATGTAAATTTTACGAATAATATTTTTAATGTATATATTCCATGAAAGCTTTGTATCTAAGAAGAGACCAAGTTATTTGATAGGTGAGTTGGAAGAAAGCCATGGTATTTTTTCATTGTATAATAATAATTCAAATGGAATGATAGGTTTGCAAAGTGAAACAATTTTGGCTTGACATGTTGTCATATTGATTTCTATTTGCCAATTTTTAACCCAGGATGTATAAAGAACAAGATCGGATTGTAATATATCCCTGACAGTTGATATATTATTATGACTGATGAAGAGAGTCGAATCTTCAGCAAAGAGGGTTAAATCCTTGTAGATGAAAGTGAGAATGTCGTAAAGATAGTTATTAAAAAGAAGGACGAGAGAGACATATCCTTGAGGCACACTGGCAGATATTGAAAATAGTTGTGAAAAAGTATAATTAAATTTAACACAGAATTTATGATTACTTAGAAACTTTTGGATTATTTTAAATAGGTATGTTGGAGTTCCAATTTGATATAGTTTATAAGTGAGACCATTATGCCAAACTTTGTCAAATGCCTTTTCAATTTCTAAGAGAATTCCAATAGTATGTTTTTTTCTATGGAAAGAATTTTCAATTTACTGTTATTCTTAAAAGTTTATGAACTGTTGCTTGTTTGTGTGTAAATTCAAATTGTGTAGCGGGAATAATTTTATTAGATGTTACGAAGAGTGTTAGTCTACGTAAAATATGAGTTTCAAAGGTTTTAGTAAGAGAGGAAAGTAAACTAATTGGTCGATAATTCGTGGGATTTCTGGGGTCTTTTTGGGGTTTGCAAATGGGAAGTATAATGGCTATTTTCCAGTTAGATGGGAAATAATTAACTCTTAAGGCTGAATTTAAAAGGGAAGTAAAAGCGGCAATTGTTCTAATGCCTGTTCTAATAATTCTAATATACTCTTTGCTAATACCAAAGGTTTAATGGTTTAATTATTTGGTTATTAATTAAGTCAATTCCAGGCAATTGACGGGTTTTAAGTTTTTTAATGATGGAAACAAAAGAAGAAAGAAAGAAAATTTCAGAAGGGGAAATAAAAACTATATTTTGAGAAACATTAAAGTTGGAAAGAGAGAGAAAATTATTAACATGATTATGAAATGATAAGTTTGTAACAGAGTTAGGAGTAAAATATTCTTGTAAATTATGTCCAAGTAATCGAGTTTTATCATAATCGCTTTGGGCTGTAATCGAATTATGCTTAAGCATAGGAATTGAAGTTTTTTCATTGCGAATTCTTTTGAATGTAGACCAAAGTTTCCTAGAATGAGGATGTAACTGTTGAATAAAGTTTTTATATTCCTTGTATTTGTGTTGTTCATATTTTGATTTAATAATTTTAGATATTTTGTTTAATTTAGTTTTGATAACAGGACATCTGGTTTGTTGCCAATAGCGCCTGATGGTATGTTTTGTTTTAATGAGGTTAGATATTTGTAATGGTAAAGGTTTATAGTTAGAGTAGTTAGTTTTTGAAGTAAATCCAGAACTATGTAGGTTGTGAATTATTGTATTAGTGAAATAGGATAAGTAGTTATCAATCATTTATTCTCATGTTAAATTATTTGGAAATGTAATATTGTCTTCAAAGAGTGCTGTAAATATGTTCCAGTTAATTTTTTGAAGTAATGGATAAGGTTTAGAGTTATTAATATTAAAAGAGAAATAAACATTTATTATAACTGAGTAGTGATCAGAATCAAGTTCAGGGAGTACAGTTTGAGTGACAGGCCAATGTAAATTTTGTGTAATCATTATGTCTAAAATATCAGGAATGACGTTATCATTATAAGAATAATATGTGGGTTCATTGGGCTTGTGAATTTGAAGTTTATGAGTGGTAAGAGAAGAGTGTAATTTACAACCTTTAGGATTAGTACTATTACACCCCCAGATTTTGTTTTTACAATTTATGTCGTCTATGTAAGATGTTTTTAACATTGTTAAAAATGATTTTGAACATTGAAAACGGAAATATGTATTTGGAAGGTTTCTAAGCCACAATTAAGTGACATTGTATTTGATTAATATATATTACAATTGTCACTAATTCAAGTGAGGGTGAAACAGTAGTGTGTATTAATGTGTGTCTTAATTTAGGAGATATTATGATAGCATTACCACCAGGTGCTATTAAGTCTGTCATACCTGTATATTTTGTAGTCTTGCAGGAAAAGCTTTTCATTTGGAATAAGATGAGTTTCTGTAATGCAAGCTATTTGTATATTGTGAATATGGAGTAAGTATTGAAATATTTGATGTTGCCATTGGCATTCCAGTCAAGTATAGTGAGCTGCTTAGTGTTGTTAGACATTTTGATTGTGAATGAGGGATTTAATAATTTGTTGAATTTGCGGAATAAGAGTGGAGATAACTTGAGAAACTATTGTAGTAATTAATTGGCTGATATCTAGAGAAGAAGAGTTAGTAGTATTGTTAATATTTTGAGGTTTGTGTGCAGTTAAATGAGAGGTGTTTATCCACTGATTAGGTGGTGAAGGAAGATTGGGAATGTCAGATTTATTATAAGTAAATAATTTAGTAAATGCATTATTGTTTATAGGATTATGCAGTGGCTTGGGGGTAGTTGTAGTGTTATTAAATTTAGAAATTTTGTTGTTAAAAATTTGTTTGTAGTAAGGACATCATTTATAATTAGTAGTATGATTTTGGTTGCAATTAGCACATCGGAGAAGTATTTGACAATTTCTTGCAAAAAGAATAATGATGATTTTGGTTACATTTTACACATCTGGGAAATAATTTGCAGTTTTCCTGTGAGTGACCAAATCTTTGACAATTCTTACATTGGAGAGGAGAAAAACGTTTAGTTCTTCGTTGCACAGTAATTATACAATGAAATAAAATGTTTAAATGTAATATATCTTTACCTTCTTTAGAATTTTGAAGATCTAAAGCACATGTTTGAAGAGGCTGTTGGTCATAAAGTCTTCTAACATTTATTATAGGGAATTTCAAATGAGTCAGTTCATTAAAAATGTCTATTTCCAAGATAGATGTAGGAATGTTTTTTAGCATCACTGGAAAGCACTTATTAGAAGGATCTTGGTAGATATAAAATTGTATATTGTTCGTTTTACAGAATTTACGATAATTTCTGAAGTCCTCGATAGTTGTGAAGAAGATTTTGATTTCATTGTTGCAAGATTTAGTAGAGAATTCACTATGCACGCTTTTGGAGACGTCTTGAATTAATAATTGATAGTTCTTTCCTATAACAATAATCAGCGGTATTTTGACTTCTGGTGATTCTTGTGGTTTATTTTCAGTTTCAGAAATTTGATTTAAAATTTCGTAACGAGAATGTGTAAGCATTGAGTACGTGGGTTTTGATGACCTCATGTTTTGCCGGATTTGATGTTTGAAGGTGATGATGCGAGGTGATGTTGTTAGAGAGGTCTCTATATACTCGCGGAGATTGATCACTATTTGGTACTTTTGCCACAATGAGATAATCTGGAGGTAATTTATTGCAAATTGACAGGCGAGAAGAATTTACAAAATCTTGAAAATCCATATTTTGTGAATGTTGAAAATTTATGTTGTTTTCTGGTGTAGGTTCATTGTAATTTTGATTATTTCCATTCTGTATGAGAGGATCAATCAAGAGGAATTCAATCAAAACTCAAATGGAATGTAGTACGTTACTTTACAACGCATTGCCAGATGAAATTAAACAATTAAAATTGGCACACAAATTTAAATTAAAAGTAAAATCTTTTCTGCTGCAAAACTGATTCTATACAATTAGAGAGTATACTCATCGTCAAAAAGAAAAATTATGTTTACTTTAACAAAACCAAGATATAGTATAGTGAATTAGTTTACATTTGCATTGTACAATTTTAAAAAAGACTTAAATGCCTGTAACAAGTAATGTACTTCAGCTTCCGGGTCAATGACCCCATGTCGATCGAGTTTTTGTCCAGTTTCCCTGATCCATTGAGCAAATGATGAGATGGCCCCTTGATTTGCTTCTGGACGTAAATGTAGCTTTACTATGCGCACGTTTTGTTGAGCATTCCTTTTGCTTGTAGTGGTAGTAGAGCTTAGGGTGAGGTTTTATTTGTTAGCAATAGAGAAAAATCAAATCTGTTCGTTCGTTTTCCGTTTCAAATAAGTTTTCTATAATTCGGCAACGAAAAATCTAGTTTTTGAAATGTTAATCTCTTGCTTTTTTAAACTTATTATTATTATTATTATTATTATTATTATTATTATTATTATTATTATTATTATTATTATTATTATTATTATTATTATTATTATTACTATTTTTTATCTTTCAACTATTAATAGTTAAATTGTTGGGAAGGGTTTCTGAAACTGAGCTGAACACTTTTGTGCGCAGATGATTTTCTCCCCCATACGTCACACACAGTTTTCGACTAAATAAAAAAAAAAAAAAAAAAAAAAAAAAAAAGGATTTGAGGCAATTCAATGGAAGATGATTGGTAGGAAGAATTTAGGTGATGTTGAAGGTTCATGTTTTGCGATATAGAATGTTGAGAGTTCATGTCGTAGGGTGCAGCAGCTTCATTACAGTTTTGACTATTGCCATTTTGCATGGTATTGTAGGTCTAGTTATGACACTTGTATATTGTTTCTTATACAACCTCCCCAAAGGGAAGTTTCTGATATGTATTCAACTGAAAAATGATATCGTAATTAAATAATATGTCACTATTTCACCGTAGCTTACAAACGTCACGTCTCCTTTCTGGCACGGCCCTCTGGAATCAAAAAGAAGCATGAGATTGATAACTAATGAAGGTCTTAGGTTTGGGTTTAGAAGATGAATTGTTGGGGCTGTTCTTATCGCGAATTTTCTTAGCAACTGTTACATTTGAAAGACAAGTAGCTCTAGTTTCAAGAAAACTTATAAAAGTCGTCAAGCGTGGGATAGAAAATGCGCGCAGAATTAGTTTCCCAGTCCTTGTGGGTAGCTTATAATAATAATAATAATAATAATAATAATAATAATAATAATAATAATAATAATAATAAAAAGGTTGCAATCCAACGTCTCTAAATAACGCTATTAAGAGTGCTATAGGAGACAAGGTTAATGTTAATACATTTAACCCGAAAATGCTGGTCGAAATAAGAAACATAGACGAGACCGTTTCTCTGGACGAAGTGAAAGGAGCAGTCACACGCATTACGGGGGATTTCCCCACGGAGGCGTGCAGAATGTTCAAGGTGTATGGAGGCAGGCAGGTAGCAACCGTAATGCTCCCAACGCGCCAAGCAGAAGTCCTGCTTAAAGCAGAGAAAATCAAGATTGGATGGCTTGTTTGCCACGTCAGAGTGAAACATCAAGTCAGGAGATGTTATAAATGTCTAGACTTCGGTCACATCTCCACTTTCTGCAAGGGACCGGACAGAAGCAGTACATGCTACAAATGTGGCAAAAATGGACACACGGTCAAGGTCTGCACAGGATCAGCACAATGTATTGTCTGCAAAGACAAAAATCTAGGAGACAATCATATGCTGGATAGCAACAAGTGCCATTCCTTCTCAGCAGAACTAAATAAACTCAGGAAAACAAAGAATGCCTAGGTTCCTCCAAATTAATTTAGGGAAAGGGAAGACATCTCAAGAACTGCTTGTTCAAACGGCAAGGGAAAGACACGTGGATGTGTTATTGGTTAGTGAGCAGCACGATATTGATGAAATATCGTATTACCAGGACTCGACAAGACGTGCGGGTATTATATTACTTAACCCCAAACTGAGAGTTAATAAATTTAAAAATACAAGCCAAGGGTTTGTATGGGCGGATGTGGACAACCTCAGAATTTATAGCTGCTACTTCTCCCCTAACGACGCAATTGAAAAATTTAGTAAACAAATAGACGAACTGGATGCAAGTATGAACTCTGCACCAGGAGAAATTATCGTGGCCGGAGACTTTAACAGCAAGTCCCCGGAATGGGGTGAAAGCAGATCTGACCGTAGAGGTGAGATCGTCTGCGAATTCATGGCAAGAAAAGACCTGGTGGTTTTAAATACAGGGACTTCGTGCACCTTTCAGAGAGGTGCTGTATCTTCTATAATCGACCTGACAATAGGAACCTCAAAGATAGCCAGGAATGCCCAGGACTGGCAAGTTCTTGATTTAGAGACGCTTAGCGATCATCGCTATATAGAATTCTCCACTTCACCCACAGGCAACAGAGCTGGAAGAGATATACAGCCAAACGTCGGACCATCGTTGAATACCAAAAAACTAAACGAAGAAAAGGCCACAACATTCCTTGATGAAGTTAAACTGCTGAAGAATATGGGATGGGGAAAAAAAGCCGTGACCGCGACCCTCGACGAGGCGGTAAAGGAAACGCGGAAAATCGTTAAAGGCACGTGTGAAGTCTCAATGCCTAGACGCAGGAGCCCAAGGGGAAAAAACCATGTGTACTGGTGGACTGCGGATATTGCAGAACTCCGTAATGACTGTGTTAAAGCTCGTAGACTCGCTACAAGAGCCAAAACAGACATAAGACTAAGGGAAAACTATAGGAAGTGCCGTAAATGTCTTAAGTTCGAAATCAAAAGAAGTAAAACCAAATGCTGGAAGGACTTAGTAAATGAGGTGGAGAATGACCCCTGGGGGAAAGCATATAAAATAGTTATGGGGAAATTTAAACCATCCAATAGTGCGGGACTGGAAGACCTCGAGTGGGTGAAGATAATCATCAGAGATCTTTTTCCTTACAGAGAACGCTGGGTAAGGAATAGACCCACTGACTACCACTTCGACGAAGTTAATTACTTCACAAAGGATGAATTGGTGCAAACAATGACAAAGACTAAGATGGAAACAGCTCCAGGGCCGGACGGGATCCCTAACGTGATCCTTAGTTTCAGTATATCCCGAATGCCTCCTGGATACATTTAACCATTGCCTTAAACTGGGGAAATTCGTTAAGGATTGGAAAGAGCAGAAGCTAATTCTCATTAGGAAAGGAAACAAGCCAATTGGGCTGACGTCATCGTTCAGACCTTTGTGCCTGCTGGATACGATGAGTAAATTACTTGAGAGTTTGCTCCTCCTACGATTAGAGAAACACATGACTGCAGGATTTAACGTCTCAACGAGGCAATTTGGTTTTAGAAAGGGTCTCTCAACAATAGACGCTATTACAGAAGCAGTTCAGTATGCCGAAACAGCCAAAAGTAAGCGAGGTTTTTGCGCACTGGTGGCGATTGACATAAAAAAACGCATTCAACTCCGCCAGATGGAAAGACATAATACAAGCGCTGGTAGCCAAGAAGGTCCCTGAGTACCTCGTGAGGATCCTGGAGGACTACCTCAGCGAGAGGAAAATTATTTACACAAATGGATATAGGATAGAGGAAGAAATGACTTGTGGTGTCCCTCAAGGATCTCGACTGGGCCCCTTTCTGTGGAATGTGCTACACGACGATCTTCTGAACATCGAGCTTCCGAAGTACTCTCAACTTATTGGTTATGCTGACGATACACTCATAGTGTGCCATAGTGACAACGTGGAGCTATTGGCGATGAAAACCAATGAAACTCTTCGCAGGGTAAAAAGATGGCTGGATATAAGAAATCTCCAGATGGCGGTAGCAAAAACAGAAGCCGTACTGGTTACCAATCGGAGAGCATTTCGACCCCCGGTGATCCGTCTGGGAGACGAGATTATTAGATGGAATCGGCAAATAACGTATCTCGGAGTCGAAATTGACTCGAGATTAAGCTTTGGACCCCATATCATAAAAATGGCTGACAAAGCAGCAAAGACTGGTGCGAACCTCTCCAGACTTATGCTGAATACAAGAGGACCCAGTAAAAGTAAACGAAGATTGATATCTAGCGCAGTTCACTCGAGAATGTTGTATGCTGCCCCAGTGTGGGCTGATGCTCTAAACAAAGAGTCCATAAGACGGAAATTTTCCCAGGTTCAGAGAAGGATGGCACTGAGGATAATTTCGGGATATCGTACTGTATCGGACAATGCAGCCTTAGTTCTGGCAAGTACACCCCCTATCGACCTTTTGGCTCAAGAAAGGAAAGCAATGTACCTAAGGCTGAAAGCGGCTAAACAACAAATGCGCCTACTGACAACAAAACAGGTCAACAAAATCAAAGCGGAGCTGCGAAGCGATCTTGTGTACAGATGGCAATGCCGATGGGACTTGGAGGAAAAAGGCAGATGGACTTATAGTCTTATCCTCAACATCAAAGAATGGATAAGCAGAAAACACGGTGCAGTGGATTACTATTTGACGCAAGCCCTTACGGGACATGGATGCTTCAAAAAGTACCTCTATAGATTCAAAATTGCTGAGAACCCGACATGTTCTGAATGCCACAAAGAAGATGATGATGCTTTGCACTCTATATATAATTGCAAAGCCTGGGAGGAAGTCAGATCTGTATGCTATGACAAACTGCGAGTGGAAATGACACCTGCAAATACAATCGAAACTATGCTGCAATCTCCAGAAAACTGGAACACATTTGGAGATTTCATAAAGCACATCCTCAAACAGAAGGCCATGATTGACAGTGGATAGAGCACTTGCTCACACCCAAACCCACGTGCGACGTAATGTCTCGCCAGACGGTTCCACACGTGGTCCTATACGGGCAAAGGCGAGCGGAGGGGGTTTTAGTCGGTAGACCAAGTCTGGGAGTCCGACAGTACCGGCTTCAGCGGTCTCCATAAAGGATTTCCCCCGCCTCAAAAAAAAAAAAAAAAAAATAATAATAATAATAATAATAAAATTCATTTATTTGCTCATATTAACTCAATATTACAAGTCTTCAAGCAACGTTATATATAGGTAACATTCATTGTTCTTTTTCTTACAGTTTTTGTAATTTTACATAAGGTAGTAATTACACTTATTTACATTTCATATAGTTAATAGAAATGACAATCTCAACTATAATTTCTTATCCTTTTAAAATTTATTTTCTTTTGTATAGAAGAATACAAAGATAAGTGTTAATACACTCTACATTTGTTATAGTGGCTTATATCTACTTAGAATTAACTTACAATAATCTTAAAAGTAGGGTAATTTGTAGGGTAATTTAGCTGATCTATTTATTATTGGTTTTAGTTGGTGTAATTTAATTTTTGCTTGAATAACTTTATTGGCGATGTGATTTTTCCTATTGAGGCATGTGTCTAAGAAAAGGCCTAGATATTTTATAGGTTTTGTTATGCGGATGGCATTGTACAGATTCTTGATTCAGATGTAGGGGGAGTGGGGGGATGAATGGTCTTAGAGAAAATATTTTGTCCGCTGTTTTTGACGGGTTGAGTTTAATTATATTTTTGACTGCTCAGCTGTTGATTTGGTATAGTAAAACTGAAGTCTGATTTTTATTGTGTTTATGGCGGGACCTGATGAATATATAGCCGAGTCATCTGCAATTTGGGCGATTTTTATATCACTCCTTTTCGGAAGGTCGGCTACATACAAGTTATCAAGAACGGGAGATAACGGGGAGCCGTGGAGGAGGCCAGCCTTGACCGCTTTTGGATTAGGGTGATGGTTATCGCCTGTAACTGCAAAAGTTCTATTGTTGAGGAAGCTGAATATGATTTGTATAAGATCATGTGGAGTGCCTATTTATTTTATAGTTTAAAGATTGGTGCCGTGTTCTATCAAAGGCTTGTGAGATGTCGAGGAAGATTGCTATTGTATGATAGTGTTTTTGAAATGCCGTATGGATGTTTTCAGTGATTCTGAGTAGTTGGTGATGCGTGGATACTTTTTCGGCGAATCCCATTTGTTCCATGGGTATGGCCTTTGTGTTATGGAGATGGGTTTTGAAACGTTTTAATATTATATTTTCTAGTAGTTTGGATAGCGTGGGAAGAAGACTGATTGGTCGGTAACAGTTAGTTAGGGATGCGTTCTTGTTTGGTTTTTGTACCGGAAGAATACGACTTGCATGTTTCCATACTTGTGGAAAGTAACCTAGTCTGAGGCAGGAGTTGAAGATATTGGTCAAATATGCAATGGCTGTTCGGGAAAGGTTTTTTAATATTAAGTAATTAATTTTATCATATCCAGGGGCTTTCTTGACAGATAGTGATTTGATGATTTTATTTATTTCTTTAGGTGATGTGAAGTGTATTCGATGATGTGGGCCATATGTCTTTTCATTTACTGCTTTACTAATTGTGAGATGACTAGGGTGCGCTTTAGTATTATTTAGGGTGAATGTGGATGCAAAGTAATTTGCTAGGTCTTCGGCTTTCTGAGCAGGTGTATACACTTTTCCTGAGGTTGAGTCTAATGGGGGATGGTATTCTTTTTTCTTAATATTTTGTTTGTGAGTTGCCAAAGGGATTTGTTGTTAGTGTTTAGTAATTGAAGTAGTGTTTGAAATTGCTGATTGTTGAAGTTTTTGATTGATTTACGTACGATGTTTATTCGTGTATTAAGTTCTAGTTTAAGCCCTGGTGTTTTTAGTTGTGACCATAGTCTGCGGGTTTTGTTTTTGATTTGAATTAGTTTCACTATTTCTGGGGGAAGTTTATATTGTTTATCATTGTTGGTACTCTTTGGTTTTAATTCGGCCTCTTTAATTGTGGTGTGTATTATGGTGGTTATTTGGTTGATTGATTACTCTATTTCTAGTGGGTTGGAGAGAATTTTGAATTTAAGTATTATTAAACTAGTTATCGCTTGGAATTTTTTCCAGTCAACTTTTAACGTATTTGGATTTGGTACACGGGCGTGGGGTGGGGGTATTTGTTGTGTAGTTATTAAGACCGGAATGTGATCCGAGTCAAGTTCGAATAATATAGTAGAATGTAGTTTTATTTTAGAGTTAGTGATTCCGATATCGAGGATATCGGGATTTCTTAAGCGATCATGGGGGTAGTATGTGGGACCTGGAGGTGGAATTATTTTCAGATTAGTACGAGTTAGTATTTGAGGTAGTATTTTCCCATTAGTGTTGGTTTTCGAACAACCCCAGTTGGTATTTTTAGCATTTCCCCTAGAAATATGGTGTTATTTTGTTGAAATAGTTTATTAATGATATCGAAGTCTAGTTTATGATTTGGTGGATTGTATGTTGCAATTATATATTATAGACTATATATATAAATATCATACATTATAGACTACATATATGGACTATACATATAATATATAGTCCATATATTATTTTCCGTTTCTAAGTTAATGGCCACAGTTTCAATATTACCAGTACAAGCGATAATTATAGGGCAATGTTTAAAATTTTTATTAATGACTATTAGCACTCCTCCTCCTTTGATTAGGTTTCTGTCGGATCTGTAAATTGTGTAGTTTGGGATATAAATTTTATTTTTTCCTTTAAGTGGATTTCTGTGATGCAAATTACATCTATGCGGTGTGAATTTAGAAAGTGTATTAGTTCTGTTTTTTTATTTGTTAGGCAATTAGCATTCCAATTGGTGTGAGCAAAATCTTTAGGGTGTTGTATTGTTATTATTACCGTTAATGTAGGCGGCGAATGAATTTTGAATTGAGTTGATTATGGTGGGTATAAGTGTGTTTATGGCATTGATTATATAGGATGTAATTGCATTAATTCTTTGACCCCAGTGAATAAGCTGATAAGCCAAAAATACTTAATTTTGCAGGGGAGCAAAAAACAACTTTAAACTAATGCTACAAATAAGGTATTAATGATATTCAAACAAAACCTACGCAAAAATAGTTTTGTTTGAATATCACCTTTGTTTCAATATCATTAATCTCTGATTTAATTCATTTAATCGTTGGTTTTTGCTCCCCTGTAAAATTAAGTGTTTATGACTTATCAGCTTATTCACCGCGATCAAAGAATTATTGTGTTAATAATAGGATTGTTGTGATGTGTTTCTTGGGTTGGATTTGAATTGTTGGTTGGATGAATTGTTGAATGGTTGGTTGGATTTGAATTGTTGATGGGATTTGGGACGGCCTGGGATGTGGTGCTACTAATATGAGTGAAGTCGTTGAGAATTGCAGAACAGAAGGAAAATCTGAGTTAGTTGGTAGTGAAGCGTATTGGTGGGATGAACTTTGGTTTCTATTTTGGGGGTTGTTTTGGTTGACAGTTTTTCGTTTTTCAGTATATTCTTTTAGGTAGGGGCAAATGGAGTCTCGATTATTGGCCTTGTGATTGCCATTGCAGTTACGACATTTCTGTACTTGATTACGATTAGGCCAAGTTACCGAGTACTGATTACCCGAGCAAAAAGCGCAGCTAAAGGAGTGGTTGCAATTATTCTTTGTGTGGCCATAATCCAGACACCGCTGGCATTGTATGGGCCCTTGTTTTTTTTCCCTTGCTTCTGCATTTACTCTTGTGACGTACTGGAAATAAATAACACAGACGACTGTTTCTAAAAGAAATATATAACTATATTTACACAATAATTTACAAAATAAAAATCTCCGGCAACCTTTCCAATCCCTTAGCCGCGAAGCCCCCGCGACCGTCCCTAGGCCCAGCCCAGTACCACTGCTTTAAAGCAGGCTAGCGACGCGTGGTGCGAAGCTGTCGGACACAGAGTCCCTTTATCGTTACAACATGGCCTGACGCCAAACCGGACTTCGCCTCGAAGAACGCGTGCTAGGATAGCACCGGAGATATCACTCGGCCTTTCGACCCTCTACATATCCCGCGTGGGCGCAGTTGATGCAGCCTTGAGTACCAGGAGGCTCGCCCCCTCCCCTCGGCGCTCCCATGCCGGCGGGCGTCAGGACGGCTCGACGGCCAGCCTCCTCTAGGAGTCTTGCGACTCGCACTAACCTTTCTCTATAGTTATATTTGGAGAGTTTCCTGCCCCATCCCCCTGGCCTATTCAACGCGTCTTCAGCTCGGCGCGCGTCAGCGTGCACAGCGCATGCCAACCGCCCCCAACCCCGCATCCGGCTTAAGCATGGGGGAGGACGGTTTTCCCGGCACGGCTCGCAAGGAAGCGATGCGCGACGCCACACTCTATGGTTACAAATTTGCTTAATGGCTAGAATATTGTCTAATGGTTCTTGTCCTGAAAAAACAGCTGCAACTACTGGGATAGGTATATTGTCTTTCTGAAGTCTGGTGATTTTATCAGTGAAGGAAAGCGTTGTTTTAGGTCTTGGTATATTTCTTGGTCAGTAATTGATTGGTCGACGTTCTTGAACACTGCATATTTTTTTTATTCAACGGGTCTTTGAGGAAGTGAAAACTACGATGAGTGTGAATTAAATACCTGATTAAGTTTCGAAAGTCTGTAATTGAGTTTGCACTTATTTTTATTTTATTGTTCTTTTGATCTGCAATGAAGTTTGAAATGACTTTAGTTTTTAGTTCTTTGGTGAATGCATTGTAATTGATGATGTCTGCTACTATGATTGGTGGTATTTTACTGGGGGTTTCACTTTGATCACTAGGAAGGTCGTTAATATGAGCGAATCTATTTTCAGTTGCTTGCTTATCAAGTTCACTTAGAGATCCGAACCTATTTTTGACCGACACATTAATTAATACAGAGTCAGATTTTGTATTTGAAGCACTGTAACTATCGTGATTGCTACTAATTTTTTTGGACTGTCGCTCTAAATCATTGTCGGTCACTGACCTTTTTCTGGAGACTATGAAGTCTTTTTCGGGTAGCTGATCGCTTGAGGGTTGGCTGAGATGATTCGGTTCCTTGCCATCAGCGCCGGGGGTGATATGTTGATTGATGTTCTCCAACGTCACCTCCATTTTGTTTTCGGTGAAATGAGTTGAATTATCTTGGATAAGACTTTCCATTGTCGCTGGGTGGTTCTCACTGCTAATAATAACAAGCAATGCAGCACTTACGACTTCGCTTGTTGGAGGGTCATAGCTGCATGCCATTCACCACACTGATTTGCACGTAGTCGCACTTCACCGAAGTTATTTTGATGAACTATTTATCAGTAGCACTTGTATGCTTCACTATTTTACTAGTTTATAATTCATTAGCTTATAAGTTAATATTGTCGTGATACAACGCGTGGCTTCCCCATCACTCCGTTAAGTGGAGTGGCGAACTGCGAAGTAACAGTTTTATCACAACAGACCTGGCAAGGTCGCACAGCAGAGCTCTGACTGCCTTACGCCACCATTGTCGGACGAAGAATGACTATTTTCTTATCCTAAAGAAATAAAATAACTTATCATATAGAAAAGAATATATAATTATTGTAACATTGTTCTATTTTAATTTCTTTAGTTAATACGGACAAGTTCCAATTAAGTAATTTTTTAGTGCTTTTTTGAATTTATTTTTGATTAACTTCTTAATATGGTTAGGTAGTTTATTGAAGAGTAATGCAGCATTCCGATAAGGATCCTTCTTTGAGGAGGATTTTGCAGAGTACATCCTGTAATAGGTGACAGTTGTTTTTCATGAGCAAAATTACGTGGTTTCAGCAGGATGGGGCGACATCACATACTGCCAGGTCGACAATGCAATTTCTGAAAGTGTTTTTTGGGAACAATAATTTCTCGAGGTTTGTGGCCCCCTCTTTCGCCTGATTTGTCACCAGATTTTTATCTTTGGGGATCCCTCAAAAGTAAAGTTTAAGCAAACAAACCTGCTTATCTCGAAGAGCTCCAAAGAAATTTTGAAGATTGAAGAAGCGATTCGCATGATTGATGAAAAAACTTTACATCGTGTCCAAAGCGAGCAAATGTTCTTAAGCGAGTTAATGCTTGTTTGTTAGCAAATGGAGGGCATTTTGAACATTTTTTTGAGGTTTGTTTCCGACACCAATGTGTAATTCATAATTTCCTTTTCATCATTCATAATAAATAATTTCCTTTTCTACTTTTCCAATTACCTAACTACCTTTATTATTTTTGTTGCAGAGGATTCCAAAACCTTTATGTTAAGGTTAAATAATGGGGATGAAGGGCAAGGCTGTGATGTATCATTAAGCAGTTACTATTTTTCACTGATAATTTCACCAGTGATCATTGGCATATTAAGCTCACTCTTTCAAAACTACTTTTATTTTAAAAGTAAAATTATTTCAATAAAAATCATTACTACTTATTGTTAATAACAACACATAATAATAATAATAATAATAATAATAATAATTTATTCTGCGGTTCTGGAATTAATAACTTTTAATGCATATTTAAAACAGCAGGTATAAAACATCTGTACTAATCTACTTTATACTACTATCTAAAACTCGAGCACATTTGTTGTCACCAAAATACAGTGCTCACGCAGCAAAAACTAGAGGAAGTTCTGGATGTTCTTTCAACTTCCCCGAAAAAATGAATACTAGCGAACTATTTCGCTTCAACTTTCACTGTGAACAGGACTAATTTTCATCCTGGACACATCACTAACAAAATTAGCGTCAGAACACGAATAACCAAAAAATACACTACACATCACCCTCTGAAATTAAAAAAATATTTATAAACTGCCTCTTAAAAAATCATCTGAACACGACAATATAAATAATATCGTATTAAAACATTTACCTGCGCCAGCAACAGCTACCCTCACAAACATCTACAATTCGTGTCTCAGAACAAATTACTTTCCGCATACCTGGATACATGCTATCATTATTCTCATTTGTAAACTAAATAAAAATACTGGAAACGATGACAGTTATCGTCCGATCAGTTTGTTGCCAACCTTATCAAAAATATTTGAGAAAATTATTCTTAAAATTAAAGTCGCATACACATAACAGAAATAATTCCTAAAGAACAATTTGGATTTACCGAAAAATTGTCTACTCAACACCAGTTACTAAGAATATCCGAACATATATACACAGCATTCCAGAAAAAACATCACACAATAGGCGTATTTATAGATATCACTCAGGCGTTTGATCGGACATGGTACCAAGCCTTAATGCACAAGATCAAACAAATTAGCACCCCATACTACATAAAGTCAATTATCAATAGCTTTCTCTACAATAGAACTTTTTCAGTTACCGTAAATAATCATTATTCCAACTATAGACAAATTAACGCAGGACTTCCCCAAGACTCACCACTTTCACCCACAGTATTCAACTTATACGATCTTCCTAAATTAACGAACACTCACATCGCCCAATTTGCGGACGATACAGCAATATTCTCTTCTGACAACTCTATCATTAACGTCAGAAATAGAACACAACTATACCTGAACTTACTTGATAGCTGGGCATCCAAACTTGAAATACAACTGAATCCATCCAAAACCGCAGCAAAAATATTTACACTAAGACCCAATACCTTCTGTTATGTATTGAAAATAACAGGATAATAACAATGTTTTTTTAATTCTCAGTCATTCCAACTTACAACAAAACATCCAAAATTCCGTGAGCCAAATAGAGTATAGCGAAATTCCAAAGCCAAAGTTCCAGTCGTGCAGAAGATGTCCAAGTCCACGCCGAGTCACAATATCCAAATAAGAAGAAACCAATATCGCACTGCCGGGTCAACACTAACTGTACTGTATAACTCGCGAGGCACTCTAATTCACAGTTCACTTAGTTCTGCTGCTCCACCGACGGCCGTCGACTATTTAGTTTCGCGCGCCGTAGCCTCCATTCCTAGCAGAGGCGTCGCGCGCCGGCTGCTCGCTCCTGGTTGGCCAGCTCACTCGCTAGTCTGCTGCTCCGCTAAACCTCGCAGACGTCACGCCGCGCCAACTTTCTGGCGCGCGTTTCGATGTGGCAGACACCGCCGCAACACCTTCCCCACCCCCTAACAATAAATAACAATAGACTACGAGTAGCGTATAGAATACGAGAGACTACTACTAATTTCGAGCTCATTTTTACAGAAAACTGTTTTCGAGAAACATTGACATTATTTAAAGCACGTGGACTCATAAATATAATCATGTGAAGAAATCGCCTTTGATGTAAATATTACCAACGTGAGAGACAAGTAAAAAACAAAAGAAAAAAAGAATAGAGCTATATGGCCTTTATGTCCTCGTATAGGTTTGGTTTGGCACTACCCATGCCAAATATGTAAAGCCAAAATTTGGAGTCGTTTTTGAGAAAATCTTGTTTTCGTAATATTTAAAAATTGCAAAAATTGCACGCACTATTCCACAAAGATGTAGTATCCAATGAAAGGCAAGAATTCATTAAACGATTTTTATTCAATAACCAGGTACAATAGCCAAAGTTCCGTATCATCCGTCGAGTGTGCTAAATGCGAAGCAGTTTTACCGTTGTCCAGAAGAAGTCCCAAAAACAGCCGAGTCGTTGAATATCCACAAGAGACTTCCTCTTCCATAGCACAGGTCGTCGTCGTAGACGATCACAGCTCTTCACACCGCAAGTCACTCGCCAGAATACAGTCACTAACACCGTCGCTCGCTGTCTGTCCTGGCGTCGGATCGGAGCCGTCTTATAGCCCGCCAGGACTAGCAGCCCGCCGACTAGCTGCGGAAGTCCCTACCCGCTTGCTCGGGTGTGACGGCCGCACAAACGCGCAGACAGCCCAGGCCGTCCCGCAACGGTCGCCTTCCTCTCCGGCCGAGGGCGGTAATACCCCGCTGACGTCGCACGGCGGCGGCTCTTTCAAACGAGCCCGGGCGGTCACGACAGAAGACTACTAAAATTTTCAAAAAACATCTACATTGTCTTAATGAAAGCACTATTTATGGACAACAAATTTCATTTGAAGTAAAAAACTTTCTTCAATTTTATAGTTGGAGAAAGACGTCGAAAAAATCCAAACTTTTGCAATTTTCAAAAATTCAGGATTAACAGTGAAAATCGGACTTATGCCACCTTTAATATTGCATTTTACTCTATTCTCGTAAATAATGAAAAATAAATTGGAGTCGTTTTGGAGACAACGCTGAAAAAGTTCGGGGGGGGGGCTTTATATATATATATATATATATATATATATATATATATATATATATATATATATACTCCCTAATTTTAAAGAATATTTTTCAAGTTACAAAGCGGACGGATGGACAGACAGACAGACAGACGGACAGATAGACGGACGGACTGACGGACGGACTGACGGACGGACTGACTGACGGACTGACTGACGGACGGACTGACGGACGGACTGACGGACGGATTGACGGACGGACGGACAGACGGACGGACAGACGGACGGACAGACGGACGGACGGACAGACGGACAGACAGACGGACAGAGACGGACAGACAACGAACGGAGACGGAACAAACAGACAGACGAACAGACAGACCGCAGACAGACACGACAGACCAGACAGACCCAGACCGGCAGACGAACCGGACACGGACAGACAGACGGACAGACGGAACAGACGGACGGACAGACGGACGGACAGACGGACGGACAGACGGACAGACAGACGGACGGTCGGACGGCCGGCCAGACTGATGGACAGACGGAGGGGTGAACGGACGGACGGACTGACGGACGGACGGAGTGAAGGACGGACTGTAGGGGAGACTGTAGAACTGACTGTAGAACGGACCGAAGGGACCGAAGGACGGACCGAAGGACGGACCGAAGACGGACCAGAGACAGACCGGGAACGAACCGGGAGCAGACCGAACGAACCGAAGAACAGACCGAAAGGGCAGACAGGGCAGACCGAAGAGACAGACCAGAGACAGACCAGACAGACCAGGAACAGACCAGAAAGACGAACCAGGAACGAACCGAAAAGACGAACCGAAAGAACCCAGACCGAAGGAACGGAACCGAAGAACAGACCGAGCAGACCGAAAGAACAGACCGAGACAGACCGAAAGGACAGACCGAAAGGAACGGGCAGAGACAGACCGAGACAGACCGAGAGACAGACCAGCCAGACCACAGAACGGAACCACAGGGCAGACCGAGAACAGACCAGCAGACCACTGAGACAGACCAGAGACAGACCGAAGAGACGGACCGCGGGACGGACCGCAGGACGCACCGCAGGACGGACCGCAGGGCGGACCGCAGGGCGGACCGCAGGGCGGACCGAAGGGCGGACCGAAGGGCGGACCGAAGGGCGGACCGAAGGGCGGACCGAAGGGCGGACCGAAGGGCGGACCGAAGGGCGGACCGAAGGGCGGACGGACAGAAGGGCGGACCGATGGAACCGATGGACGGACCGAAGGACAGGAAGAGTCAGTGATCCTTGAAAGAAAACCAAGATTTCAAGAAACTAGATGAAGATTTTCCGGAAACACTCCTAATGATTTCGTATAATTTCTTAATGCTTTATGGGCAAGGTATCCTTTTCCACATTCTCTCTTACCTTTTGTCACTTTTCTTGAGAACGAACAATTTGCACCAGCCCGCTCGTCTTTGGAGCCTTGAATGGAAGCGCGCAGGGCAGGGAACGGCGCCGGACGGTGGCGCCGGCGGCGGGCGCACCCGTTTGGTGGCGCGGGGGCGAGGGCGGGGCGGGGGCGGGGGCGGGGGCGGGGGCGGGGGCGGCCCGGCGGCACGTGACCGGCGCGCAGCGCCGCGGCGCGGCGAGACCACCACCACCGCCGCCGCCGCCGCCGCCGCCGCCGCAGAAAACGCCGGGGCGCCGGCGCGCCTCTCGCCAGTCGCGCGCACGCCGTGCTCGCGAGCACTTGTGTCGCCGCCGCCGATCCCGACCCTTCGTCTCCGAATCCCTTCAGTTCCCGCACACTCCGCCTCCGCAGGCTTCTCCGCGCGCCGCACCTGACGACCCCTGCCCCGCCCGCGCGCGGTTCGTGTGTCGGTTTTTTGTTGTTTGTCCCTTGCTTCCGCACCGCGGCTTCCGGCGCCCGGTGTGTCCGGGTGCGTGCGAGAGCGGGAAGATGCGGCGCCCGCGCGGCGGCACGGCTTGCTCGGCGCCCGCGTCGGCTCTACTGCTGCTGGGGCTGGGGCTGGTGGCGCGCGCGTCGGCCTTCAGCTGCGTGTGCTCCCCGTCCGAGTGCGAGCCCCTATCCGACGTCGACTGCCCCGGGGGCGGCACCGTGTGGGACCCGTGCGGCTGCTGCCGCGTGTGCGCGCGCGTCGAGAACGAGCCCTGCGGAGGGCCATACGGGTTCTACGGGTCGTGCGCCCGCGGCCTCGAGTGCGTGGTGGCCGCCGGCAAACCCGTCCTCGTGGCGCACTCCGAGGGAATCTGCACCCGTGAGTAGCACGCGGACGAGCGAGCGGGAGGATATGGCTCCGCGAGTGCATTGCCCGGCTTGACCCGGCCCGCGAGATTTCGACGTATCCGGAAAGTGCTGTTGTTGAAAACGGCGGTTTGGACCGGTGTATTGTATAACACCGACCTCAGATCATCTTACAATAGTGAGATGAAACTTCTCCCAAAAATTTAGGTGTCAGATATCTAAAAAAAAATAAATGGAAGTGTTTCTATCACCTACTTTTCACATTTGCGCGCGCGCGCGTTTGTGTGTGTGTGTGTGTGTGTAAGTATGTGTGTGTCCGTGTGCGACCAAAAGTCACGATCAGTTTTTTGGCACAGAATGTATCTCCGTTCATTGTCGTATTATAGCGAGATGAAATATGATTTTTTTGTCAAAACGTGTTAATATGTGGATAATATTTGCCTGCGACACCTTGGGCCACTTTGTTTTGCAGCACCGAGTCTACCTCTCTTTAGAAAATTCTAATGAGAAACCAAATTTAAGGCGAAAAACTTGAAGCACTGTGTTTAAATGCGTGATTTTTACGAATGACCTCGACAGTAGGGAGAGAAATGATTCAGTGACAGTTTGGGCTAATTGTAGTTTGGTGACAGTTTGACAATTTGAGCTTTTCAGCACCGTGTCTAAATCCGACTATTACAGGAGATGAAATACAATATTGGCAGCACTCCACAAACTTTCTACTGAGAAGTTGTTAAAAAAATATATCCTAAGTAGTGGCTAAAATTTGTTCATTATTGAAGCCTCTATCGTAATAGTTTGTTTCTTATCATAGATGAATGAGGAATCATATACTCAGTGTTGAGTGCTAAAATACATCAGAAGCCAATAAAAATGACTTCTTGTTTGCTAAGTTTATTTTATAACTTAGCAGTATGAAAATAAATACCTACTAATTGAACAATGCGGTTGGTTTGATGAAAATTGGATATTCATTAACACTTATAAATATCATTACGATTCGAATCAGTGGCGAGGAAAAATGGAAATTACGTCAGTCTACAAATCATTTAATGTGTTGTTTGCTGAAACTAGAAATTCAAGTGATTACGAGCGTCGAAACATTAAATATCCCATGAAAGGAATAGCATGAAATCGTTTTCAGATCCATTACAACTCTTTTTACAGGTTTATCGAGATTAATTCTCTTTTTATTTTTATCTAAATAGAATAATTAAGATGAAAAAAACTGCGGGAGGCGATTACACTGTTAACACATAAATAACTTCTAGAGAGTGTAAAAGGGACGTCTTTTCAATATACCCGCTTGTTGGATGAACCAAAATTTGCTGTTGAATATTAAATGATCTGCTTGTGTACTAGAAAAAATAAAAAAAGAACGGGATATTATCATACATCAACAAGACGGAAACAAACTACTAATTTGATAATCATAGACACACTCAGTATCAAGTATCACTTTACTTCTCTTTAATATTTTGCGACTTTTAATGCATTCTTTTTTCCAACATTAAATGAAAAATATCATGTTTTATCTCGCTACTGAAAAATTGAATGATGGATCGACATCCTTGCGCTACCTAGGCCAAATTCCTAAAATGGCCATACAAGCCGCGCTCATAAGCCTGGTTTATTCCGGTTGCAAATCTATTCCCAATGAATTATTTCTACTTGGGAGAATAAATACGGATGTAGGAGTGGCAATGTTTTTACAATTAATGTATGCAGCATCCTCAAGCGAGACTTGTCCATAGGTGCTTAGCTTAATGTCGAGTTTAGTCACAGTGTGGGGCGTAGTGTTGATGCAACCCGCACGACGTGTCTGTGCTGCTTATTGCCGCAATGCCCTCAGACAGCGAGCTACAAAGTAGACCATGAAACATGGGAAGCGGCGAAATTTCGTATCTAAGGGGAATGTAGACTTCACAACCTCGGAGCTTCTATTGGTACGTGAGCAGCATACGTGACTGTTACACCACATATTCCGTGTTGCATATAGTGTAGCGCGTTCAGAGTTACTTTCATTCACGAATTATTATCGCATAACTTGCTTAACTCGCGTAACAGGCTTTGTGTCAATTCACTTTTGAACCTTTTGAGATTCTATTGCCTAATTTTTGCAAGTCTTACGTCCGGAGTTTATTATATTGTCATTCTGTTTCTACTGAAAATTTATCATTCTGATTTATCGTCATCCTGTTTCTACTGAAGACTTCCGTTTCGAATGGACTCAGCCACTAACATTTCTTCTTCATGACGTATCTAACAGAAATATTCGTATGCCTCCGTTATATTATCTCTATCAAAATGACCTTTATGATTGCTTTAAGCTTGTCTGTAAAATATTAAAAACCCGTGCATATCTTGTATCTGTCTTCTTGAGATATTATGCAGATGAAAATAATTGTGGATTTTTATCATGGAAAATTAAAACATTAATTCAGTAGATATCATCCTTTGGTAATAACATACGCCAATGCAAACACGACCATGTAGGGTTCGTTGGACTCTTGTGAATACATAAGTATCTAGTAGGTTAGATAAGTATTTGATAGATATACTGAATATTTACAAGTATTTGATAGGTTCTTTTCAAATTTCTTGACACATTTCTTCTATTAGGAAGACTATTGGGCAAAATTGTTTACCTAATACCTTCTGAAAGCCCATGCGTTTCCTCAAATGAGAATTGATTTTGAAGTTCTATTGAACTAACGCATTGTAAATGCGTAAATTGCAATCAACGATATTGGAATAGAAAAAAAAGTTCAATATATTTTTTATAATTAATAGATCCGTTTTATACTCAAGATTTGTTGCCGTATTTGTCTAAATATAAAAGAGGAAATCATATTTCTACTGATTCATTTATTATTAAAATTTAAAAAATATTTAAAAAATTAGATCCGTTTTTGCGCAAATCTTATTTCTGTAATTTTTTAAAATTGCAAATATTGCGCACACTTTTGCACGAAAACTAATCTATATATTTAAAAAAATAAGGTATTCTGCCATGGCTTCGTTTAGAGCTTCTACTGAACCGATTGTAGTATTTTTTCCTTTAAATGAAAGAATGTGATCCCTAGAAGTGTTATCAGATATTGTTTGTGTTGATTCACCAACATTTGCGGTGTAAATTAATTAATTAAATCATTCTTTAATAGTACGCTTATCAATAGTCAGTTGTTTTCTTCCAAAGGGTGGCTGTTTGATAATTGATATATACGAGTCTATAGATGTGCGTCCCTGCCGCTTCACGGTGGCGCTGCTTGATGTTTTTGTTGAGATTCTTTCTGTTCACAATTCGTCAAGGTTTTGTTTCAGTGTAATAATTGCATTGTGAAGATGACAGTTTGCATATACATATTTGCTTTTGTAGTGTATTTTGTAGAGAACATTCGGACAGTGGGTTTTGTGCGGTTGTAGTGAAGTTGTTTACAGGTTATGTCGAATTCCGAATCGTTGCCCACGCACCCCAAAAGACTCAAACGCACTACATTGACTGGGAGCAGGGAAAGAGAAAGTCAGCGTATGTGTCGTGATAGTGAGGTCATTTCGTTTTCTGTTGGGTTATTGTCTATGAAATGTCAGTTTTGTTCTACTTTGTACTTCCCATGTCAGAGAAATTCTGTAAACGAGTTTACTGTGTGTTGGTTACATGGGAAAATAAGTTTACCTTCGAGCAATATGCCAGAAGAAATCAAACAGTTGTTTATAGGAGATTATGACACATCAAAAAACATTAGAAATAATACCCGTCAGTATAATAGTGATCTTTATTTTGTGTAATTTGGTGCCGATATTGCATTGCCACCTGGTCATGGGCCATACGTGTTCAACATTTTGTGAACTCCACATCACAGAATATCTTCGTTATATCCTGAAGATTCAAACAATGCAACATATTGTGAACATTAGTCTGGGCACAGTATTTTACATTTATCTTAGATCACACCGACATATTTTGACGGGTTCTCACTAGTAAATTTTTAAAATGTTATGAAATAACTGTTTATGGACTACAAATTTCATTTGAAGGAAAAATCTGTCTTCAATTTTGTAGTTGTAGGAAGACACAGAGAAAATTCAATTCAAATTTCAATTCAATTCAAATTTTGTCAATTTTCGAAAGTTCAGAGTTAACCGAGAAAATCGAACCTATGTCATGCTTATAAGTGTATTTTACTCTATTCTACAAAAAAAAGAAAAAGAAAATTTGGAGCAGTTTATGAGAAAATTTCGAAAATGTTCCTAGGGTTTCATATACAGTACCCCCAAAAATTAAAGAATGTTTTTCAAAATCTCGAAGCTTCAACTAAAGCCAGATGGACAGGGGTTTCTTCAATTTGGAAAAGATCGTTCGTGCGGTTTAGGCTCTAATAGTGACGGATGGACGGACGGACACACAGACGGACGGACACACAGACGGACGAACACACAGACGGACGGACACACAGACGGACGGACACACAGACGGACGGACACACAGACGAACGGACACACAGACGAACGGACACACGGACAGACAGACAGACGGACTTTTTGAAATAAAACAACACTTTTTCGGTGTCAGGTGACCCCAAAACCTGTATTTCGGGTGAAATCTCGAAATCGATTTTTCGCAGCATGACATAACTTTCTATAAACACCGTGTATTACTCCGTATATACGTATGTATACGAGAAAGTAACTAGTGGTGCAGACTTTCTCGTACCAAATTTTTCTAATTTCTTTGGTGTGGGCTGGCTTTACGATCTATTCTCTTGCCAGCAGTCATCTATTGCCGCCCAAAGTACAATTTTTTAAATTTTCTTTTTAACTTTTCGGCTTCCTAATAGTAGAACTGAAATATTACTTTAAGAATAATAAAGGAGAATAAAATCTTGTCCTAAATTGCAATTTTCATTGAACAATTTGGTACCGTTTTTAAGAAAATGGTGTTTAAGCGTGAATATAATGCGAAATTGAAGCCCTTTTTCATAGGAATCTATTGAGTTTTCGAAAAACTTTATTTGAAGTTAATTAAAGCATTTTCACTTACAAATGCAAAAATGTATACAAATTGTTGAAAATGTGCATATTAACGGCGTGAGAGATATGTAAAAAAATACATTTTTGAAATTTTTGAAAAACAAAAGAATACAAATAATATGAACTTTACGTCATATTGAACAATGCAATTAGCACTATCCACTTGAGTTTGAAGAGAAAATTTGGGGCCATTTTGAAAGAAAATATATAAGCGTGACTCAAAATGCGGAAATTTGAGTTCATTTTCACAGAAAACTGCTGAGTTTTCCATAAATTTCATGACATTATTGAAAGTACATGCACTCATAAATCCTATAATATGAACAAATTTTCGGTAATGTAAATATTAAAGACGTGAGACACGAGTAAAAAAAATCACATTTTTGTAGGTTTTGAAAAACAAAAGAATAGATCTAGATGGCGTTTGTCATCTTACACAGTGCATTTAGCTAAAAATTTAAAGAAAAAATTTGGGGGTTTTTGAAAAAATCTTGTTTGTGAATTTGTTAAAATTGCAAATATTGCACGCATTATTCCACGAAAACTACTAACATGTTCAAAAAAATCTACATGACCGTATGAAAAGAACTGATTATGAGCAACAAATTTTATTTGAAGGAAAAATCTCTATCTTTAATTTTGTACTTGCAGCAAGACGCCGGAAATAATTCAAACGTTTGCAATTTTATAAAATTCAGAGTTTACAGTGAAAATTAAACTTATGCCATGTTGATAAGCATATTTTATGCAATTCTTTCCAAAAATTTCAAGAAAAAATTTAGAGCCGTTTTTGAGAAAAGTTTGAAAATGTCCGGGGGTCTTCATGTAAAGTAAACCAAAATATTAAAGCATGTTTTTCAAAATTTCAAATCTTCAACCAGAGGCAGATTGACAGGGGATTATTTAATTTGGAAAAGATAGTACGAAGGGTTTAGGCGCTAGCAGTTTTCACAGACAGACGGATAGACGGACAGACGGACAGACGGACAGACGGACAGACGGACAGACGGACAGACGGACAGACGGACAGACGGACAGACGGACAGACGGAGACGGACAGACGGACGACGGACACGGACGACGGACAGACGGACGACGGACGGACGAACGGACAGACGGACAGACGGACAGACGGACGGACAGACGGACGACGGACGACGGACGAACGGACGACACGGACGAACAGAACGGACGATTGACGGACACGGACGGACGGACGGACGGACGGACGGACGGACGGACGGACGGACGGACGGACGGACGGACGGACGGACGGACGGACGGACGGACGGACGGTCTGACTGACTTTTTGCTTTCAATTGTTTTTTGTTTTGTTTTTTTTGGCATCAAGGACTCAAAAAATAGGGATTCTGGTTACAGCACGTGTTAGAAAATTTTCTTTTCTTAATTTAGAAAGTGGATTTATCCACTTTTTCGTTGTCAGGGACCGGCAATGAATTTTTTTGTACCGATAATCCGCCGTTTTTTCGCGCAGAATTACTTTCTCTGTACTACGTATATTACCCCATATATACGTACGTATACAAGAAAGTAAAAACAGCTGTTTTAAATATTTCATTCTTCATAGACCATTGCCATATGGTTTTATTGATTACATATCTAAGAGCTTAGATGATATAATTTTACTTTGCCGGCACATGTGAGGCTGCTTCCGATTAGACAAATACTTCGATATCGATGAGAGTGTTATTAAAAGTAACCCCCAAACACTGTTACAAATTTTTACTTGGAATTTAATCGAATTTTCCCTAGATATAAAGCAATATTTTTCGTAGTATATGCTTCAAGAATATGCCTGTGAATAATTTCATCGCATTAGAAATTTTCCTCGGAGACAGAACAATAAAATAATTCTTCCTAGTATGTGTCACAGAGAATATACTAGAGTCGGCACTCAGTGTTAATTTGAACACTCTTATTTTCGAGGAGGGGAGAGAATCGACCCTCTCTCTCTGACAGAAGTAACGAATCAGAAAGAAGCATCCATTTCCTGTCCCCACCAGCCAATAGGCGTGGAAAGGCGGTCTACCAATCGAAATGGAGGGCAGACGTGAACCGGGACATTTGAAATTTATCTAGCAATTTTCCAAAAGGCCAGATATAATTATATACTAAATGTATTTTATGTAAAATTAATGCGCAAGGTAATTTAGAAAACAACAATTAATAGGGTTTGGAATTCCAAGTCAATGAAGGAAATTTTAGCCAAGGAAGAGTAAAATAAAAGGTTATTTCATATACACAATGTTTATTTCTAAATAAAGTACTTAGTCATACACAATATAAACAACAGTTCAGTTTTTACAAACAATTATTACACATTTACAAACAAATATTCAAGTTTTACAAAACCATTTTAAGTGATAATATAAACAAGTCAACTCACTTTGCTGTGGACCAAACACATGAATATTGAATTCACGAATTTAGAAAATTGTCAAAATACAATTAGCGACCGTTGCTTTAATATTGTATCATTATCAAAACAACATGCCATCCATATAGGGTCTCGAAATTTCACGTAACTTCATAACTAACTTCAGTGGTATAATAAAAATAAAAATTATTGGTATGTTTTATAAATGAATACGAAACTTTCATGTGCACAATCTTATCCACAAAAAACAATTAGTCAATCTATTAGTACTCTATTGTTGTATTAAGCTACACCATATAGAACATTTGTGTATATAAAATTATCTAAATAAGTTTCCAAAAATTACTAATACAAAATAAGCTGCACTGTCAAACATTTCTGCATTACTTTTAATGTAAAAGTACATGAAAGTAATTATCATGTACGTAAATTAAATTTAATGTACACGTACAGTAAATTTAATGCACGTGTGCATCTAATTTAATGTACGTGTACACTAAATTTACTCTACTGTCACCTCATTACTTTTTCAAAAGGAGCGAATCCTCCTCCCTGTCGGTAGGGCGTGGATGGTGAACAGACTAACAGTCACCAACTACTGGATTAGATTCGTCGTCAAATCTAAGCCTGTCCGACCTCTCAGATAGAATTACCTCGATTTTGGGAGGAGGTAGGTGACCTTGAGTAATAATCCCTAATTACTCTTTGTCGTGACTCAATTGGATGATAAGTCATAACATTCACATGAAGAAAGTTCACAGTTGACTTCCTTCCTGAGGGATAGGGTCCTGACATATGCACTGGGATTTCAATAAGAACATCATAGTCGTATGTTTTAAAACAATAACCGGATAAATATATTCTATTTAAAAGAATTATTACACTCTACACTCGAATTTGTCTGAGAGTACCTTTGCTATAATCAGATTTGAAACAAAACTGGTGAACAAAATGTCACGAAAACCTTTGCTGAATTATAATTTAAAACTCTTTGACTGTTTTCGTTGAATACTAGCACAAATTAGCACAAATTCACAGAAAAAGAAAAAAAGTCCAGTGATAACCTCTTTACATACGAATACCATTACACAATTTTGCTGGAAAAACACATAAAAGAGTACATACACATAATATTACACTATACAAAGAAAACCTATTACACTCTGAAATATTCCAACGTTTTACACGAAACAAAACAGTTTGGTTTGTTCAAAACAAAATAATTTGTAACTTCTCCATATTACACAATATTTAGTTTAGCTGATGATCAACTGAAATTAGATTTGTTTGATTCACTGAGATCTCTCAGTATACAAAAAAATTCAAATTTATAATCAAGTACTTTTGTTATTACCATAGTGGTAACTCGTTACTCAAGTGCATATCTTATTTCCAGAACAAGAATTTCCCTCCGTTATTTCACATGCAACATTATATGAACAATCACTTAACATGAAACACTGTTACAAATCAAACACAGAAAAATTATATCTTAAATTTACAATAGTCCTTTTCATGTATCTGAATTCAGTAACGAATCTATAACTCTAGCTGACATTCGAACACAGAATTTAAATTTTCTTTACGGAAATTGTATATGATTACAGGCACTAACCTCATGAACTAGCATAGTCAGTAAAAAGTTCTGCAATCTGGCTAGCACCTCAATTTATAATCTGGATTGAATCAGATAAACCCACAGGAACTCGTGCGGCGTGTGACGGCTTGACGTTTTCTCAAGGTCGTCCGATGTTTGGAGCGGCTGCGAAGAATTTCCTATGTGCCCTCCAATTACGTCCAATATAAAATCGGGGTGTTTGCGACTGCTTTTCCACTCCCCTTTCCTTTCTTCAGTAGACGTTGCTATGTACGCCGAATGAAGCGTGGTCAACTCGGGTTTCAATAAATCCAAGCGATAGTTTTAAAAGCTGAAATAAAGTATATTCATAGTACTATTTCCATACTATAAATTACTCATTCAAGTTTATACGCGTTTCCGACTGCTGGTTCCTGACGCAGTATAAATCTTATTATTCATTTATTAATTGTTCTCCATTCAATTATACTCATACCTTATGCATAATATATTCGTTTATTCTTTAAGCAAGTTATTATATTAATCAAATAGATTACCTTATTCTAAAAGCTTCAGTAGTCGGTATTTCCCAGAGTGGCGTGATCCGTTACTTCACCATTTCTCTGCAGGTACCGTTTCAGTCGCTCTCCATTCACGAAAGAAAATGTCCGAATCTCCTTTGAGTAGGTTAAAATTCAGTAAATCTTGCCTACTAAATTCCCATTGGTCCTTCGGCCGTTCCTATGACTGAATATTTCGTCATCTGCGCTTGCGAATTTGTTACGAGCGCTACTCGTAGCTGTCTCGTGAACTACTTGAGAATCGATGTTGGAAAGAATTTTCTTCCATCATCGGGCGTAATCTGTCGGATTACCTGATAACTTCCTGGTCTAATAGATACCGATAGATGTATTAAACGAAAATAAATTTATATTTTCGTGATGTAAACGTCTGAGCGGTTACACTACATGTACATTAAATTTAATTTACACATATACATTAAATTTCATTTAAACGTACTTGAAAGTTACTGTACGTATACATTAAATTTAATTGACGTACATGATACTTACTTTCATGTACTTTTTTATTAAAAGTATTGCAGCAATTTCTGACCGTGTGGTTTCTTCTTCTCCTTCAAGTGCAAATTCTTCTATTCCTAGAACGACGTGGCAACCAGTGCAGATGAATGATGTTACATATTTAAAAATTTAGTATCTTTCCTATGGAATAATGAAATGATGAATTATAATTTAGAGGACAAATGGAGTCAAGTTAACATCTAGTAAATTAGTACAGCAGTAATCCTCAATCATTACAATTAGGTAAAAATTAAATTTAGGTGCCACGGGCGTTAAGTTGTTGTAAAGATAACGGGTGAAAAGAAATCCTTTTTTACTAGTATTATTAGAACCCTTATAATGCCCTTTTCCGAATAAATAACCAAATATTATCGAATTAATTTTGACAAGAATTTATTTAAAGAATATAGAAGAATGAATCAATATTTTACTTTTATTAATAAACAAAAATTTATATTATTCAAAAATACAAAACTATCTGCACTTGAGAAATGAAAAATTCACAACTTATTAGAGTATACTCTTCATTGTATTTTGTTCATATTTTTTGCCAATTTAAAAACTGCAGAATCAAAATTTTCCCACCATTTTTATGGCCTTTTGTCTTCTTCTGTTGGATTTATTTCCATAATTTCCCTGAAAGTAATAATTTATTGTTAATTAATAATATTTATTCAGCATTACCTTTTTACACAGTTAAACAAATAACAATAAAAATAACTGACATAGGCAATGGATTTGCTGTTACATAGGCACTGATAACAAGGAGAAAGATACAGGCACAATAAAAGAACAAAATGAGTAATAAAATTGATTTAATGTAAAATAAAACTATTAGTAATATTATTACTAAATGTAATGTTACCTATCTTTCTTCTTTGGTAATTCTAGAAATATCTAAAATAAGAAAAACTATTTTGTTCGTAAGGATACAATCCATTCTCTATGTAACAATATCCATTTTGACAATGTTTTCTTTAATGCAATTTTGCTGTTACTTAAAACTGAGATGAATTGTCAGTTTATTAAAAATTTTCAAGTTTGTTATTACTACTTTCTCAAATGTTCTATCAATATCAATAATTTATTTAATGAAACATTATTTTTAAATTAATGCGCAATAGTAATACAACTCTAGCTTATCTTAGTATGATTCGAGAGTTGATTGTAATTTTGCAGAATACGTATTTATAAAAACGCAAATAATATTATCACACCTTCAATAACGTCTTTACAAAGAACTGGAACTTTTTTTTCAGGATCACAGTTATTTACTTTGAACTTACTATGTAACACTGATTTCCTGAACTTCAGTTTTTTGTCTTCATTTGTTTGGTCCATTGTTATATTTAAACAGGCACTTGCAATCTGCAGCTCATACGCATCAGTACGTAGAGATTAACCAATTCCACGTTTCATGAAAATAATATTATATAATATTAATAATGAAAATAATATTAAATAAATAATTCTAATTAATAATCAGACTTTACCTTCGCAAATCCAATATTCCGGAATTGTTCTGCTTCTCTCGATATTAACTGCTTACCGCTCTATAAAACTGCTGTGACGAGAACAGGAACCCAGGAATAGCATTTAGGCGTTTCACACGTTTTTATATCGGAAAGTTATGACTTTTTTTGATTTTACATACGTTTTAGAAAATACTACTGTTGCTCTACCACGTAAAAAAAACGATTGCAACGCTTTAGAATACGAATGAATGCAAAACACTTTGAGTACCTGAAGTTGGCAGGCTGGGAAACCCTTCAACCTTTGTCTTGCCTGCAAGGGACAGGAAGTGTTCGGTATTTCTTAAGCTGTATGGAAAATAAATTCAGACAAAACCCGACAGTTGGCAAACGCAAAACTGCAGCACGACTGGGAATATTGTATGTTCAAATACAATATTAAACTAAATGGTTTTGTAGAATAATGATAAATTATTGTAGATAGTAAAATATAAAGTTCAAACAAAAATTATATTTTAAATTTATTATACGTAATAACGTGAGTTTAAAGTATAGTTTAAATAGTGGAAGAAAATATTTTTAAGTTTTTCAAAAGTATGTGTTCCATGTATTCCGTAATTATATATCAAATCTGGATGAATTTTAATTTAATCATTAAATTTAATGACGAATTATATTAATCTCTCATTAATATAAACGTTCTAAGTTTCATGTACTGATGTACATTAAATCTACATTGTTTTTAATTTAAGCATTAAATTTAATGTACAAGTACTAACGTACTTGTATCTAATCCCCTATATCCCCTAATGTACAATGTACATTGATTTTCATGTACCGTCGTAGATTAAATCTACATTGATTTTAATTTACGCATTTATTTGTTTTATTTAGTCAAAATCAGTCAAAAAACTGTATGTGGCGTATCGGGGAGAAAATCATCTACGCACGCTTTCTTGAGTTTGAGTCCCTTCCCAAAAATTTAACTATTAATAGTTGAAAGATGAAAAAATAATAGTAAAAATAATAATAAATAATAATAATATAACAATAATAATAATAATAATAATAATAATAATAATAATAATAATAATAATAATAATAATAATAAATTTGAAAAAGCGAGAGATTAACATTTCATAAACTAGATATTTTCGTTGCCGAATTGTAGAAAATTTATTTTTAACGGTAAACGAACGAACAGACTTGATTTTTCTGTATTGTTAACAAAATAGAAACTCACCCTAAGCTCTACTACCACTACAAGCAAAAGGAAAGTTCAACGAACGTGCGCATAGTGAAGCTACATTTACGCCCAGAAGCAAATCAAGGGGCCGTCTCATCATTTGCTCAATGCATCAGGGAAACTGGACAAAAACTCGATCGACGTGGGGTCATTGACCCGGAAGCTGAAGTACATTACTTGTTACAGGCATATTGAGTCTTTTTTTTTAAATTATGCAATGCAAATGTAAACTAATTCATTATACTATATCTTGGTTTTGTTAAAGTAAACATAATTTTTCTTTTTGACGATGAGTATAGTCTCTAATTGTATAGAAACAGTTTTGCAGCAGAAAAGATTTTACTTTTAATTTAAATTTGTGTACCAATTTTAATTGTTTAATTTCATCTGGCAATGCGTTGTAAAGTAACAAACATGTATTGTATGTGGATTTCTTGTAGTGAGCTGTTAATACTGATACTTGAACATGATTTCTACGGCGAGTGTTGTAACTTTAAATGTCAGTATTACATGAAAATAAGTGTCTACCGTTAAGTAAGTCAGTTTTGTCAAATACTACAGATTCGTAAATAAATAGGCAAGGCAATGGTAAGATTCCAAGCTCAATGAAAAGAGGCTTGCAGGCTGGATGGCATTTTTCAGATCTGTGCCACCTTAATAAATGTATTCTACTCTATTCTTACAATAAATTTAAAGAAAAAAATTGGAACCGTTTTTGAGAAAATTTTGAAAACGTCCAGGGGACGTCATGTAAAGTACACCCAAATTTTAAAGAAAGTTTTCCCAAATTTCAAAGCTTCAACTAGCAGCAGTTAGACATAGGATTATTTAATTTCGAAAAGATCGAACGGATGGTTTAGGAGCAAGTAGTGTTCACGAACGGGCGGACGAACGGACGGACGGACGGACGAACGGACGGGCGGACGAACGGACGGACGGAGGGACGAACGGACGGAGGGACGAACGGACGGAGGGAAGAACGGACGGAGGGACGAACGGACGGAGGGACGAACGGACGGAGGGACGAACGGACGGAGGGACGAACGGACGGAGGGACGAACGGACGGAGGGACGAACGGACGGAGGGACGAACGGACGGAGGGACGAACGGACGGAGGGACGAACGGACGGAGGGACGAACGTTTTGCTTCCAATTGATTTTTCGGCATCAAAGATCAACAAAACAGGGATTCTGGCTACATCACCTGTTTAGAGGATTTTTTCTTTTAATATAGCAACTGGTTTAATGCACTTTTTCGCCACCACAGCCCAGCATTGAATTTTTTTCCGCCGAAAATCCCCCGTTTTTTCGCGGAGCATTACATAACCAGCTGGGTTTAGATCTTACAACAGCATGTAGCTCCGTATGCTGGAGAAAAAGATTTGGATATTTTGTAATAGGTTAGCATAATCATAAGATCACAACGAGGCGTTAAATGGTTTGTTCAAAGGAAATGAAAATTTATTTTTCTCAGTAGCTCAAAAAGTCCACCAAAGAGGGACGAAAGAAACTTCTCGGAAGAAAGAAAGTTCTCTTAGAGAGTATTGAGCTTTAGTTACACTACATGATCTGGAGGCATCAGACACAGGAACAAACGTTAGCTCTTTATATCGGTGGGTCATTCAATTTTGTTTCAAATTGCTTCCTTAGTGTTCCTCCTCGAAAATACGTATTATATTTGATAATTTAAGTTAATGCAAACACTAGTTCATGATCAAATTATGGCAGAAATCAAATTTCTTCACAACTATATGTACAAATTCTTAAATTATTGCGGTTCATTTAAATATGTCACAAAAGTTTATTACGCAAGATATGCATGTAGTCAGATAATGAAACGTTTAAAAAATCTTATTCGTTGAAATACTTCAATAAGTCTTGGTAAATTCGTCAGTATTTGGATAAATTAACTGATAGAACAAAAAATTAGATGACTCTGATGGAATGAAAAATATTTTTTTTTGGTGGAGTGAATGAATGTTTAGGCGGGGTTTCATCATGTAGGGAATGACATCTAGAGGAGAAATGCGAATAGCTTTTGATTTTTAAGGAAAGATTCCAAAATTATTTCCAGTACCTGAAATGTTACGTACGTTACGAAAAAATACGTTCACATATTGTGACATACCAGACTGTCACACAATATTTTGATGGTAATTGGGACAAGAATTTATTAAATTCTTCGTAAAAAGTGTAAATGTTGAGGACAGAGGCATGCAGGCAGGGCGTTCCTTAGCAACCAGGGAAGCGGAAGTAAATAAACATAGCACGGCAAGTAACGGACAGAAGATTGTGAAACAAGGGCATTGGTGGTAAACTAGTAATGGGATGTGACGTAGAAGGAAACTGGAGATTGTTTTTTTTTTGTAAAACAAGAGACAACAAGATATGAAAGTTATGGAGGGTTGAACTTCGTAATATTTGAGGAGACGAGCTTTAGACCGCGTACCGTGCACATCGTAGAGGTCATTGTAAATGATAGATGCGGGACTTGGTGGAATTTTGCGGGAAATAATTGAGCAGTGAGGACTTATATTTTGTGTGCGTAATTCTATGTGGAACTTTGAATAATTCTGGCATCGGGAGTCGTAAGTGAAACAATGAATTAGTTGAGGAGGACATTGACCCGGCAGCGGACCGAGAACAAGATAAAAGAGAGAAGATTGGTCGGAGCAGTGGATTCTTCCTGGCCTCATCGTCCAAGAGCGCATGGAAATATAAATAGTAAGAATAATAGCGCTATTTACAATTTTTACTACCGGTCATGACCAAGGTGACATTTTATGTTACAAAGAATTAATCGATGAATAAACTAACAACGTTCTCATTTTGAAAAGGAAAAGCTGATTATCATTTCTTTAGCATCTTGTGCAATCCATAGTTTAATAATTTCTTTCCAGAAACAAATTTCAGATTCCTCGCTTCTTCCGTATAGAGAGCGGATCGAATGATCGTTTGCTAGGAAGAAAGTAAGTACCGGCGACGATTATTTTCGTAAGAACCTACCGGCAGAGCTAGTAGGATAATTATTTCCCTTTAGATGTGTTTACGGGAAATTTAAAATCGCAACCCTTTCTTGGCGCCCAAAAATGATATAAATTCGGAAACCGGTTGCATAAATAATTTAACAGAAACGGAGAGCGTTTCAATATCTTAGAAAAATTGAAACATTGAATTATTTTATTTCATTTCTAGGAAGGATAATTTTGTTAACAACAACAACAACAACAAGCCTTTTTTATTTCTATTTCCTTGCAGTTTACTTGAATTATGGGAATACCTTATTAATGAATCGTTAGGTAATACAAATTATTTAAAGCAATAGTCACGCTAACATGTTTTTTTTGAGGACTCGATAAAATCTGTATGAATTCGTATTCTTGAAATACAACCAGAGCCATCTCTAGGTAGATGTTACAACTACTTGGAAGTTGTCTGCGGCATCGCACTGTTAACTCTGTAAGCCAAAACCTTCCTTTCGAAAATTTTGGTACTTAGCTTCTTTGGATTTGCAAATCCTCATTTTTGCAGATAATTTTACGCTTTGTCATTTTGATTAGAAGTAATCTGATACATGTAAATTTATTATTACGATTGGATTTGGTTGGCAGTTTACTAGGATTATTGAATTAAGGAGAGCAATGCGAAACCAACCTAACATCTGATAACTCTGCGCTTGTGACATCTTTGAGATAGCTGTTCAATCTCGCGATCGATTTCGCTACCAGGACGCACCCCCTAATTGCCTCTACCCGCGCGGCCACCCACCTTCAGACGCTTTCGCCACTTCTCACAGAGCTCTCTCCCAGGGCGTCCTAGCACTTAACCGCCTAACGAAAGCACAAAACACAAATGGGCAATAAAGTCATTTACGCGAAGTGTCTTCGCACGGGCCTCTTTCTTACGGTTCCGTCACCTCCGCCGAAGCACGTACTTTCAAACAATTCTCGTTGAGACTGTCCGCCGCGAAAATACGTTTGCCCGCACCGCCTCCGGCGCCGCTCCGACTTTTTTTTATTTATTTGTGTAAGTACATACTCACTTTTACATTTGCCAGTCATGGCTGGCGCAATACGCTTTGGTCTAAGAGCAATGCTCATACCCTGAAGCATAGTGCGCCTTACATTTAATTTTATACATTTTAAGTGAACGTTATCTCTTTTCAAAAACAATGTTTATCATCTTATCTTTTATTTCCATTGTCAGCTCTGTATACTACACTCCCACCACGTAGCCGTCGCACACGACGTTACCGTCTCTGGCACGGGGAGCCGGGTACTACTGGCCGAACTACTACTAGCAAAACGTTTTAGAATAGTTTTAACACATTAAGACAGCTTTGTAATTATAGTTAAGTCAGATAATCCATAGGTGTAAATAAGATAATCCCTATAGTGTCCATAACAAAGACATAAAGTGACCTTACAAACTCTTACAAAAAATGAATTAAAAACTGGCAGGAAGAATAAAAGAGAGACGTTCGTACACGAATTCGTGACGTGTGGCCTCATGTTGCCCCCAGAATTGTCATTTTTGATGCGATTATTTCAAAAGTTTCGTGTAAGATTTAAGTGGATTAGAGCTGTTTAGAGTAGTTAGATTAGAGCCGTTTAAATATTCTAGATCAAAACAAACTAGATCTTGAGCATTCTAGATCAGAACATCAATTTGTTAGTCTCGGAGGCTGATGCTAATCAAATTCTTCACCAATTCCTTCCTTGCTGCTCGTTGTTAAGACGCCACCCCCTCACAATGGCGGGGCGTCGGGGGCGTGGAGGCGATGGGTGGTAGGGAAGGGATGATGGGAACGGGGGACGAGGGGAGTGATTGGGGCTGTGGGCGTTGGCGTACGAGGCGTCCAAGGTGCCGGGTGCTTCGGGAGCGTCGCGTCGCGTCGCGTCGGGGTCGTCGGAGCAGACCGGGAGAGAAGGGTGGGAGCGGAGGGAAGGGGGCAGGTGGCGTCGGGGTTGTCGGGAGCGGTGGACGTGGGCGTGGGATGGGGTGCTGTTGCTGTGAAGCCTCCCCCCAAGAAGAGGTTTCACTCCCTGGCCGCGCCGCGGCGCCTCTGTTGATGTACGGCTAGAGAGGCATTACGAACGGCTGGGAAACTTCGGCCTCGCTGCCGCTGCTGCTCCTATGCTACTTCTACTGCTCCATACTTAGCCTTAGGAGTCCGTATCTATAGTATAACTAGTTCAGCCAAGCACCGAACCCAACGTACCTTAATTCAAGGGGACTCTCCAACTTGCTCTTCCGGCTAAACACTTATACCGAGGTTTGCCGGGGAAGAAATTGATCGTAGGATTATTTTTGACAACGAAGTAAAAGTAGTGAAGTTGTTTTCTATTTTATACATTTAAATAAGGAAATTCAATTTACTTTATTTGAATGAAGCTGTTTTGTAAATTGTTACATTATGAACACGATGGTCATTGTGATTTTCCCCCATCGTATTCTTTGATGAACGAAGAAGGAAACGGATTTTGGCCTGGGAACAGGAAAGATTTATAAATCCACTTAAAATTGATATGACGAGCAGTCGCAAGATTAGGGATAATCCTAATTTTCCTCTTTTATAGAATAAATTAGCACTAGATTTCATTCTATTTACTTTACTAAACTGCTATCTCGATACGATTGAAACTTCTCTTACCAAGCTTACAAAGCAATTTGACAATTGACTGATAGGGAGCCTAAGACAAAAAAGTAGCAGATTCAAATCGATGTGTAGGTAGGCGTATGCTAATCTACGAAAAAGGAGCCTCTATGGCTATATAATTAACCTTTCAACAAATGTGTGAAAAGAAAGAAAACTCTAGTAGGTAAATAATTCATTTCTTAGAGCTTGGGTATAACAGCCTGATACGCTTACCGTTACACCATCGCCGCCGCGTGGGAACTGGTGAAATAGCGGGCTCCTTTGGTGGTTGTCAAGATGTAATTTGTATTTTCAGTTAAAGGTTTTGGGCGTTGACAGTTTTGTGAATGTGCATCACAATTTCAGTGATAATCGTCACTATTACTAATATCATCGGATTTCCTCACACAACTTGTATCTTCAACATCTTAATAGCATTGCCATCGATGTATTACGGCCCTATCACCACCTGCTTCCAGTGTAACTTCTCGCTCCTCTATTACATCCACGTTTACGTACTTATCCATGTCAGCCAACGTCGGTCGGTGCTTTCACGCCTGGAAGAGGTGGATTAAAAAAAAGAAGGTCCTCTACAACTGGTCTGACGACCTCTGAAATTTACAATAATTTTCTGATTTTAATTATACTACAAATTTGTTATGCAAGGACTAAACAGACATATGAAATCATCTTTTTATTTATTTATTTATTTAGTCAAAAACTGTATGTGACGCTTTCTTGAGTTTCAGAATCCCTTCCCAACAATTTAACTATTAATAGTTGAAAGATTAATAATAATAATAATAATAATAATAATAATAATAATAATAATAAATTTAAAAAAGCGAGAGATTAACATTTAAAAAACTAGATATTTTCGGTGCCAAATTCACTAAATAACAAATATGCACAACTGCAAAGTTTTTGGTACAGGAATTACATACAGAAATTACATTGTTTAATGGCGATATTTTACAGAAATTGGAAGGATCGGTGCGTCTTATATTAATAAGTCAAACATTGTTGATTGTGTTAGGTTGATAATTTTGGTGACTGACTTAATTTGAAGTGATCGATCAGCAATCTAATGAGAATTACTTGCCTGATTCTACTAATGATATAATATAATGAATACATAGGTAATGAAGGTTCTTTTTACCGCGACGTGGATTGATAGATGTTTCCGTGAACTGCTATAACCATTAGACCAATTACTTTAGTGTTTTCTTCATACCAGGAGGCAGCGGTGTTTCTCCTTCGCTGAAACCGGGAGCGGTAGCTCAGTGCATCATCTGATGTCACTGCAGCGCTTCTGATCGGGAGGTCCTAGGTTCGAGTCCTGACGGCAGCAGGATTTTCGACACTACCTTTTCAGCTAGGTCGAATTCAGTCGCTGTCTGAATGAGAATTCTAGTGGCCGGCTGCTCTGATCGGCAGTTTTCCGTGGTTTCTCCGATCAACACCAGGCGACTGCCGGAGCAGTACCCTACCAAATGGGCCACGGACCGCGCGCGATCTGTCCTTCCTCTTCCTTGTCCTATCCTCTCCCTTTACACACACACACACACACACACTAACATGCACTACACTGTCACATATTCCGGGAGACCGGTCGAGACCTTAGAGCTTGTCCCGGCAGGGCCGGATCCCCGCTGGTGGGAGAGTTCTGGTTAGGGGGGAAACCCCAATAGCCGACGGTAGGTCGGTTGATCTCGCCATCCTGCGGGGGAAGATCACCGCCATCTCCCGAGAAACAACTTGCACTACACTAATGGGACTAACGACCAAAGCACTTGACGCGCCCGGAAACACGAAAAAAATCAATCAATCCTTCGCCGGAATGAGATTCGGCGCCCACCTACACGTCGACTTGTGAGTTATGTCCCTCTCCAGGTGTCTCCACAAGTGGGACACCACCCTATTCTGTACAGTCCGTCCATCATGGGATGGAGAGGATGCGGGGTCGTGAGTTGCGGTGTTCGGAGTGCAAAAGTATTTGGACGGTGATGCGGAGTGCGGAGGGTAGGCGGTCCGATTGATTGATTGATTTATTCATGTTTCCGGGCGCGTCAACTGCTCTGGTCATTAGTCCCGTTAGTGTAGTGCATGTTTTTTCTCGGGAGATGGCGGTGATCGTCCCCCGCTGGATGGCGAGATCCGGCGCCGACCTACCGTCGGCTAGTGGGGTTCCCCCTAACCAGGACTCTCCCACCAGCGGGGCACCGCCCCAGCCGGGACAAGCTCTAAGCTCCTGACCGGTCTCCCGGGATTTGTGGTAGTGTAGTGCATGTTAGTGTATGTGTGTGTGTTAGGGGAGAGGATTGGACAAGGAATGGGAAGAACAGATCGCGCGCGGTCCGTGGCCCGTTTGGTAGGGTACTGCTCCGGCATTCGCCTGGTGTTGATCGGAGAAACCACGGAAAACTACCGATCAGAGCAGCCGGCCGCTAGAATTATCCTCCAGACAGCGACTGAATTCGACCTAGCTGAAAAGCTAGTGTCGAAAATCCTGCCGCCGTGGGGAGTGGGAACCTAGGACCTCCCGGTCAGAGGCGCTGCAATGACATCAGTTCATGCACTGAGCTACCGCTCCCGATGTAGGCGGTCCGAGTTGCGTGGCAGCTGCTGCGGGGCGGAGTGTGCCGGGCCCATAGCTTCGAGCCCTGTGGGAGGGGAAGAACTGGGTTGAACGAGAAAGGACCGGGCAGCGCAGTGGGGATTACCGCTGCTGTCTCTTCGGGTCTTCCTCTGCACTTGGTGGTGGGCAGAGGTCGAGACGTGGAATTTCGCGGGCGATTTGCCAGAATTCAGCACACCCCAAAATAGCGCTTCATTCTCCTTGGAGAATTTAAATTCTAACAATAAGAACAGTTTGGTCTAGTTTAGTCTCTTAGACGTTATGAAAATATATAAAAGGCGTATTCAATTTCAATTCAATTTTATTAGTAATTTGCTTACAAGATTATCCTATTGACGAGTATATTCACGGCGCAAATAACTTGTTATTAATAACTTACAAATAACTGTTGATAGAACAGTTAGCATAAGATAATAAAACAAACAATACAGTTGCACAATAACAAAATAATACAATAACATAAGTTACAAAATAATTGAGAAAATACAAATATATACAAAACAAGCATCTATCAAGTGAGGCTTGACGCATTACAGATATAAGGTCAGTCATTAGTGCTCGTGGAATTTTGATTGAACTATTCATTTATAATGAATGCCCGTGATTTCAGAATTGTTGAAATAAAGTAAAACAGGATTAGATTTTTCAGAGTTAAGATTAACCCTTTATACGTCGGGTAAATTTTTCTCCGGAATTATTTTAATTTCTCTTTTATTTGTTTAATTTTGATCTTAGAAATACGAGACAAATATTAATTTGTGATTTGAATAAATATAAAATGAGATGAATATGAAAATGATGTGGTTTTAATAACGACCACAATCTATTTAGGCCTATGCATTACACTATATGAATTGTGTTAACACAACCAGTTCACTTTAAATTTTTGACATTCGGAAGTAATTTATTATGGTGTATTTTGATTACATGAACGGCTACACCTTATAGCCATCTTCAGACCTGGTTTGCAATTGTACATGTTAACAAATTACAGTGTATAATTTTTTGTACATTTTAAAATAAATATATGTTGACAGATGCTTACCTTTTATAAAATAGAGTTGGAGTATTAAACTATTCTAAAATATTTACATTATATACAATATTAACAAGCTATTAACATAGTGTGCGTGCATACTTCCACTCGCTGTTCCTTCATTTCTGTTACCGTCTACTTACTACTCTACTACTTACTACTCTACTACCATACACTGGAGACGGTTACAAGACAAACATGTAATACATGCCAAGGAAGGGGGGACCAATGAGGAAGAAATAATTAATTTTGATTGTTAAATTGGAAAAGCAAGTTGTCGTAAATTTCAGTGAAGGTGTTGGATTCTATCATAGTATTTAAAGTTGCATTCAGTTTTATGTGTAATGTCTCTGATACTTCTCGCGTCTTTCCGGAGTTCTGGATCCAAAATTTTAACTTGTCCGAAATTCATTTTATGCCCTGTTTCAATTTGATGTCTCGAGACCGAGTTTAGGTTTTGAAAAGGTTCTTTAATGTTTCTTTGATGTTCAGATATTCTTTGCTTAAGTTTTCCTAGTGTAAGGCCGATATAAGATTTGGGGCATTGGCTACAATTAATTTTATAAATGACATCTTGTTTTTCCATGTTCTCAATCCTATCTTTGTTATTTTTAATAAATAAAATCTATAATTTTGTCATAGGAGAAGTTGTTATATGAATGTACGGGTAAATTTTGGAATATAAGTAATAACAATGTTTTTATAATCTGCAGATTTTGAAATTGTAGAATGTTGTACTGTAAGAAAAGACAGTTCTTTTAGGAAATTTTTCAATAATTTTTGGAGGATAATCATTAAGGGCTAGTACGGATTTCACAATGTCGATATTTTTGGTAATGGAATTTTTGATCAGCCAACTTAATAACTCTGTCAAATAAATTATAGGCAACTGTACGTTTTATTATTAAAAGGATGTTTAGAGTAATAATTTAAAATTCTGTTACTGCTAAAAGGTAGACCAATCTGCAATCATCACATGTTAGGACACAAGTGTGTTTCATAAAACTATAAATGACAGTTAATCTCATACACTCGCATTACTAAACTGGGGAGCCTTAGCATGGAAGAGTATAATAGTACTAGCTGAACCTGTGCGATTACATCGCACAGAAGGAGAGCTGTAGAAACGTTACCACAGAAAATGGTGCACTTTCCTAAATATTCATATGTTTTATATTTACCAAGATCTTTACACTTTACAGATACATGGATTTTGATTTGAAAAATAACAGCTAATCCTTACTTTATCGTAATGACTGAATTATTTGATGTCATCACTGAAATTTTTATGTAAAGAGACATACTTTTTTTCAGATTACTAATAATTGGACTACGAAACGTTTGTCAATTTTTGTTATTTTGAACTTATTAGAAAAATTTACTGATAGACATGTTAATTTATGATATTCATTTGATAATAATAATATTGATAAAAGAGAGATCAGGTGTAGGTTATTTAATTTTATTCTAAGTTTAATTTTTTGTAAGTGTGATAATTGTTCTGAAACTTGTTAGCTGATAGAACTTAAATGGTAAGTGCTATTATCTGCAGCACGTTATGAAATAGATTCATGTAACAATGTCTGTAATTATCACACGTGGTGCATTTCCATGTACACTTCAAATAATTATTTAAAATATTTATAGGAAGGGACTTGTTCATATTGCTGATATAGATTCATAACTTGTGAAATATCTGTGACTGAGTATACTTGTAAAATCGATAATTATTATTACCGACGATATTACGATAAACAATTATTACCAATTGTAAGTGTTCAATGAACTTTCCTATATAAAATTGTTGTCAGGGTTGTGCTAAATACTTTAAATTTGGAATTTACATACTTCTCCAAAATACTTCGTAAATAAGTATTTACTGTCTGGGATTGAGTTCGCCGATCGCGTTGCAGAATTAACGTAGAAACGGAGCGGCGCGCCGCCGCGGCGGTGGGGAGGACATCCTGCCTGTTGACGTAATACTAGCCGCGCGAAAACCTTTTTTGTTTCACGATCGCGGACATTTTTCTTACATGATTATTTCAGCATCGAGCTTACCTTGTTCAGAATGTAATGATGATCTGCAGGCTTCACTCTCTGACGAATCACAGTCAGAATCCAAATTAACAATTAGTTCGTGCAATGGTGTTCGGCACAATACCATCTTTCTCCCAATAATCATTTTCATTTTTTCCCACATGTCTGCAAAATCCTCCCGAGTTCTGCACGGTGACTTCTTGAATAGCCGTTTGAAAGTTTTCTTGCAACTTGGTAACTGACATATCACTCGCCACGTTTCGCTCCCTAAATATTCTCTTTACTTTCGCCCAAGCGAGTTCAATTGGGTTCAACACACACATGTAAGGAGGAAGTCGCACAACTATATGTCCGTGTACTGCTAATAACTCGTCAATCTTGTACTGATTTGCCCATGGTTTGAGTGGTGCAATTAATCGGTACAAATCTCACTTACGCATACTTTCTTCACAATGCACTCCCTTTCTGTGAAGCCATGCAATCATGTCAGCTTGTCTTGAGTATGCGGACGATGTCTTGTTGATTTCCATACTGTGGTGAAGAGCATTGTCAAGAACAACAACAGCACGCTCTGGCACATGTGGCAATAACTTTTCACGCACCCATTTTTCAAAATTAATGCCATTCATTTGGCTGTGGTAGTCTCCCACAGAACTACCAGCTCGAAAAACTTGACAGGTGTCGCAAAGAAATCCTTTCCCCCCCCCCTTCACGAATAATTATTAGTCTACTTGTTGCATTACCCACCTCGTCGACATCCGAAACGTCATCACTTTGTCAGCACTTTTGAAATTATCAACCCATGTCTCATGCACATAGATGATATCTCGGTTCTCTTCTCGAAATTGTTTCAACTGAACAATGTATGTGGATCTACAATCCATTATATCCGGTCTTTAAGCACCCGTCGCTTTGATTGGCATTTTTTCTGTTTAAAACCCATTGATTTCATAACTAGAAATCCAGTATCGTATTTCGAATAACACACTGGCCAAAACAATCTACATGGACAGAATTGCCACGCGACACTCTTCTCTTCTTACCAGGAGACTTCAACTTCTGATTTGGGATAAACTCATTCCTCTTTTTATTTTATTTCTGAATGTCTTTGATGGCGGTGACTCCAACTAGGTATATTAAGAGGCTCTTTCACTCGCTTTCATTAAAGATAAAAGTAAACATTTATCTTCTTTCTCTTTATCACATTTTACAATGACGCGGGCAATGATTTCGTAGCACTCGCTGTGTAAAGTAGTATTAGAAACTCTCTGCCATGATGAGAAACTAATGATTTTCACTCGACCTGATTCACACTCAGGTCCTACCGCAAGCAAACTAGCCACTCCGATGTTCTTGGGCGGTTGCGATTATGTCAGGTCCAGTGGAAGTTTTCCCCTCCTACCCTGCCCCTCGTCCCGCGCGGAAACTATGAGCCCTCTCCGACGGTCGGAAAACTGAGACCCGCACAATAAATACATACTCAAAATACATTAGGTTTTCAATAGCTAAATAGATACGTATTTAAAATACTTCAAATACTCAAAATACAATAATTTTTTATCATTACATTTTTATTGCAACAATTTATTGTAATTGTCAATAATTGACAGTCAGAAATTTACGAACAATAACTTATAAGTCTAACTCAAATAAGCAGAATTACGTTTTAAAGCGACCAGTTTTTCGAACAAATCATCAGACAATAAACCCCTATTTGACGAATGTATAAAACCCGCAATGGAAAACGGTCGTTCAACAGGCGCGGATGAATGTAAACTAGTTTATAAGTAGAGCTCGGACATGTAGGTTGAAAATAAGCAGGCAAATACAATTTAAAAATTGTCAGGGAAATAGGCATTATAGTTGACAATACGCAAGCACTTAGGAATTAAAAACTTAAATATAGGCAGGGAAATGGGCATTATGGTAGAATAATATAAAAATGTATACGTAATACGTACTGCATGAATGATGAACATAATTCTCTAAAAACAAATAGAAATTCTTCGATTGCCAAAACATATTGCGGAGTTAAATAATATGTCCTAAGAGTTGACTCGTGCGGAATTTTACAACAAAATGTTGGTTAAATTGGGTAAATGTTGGATTTTCAAGTATGAGGGCCCTCAGCATCCCAGTACGATACATATGGGGTACACTGAATTATATTAGCATTGTTTAAGAAAAAATATTGACATGAATACATTGAGTACACATGGAGTAAACGTGCAAAGCCACCTCGGGAACGTGATAATCAGGGAGGGTCGAAGAACTGACGCAGTAGTTTCCGCTTTAGTCTATTGTGGTGAGGGTTTTCCTATTTTGAAATGTGCATCTGAGGGAATCTGGGGAATTTGAGGATAGAAGTGAGAGGATAGGAGGGAGAAATGGACGGAGATTGGAGTAATGCTGAGTTCGTTATGTAACTGGAAGTTAGGTACAAACCAGGGAGCTTTTGTAATGTACGGAGGAATTTATTTTGGAACATTTGCATTTTTTGGATGTTTGAAATGCTGGCTGAGGTCCACGATAGGAGAAGTGTAGGATTAGATTGGACGGATCATTTATTGGTGTAGAGGAGTAGCAACATGAATTTGCAGGGGTGATGACTTTTTGAGTATTGGAGGTAAGTAGTGGGTTCTACGGGTGGCCAGAGTTATTCTGTAAATAATACTTGATTTCCAAGTGAGTCACATATCAAAAAAGTACACCATGACATTTGACTGGCTTGTTGTTTTGGAGCCAAGTTATATTTTCTCCTTGGTACTTGAGAGAGGGAGAATTATTTGACCTACGGAGCGTGAAGATTTTGACTTGACGTTTTGCAGAGTTTACCCAGATGAGCCATTTCTTGGCTCAGTCAGAGAAGTGGGGGGAGTGGGTGAACCAAACTTCGAAATAAATACAAAATTATTGAAGAAAACTCCGCCTATCTTGTGTTATTCTACTTTCTAAAAGCGAATGATGCCGGGACCGCTATTTTCGAAGATAGTTGAGTTTTTAGTAAGGAACAGATAGAGAACTAATCATTGCGAAGATCGGAAAGACGAGAGCAATTTCCTATTCTCTGGAGCGCCCTGACTGGCTTCGGCGAAGTAGATAAGGTAACTTGCGCAGTGTCAAATTTTAATATGTCCCTAAGCGGTGTCTCTGCTCGACGCGTTACAGGAAAGAACACATAGGGAAGAGAGTTTCTTGATCGGAGAATGCTCTGCCAGATTTTACGTGGTTATTACTTGATGGTAAAAAATTACCCATCAGTGATTTCCAAAAAAATAATCGTAGAAAACAAAATATAGTGAACCAAAAATATTAAAAATGCGGAAAATTCAATCTAGACACTTATAGGCTCTTAACGCTCGATTAGGCAATTATCTAATAGCCTAACTCCTATTTCCAATGCCTAATAGCCTAATGCCTAATGGCCTAATGCCTAATCTGCCTATAAATGTCTGTTTTAGAATAGGAATTTATGGGCGTTATAAAACCCTGGCATAAGCCATTTTTTGAGGTAAAGATTGATAATGGGGTACGTTGTCTAAAAATACATTCAAAGAAATAAATTAGGCAGAAATGCATTCTTGGGACCAGTTATAAGGAATGAACCCAATTTTACTGTCGGAGAATTGTCCAGCCTTTTTTGGATTTGGATTTAAACTTAAAAATGAAGATAATTCCAATTCAACAGCTGAAAGTGGCTTTTATTTTTGTTTCAATGAGGTTCATTCACTAGCAGAATCAAACAAAAAGACATTATCCTCGTTATCTTCATCTGCATATTCATATCAATATTTTAAGTATTTCCTTTTTTAAATACACCTATTTTATGTATTTAAATACATAAATACATATCTAAAATACATGTCCAAAAACCTCAAAAATACATTTATTCGAATACAAAATGTATTTAAATTACGTATTTCAAATACAAGTATTTAAGTACTGCCCAACAGTGATTGTTGTGATACCTACGGAAAACATCAAAGAGGCGAGAGAGTTCTTTCTCATACAATCTCTTACCTAATATAGAACAAACCTTCCTCCACTTTTTCTTGGTATTAGTTACGATCAATAAATTAGCTGTTTCAATATATCACTTAGGTGTCTGACACGTGTCCCTTTACATGAAAATTTCAGTTATAACATTAAACAATTCAGTGACTACTTCAGCTAAGGTAAGGATTTACTGTTATAGGACAAAATAATATCCCTGTATATATGGTAATGATCTTAGTAAATATAAAACGTGTATATTCATGGAAATGCAGTGTTTTCCGTAGTAACTTATCTAAAGCTCTCCTGTGCGATGTAATCGCACGGGTTCAGCTAGTCAATATTATTCTCTAATAAGTAACATTAGCCAATTTGTACACAATACATCTTACATGCCAATAGAATGTGGCTAATACTAAACAAATATAGTCGCAGATATTGCCAATTTGAACAAATCCCTCCCTGCAAATGTTTTAAATAAGAATTTGAATTGTACTACATGGAAAAGCACTCAGTGTGATAATTACAGAGATGAATACATGAATCTATTACATAACGTACTGTAGATAAAATACTCAGAACTTAATTTCTATCTGAACGCGACGGAACAGTGTTTCTGTACAGAGATAGATTGCTCGAATGTGGGATCTCATGGTGGGTTTTTTTGCGGAAGCTAGCCAGTAAAGATATGAATATGAATATGAATTCCACTTGGAAATTGGAATATGCATGCGCAATACTCTTAGACTGCTTTTTCTGTCTTACTACTGATACAAAACTGTCTTCTACTTTCTTATGACTTGTTGAGAGATGACTTGTGAAAAAAATATGTGGAGGAAAATTTCGGGTTGAAAGGTTTGTGATAATGTTTTAAATCTTTATTTGTTAGTTGAAATTTGGATATGTGTAATTTACTTATTACATAGAGAAAATTAGAAACAACCAATGATTTTTCGAAAGTTTTTTACACGACAGTCTAGACTGTCTCGGCGCTACGCACGTGCAAGACCCGATAAATTGTCAAGCAAAAAAGAAAAAAAAAAAATATCATTTTCATAAGTTGTAAAAATCCGGATTTTTTAGTCATTCGCATGGCTCGATGCGAATTGCGGAAATGACATGACCGTATAGTTGGCATACCCACTTATCAGAAATCAAAAAAGAATATTCCAGAATTTTGTACTAATTATGAACTAATTTATACCCGAAATTAAAAATTTTGAACCGATGCAGAACATCTAAATAAACAACGTATAAGAGTGGGTTTGCTAACTAAACGTTAAGTTAGCATACCCACACAAGAAAATCCCATGAAATAAAAAAACTAAAAATACCACACTTTTGTACTAATTTTGAACTAATTTTACCCAAATTAAAATTTTTTATCAACTATACGGTCATGAAATGAACGTCGAAAGAGGGTTGTCAGATGCTTCGTACAAACACCCGCGTTCGATAGCTGTAAATCCGCCTGTTGGCACATAGGCGGCCAAAATTATTCCAAATTTCGCTTCGTACTTGGAATTCTATATATTATATATATATATATATATATATATATATATATATATATATATATACCTAATATAATATTTACACAATTTTACACAACTCAGTTTACTATACACAATCTGTTTTCTCTTTATCCGAGTTCACTTTATCACTTTGCAGTTGTATTTTGTTTCTGTTAACTCGAAAGCAGTTTTGACTAATTCGCGTTTAATACTAGATCTGATGGCGTGATCGGACGGCGCGGAACGGTCCGGGGTCGGACGGCATGATGCGGCCCCCGGTCGGACGGCATGGACCGGTCCGGCCCGGAGGGAGATCGCGTGGGAGCCCGTAGTAATGGCTGCCAGGCGTCGTGGAGGCGCAACCCCGCGTCGCCGTTGATGTTTTGGGGGTGTCTCGCTATTTCCATTGCTTCCTTCATCCGTCTGGGCCACCATCGCTGTTCTCTGGCGAGCACCCTCGTGTCTTCAAATAAAAAATCATGCCCGGTTTCCCAAGCGTGCTGGACGACAGCGGAGCGTTGAAGATTCTTGAGTTTGAAATGGCGGATGTGCTCGCGTAGCCGTTCCTCCACCGTTCTGCCCGTCTCGCCGATGTAGTCGCGCTCACAGCTACAAGGCACAGCGTATACTTCTGCTGTTTGGAGTGGCGGGAGCTGGTCTTTGACCCGCACTAGGGTTTGGCCTAGCTTATGGTGGGCCTTAAAGATGGTTTTGACTCGGAACCGTCTTAGTAGCTTTCCTATACGGTCTGTAATGCCCCGAATGTAAGGAAGTGCCACTGTTGTCTTGTCTTCGGATTCCGTGCTGGTTTCTCTGCGAGTCGTCGGGTGGTGGGTGAGTCTGGATGGTGGGTCCGTTGTACCCATTAGCCGCGAAGGTTGTCTTAAGAATTTCCCGTTCAGCAGGAAGGCTGGCATCATCACATATTCTGACTGCTCGGGTGGCAAGAGTTCTCAGAACGCCTTTCTTCGTCGCAGGGTGGTGGTGCGATGTCGCATGAAGGTAGCGGTTGGTGTGCGTGTGTTTCCTATATACCGCGTGTGCCGTCGTCACGTCTGCTGACTAGGACGTCGAGGAAGGGTAACCGGCCATCATTTTCCACCTCCATGGTGAACTTGATTTTGGGGTGGGCGCTGTTGAGATGGTCTAAGAATTCTTGGAGAGTGTTTTGTCCGTGGGGCCATATGACGAATGTGTCATCTACATATCTGACCCACATGGCGGGTTTCAGCCTGGCGTTTTCTAGTGTTTCAGTTTCGAAGGCCTCCATGAAGAGGTTGGCAGGTATAGGTGATAAAGGCGAACCCGTCGGATATTCTCGCACTGTAGGCAGTCCTGCACAAACCCCGCGTGAACGATGTTTTGCGTGGTGAAAGGTGTGGGACTTTAATAGTTTTTTTAGTAACTTTCAATGTGAGACGGCAGTTAATTTTTTCACAGCATATAGAAATAGTGAATATTTATCTAAAGAAAAAATATGAGGTCAGATTTCGACTTGAACCTATTGTTAGAGGTCCCTTGTTAGAGGTCATACTATCGTTCTTTAAGAAATATGGAGATTTATTAATTATATTGTTGGGGATACAGATACCTTCTTATATAATAGTAAATAAAAGATGTCCGGTATCAATAATATGTATATTTTCACTTAAGATCTTTTCGATCGCGTAGCGATCATGATCAGAGCTATCTGAAAAATTACAGAAATAGATTAAATATAACTATTAAAAAATACACAAATTATTTACAAATTAATATATAAAGAATGTAGTACCCAGATGCGTAAGCAACCTGAATCGTTCGTACCTTGCATCTTCTGGGCCAAAAAGGACGTTGTGCGGTTTTTTGAATGTGCGACTCGCTTAAGAAGATAGGGCGTCGGTCGGACGTGTGTGGGGGCGGGGTTGGGGGTAGGGGTCGCTGCCGAAGGGTCGAGAGACACGGCTGCTGGTGCAGGCGTGAGGAGGGCGCGGGTGGAGTTAGGGGTGTACACATTGGGCTAATTTTAGCAGTGGTGGTTTAACGAGATTTCAGGGATTTGCTGGTCCAGACAAGTCATATTCTGGTTTTGCAGGTTGAAGGTTCTGGTTTTGCTGTCATATTCTGGTTTTGCAGGTTGCATATGAAGGGATTCTAATTTTATTCTGTGCCAGAACCTATTTTCAGTTTCTAAGATACGGAAACTAATATGTTTGTCAAATGTGTGATTGTTTAGATTTAAGTGATCAGCAAAGTGATCAGGTACTGGTACTGTTATTTTTCCATGCTTGTTCATGTTCTTTGATTCTCTCTGTGAATTTACACCCGGTTTGTCCTATGTGTATATGGCATTCCAGTTGTTGCAAGTGCGAGCATTCCAGTTGTTGCAAGTGCGAGCATAAGGAGGTAGGGGGGATATGGGTTTTTGGTGTTGGATAGTATTTTCTGTAACGTGTGAGTATTGTCGAAAGTAGTTTGGAGACAGAATTTACTGAGTGTTGTGGCTATTTTAAGAGAAAGGGGTAAGCCAAGTAAAACATGAATTAACTTAAAATTGATTGTTATTAGTACTCCTTTAATCATCACCCTTCATTCCTATTGTATCGCTCATTTACACTTCCTACACAACACTATAAAATCATCCTCTGAGAGGCTAGAAAACGTCTATGCACTGAGAAAAAACACTAATGTATATTATTTTCTTTATAAGTCAATGCCACAAGAAATTTCAGAAATTTGTCACTTTATTTAGAAACTGAGGAAAAACAACTAAATTCCAATCAAACAGTTTTGAACAATTATCGCAAAATACGAGTTCCGTTTGTGTATTTCTGTGGGTATTACTCTGTAGGAATTGGCAAGCGGTAGCTGGCGTTGAAGGCAACATCCATTGCTTCGGCGTTCGGTTCCGGCGCGTGCAACTGAAGCGCCTGCCGCACCTGGAGCGAAGGCCTGCACGGCCAGGCGCGTTGGCTGCCGCCTCCTGCCTTGCGTGTGTGCGTCACAAAGACCTATGAATATGGATCACAATATGAAGCTTAAATATTAACGAACGTAATTAATAGGGCCACCGCGATGTGCCGCCACAGTCGTGCAGCTATTCCCCACAGAGCTGCACACACACCCGGTGGCGCGATGCTCGCTCGCATGGAAACTCCTATCGCACTGCTACATTGGCAGCGTTTGATGTACACTAGCATGGAAAGGCACGTGTATACTTGCGTTCTTTTATCGGTACAAGAGTCACATGTTATGGATTTGTATGAGCGACTTGCATAAATGATTCCTTCTTCTCTATTGTCTTCTTCAAACTTTCACACATTGCTGTTTACGTTCGCGATTTGAATCTATTGACTTTCGTCAGTTTTACCTTAGCCGCTCTTTCTCAACAAAATTTTAAAAAACTTCAGGATATCGAAAATATATATTTTTATTTTCTTGCAGTTTTACTACTTTCAGAAAGTTCTCAATGTTCAATTTTCACATTGTAATAGCATTTTGTTGCGCCAGCTTTAATTCCTTCTAATATGCTTTTAACATTCAATTTGCACCTTATTTCATCGTTACAAATGACAGATTTTATATACTCCAATATTGATCGTAAATATCCATCTCGGACGAACTCTCCTTCCTATTCAATATCGTACGGAGGTTTGCGTTTGCCGCAGCGGTGCAGACGGGCGCTGGAATTAGTTTAATTCGCTCCCGCCATGCATCGCTAATGCAACGACGGACGCCCGCAGTGGATGGGGCTTCTCTAAGAGTAATACGCCGCAGCCATCGCCGCTGATTGTCGTTAGAGTGTTTTTGCAGAGCGTAAATCAACTTTGCGTATTCCACTTTTCAGCCTCTGCGCATGCGCCAACTCGAAATCGAAGTGATAGCGGAGCCCGCTGTTCCCCGCCACAACTATATTGGGCGTTTTTTATGAATGTTAATACTAATCACTCGTTCATCCTATCTGGACTTTATTCCTAAATGTGACGGGAGAGTGTGCTGCTAATTCTCTATAGTCTCATGATGAAATGTGTTGATGACATTATTCGGTATATAATTATCTATATATTAGATATATTTATTTAACACTACAACACGCAGAAACGTTATTTCGACTCCTTGTTCATTGTCCCCATCCTCAAGCTTTTGTTTTATATATTTCAACGGTAAAATTTTTTAAATGTCTATCCTAGCATTTCGAATACCTTCTGAAGAAATATGTGATCATTCTTTCCTTCTGTGTTTTTTTTTCTAGCCCTCGTGTTCAGAACATTCAAATTCATGAGTTGTGTCGTGACGGTAGCAAACATATCTGTAAGTTTCGAAAACAAAATGATTATTACAAGAAGGAATAGCATTGTTATCTCACAGGTTAAATGAAAAAAAAATTTCAAGTGATTCAAAAAACGAGAAATGGTCGAGTAAAAGAGATATGTGGTAATTCAGTCCTTTTCCGCACCCTGCCCAGGGTCAGTTGACGCTTGTCGATGGCAGTCGGGCGCGGCCTCTCTTACCCCGCTATGACGCACCCATAGAAAGACATGTTGAGGCACGGCTTGTGCTGATGCGTCATGAGGTGCGGCCCTGAATCATGCACCCCCCCCGCCGCGGCGGGGGGGCGCGCCGCTCTACCCCGGAGCTGGCCGCCGGTCGCCCTTATGCCTCGGTCCTGGCGCTCGCGTCGCGACTCCACCCTCCAAAGCGACCCGGGTCGCATCCTCGCGATGCGACTGAGGGCACCTTTGCCTACCGCCGCCTGCTTCTCAGTCCGCTGCCTTTACCGCCCGACTTGACTGAGTGCTGCGGTGTACCTTTGTACTCGACTATGTAAGTAAAAGGCCTGAAGCTTGTAATAAACGTAATCTATCAATAAAACTGGACTTCAGTTAATTATTACCGCTCCCGCCTATGTCGACCGTTGCGACAGATATATTCTGTGTACATGAGGGCATTAGGACTCCAGATGGAAAAGATGTGGTCAGATATTCTTAATTTTTTTGACATGGACTTGTTTGATGATTTGCAAAATAATAAGAGGGGGTTGGAAAAAAATTAACGTCAATTTTCACGACTTTCGCCTGAAAAATGATTGTGCATCAGTATGAAGCGATACCTCTACAAACTGAACCAATATTATGCGTCTCAGGAGTTGATATGCGATCATTTACCTTCCAAACTCCTTAAAATGCGGTGTGACAATGTCCAATCCAATCAAAGGCAAAAAAATCATAAAACGATTTTTATTCAATAACCAGGTACAATAGCCAAAGTTCCGTATCATCCATAGAAGCCGTTTCACCGTTGTCCAGAAGAAGTCCCAAAAGCAGCCGAGTCATTGAAATAGAGAGTTCCTCTTCCGTAGCACAGGTCGTCGTCGTAGCCGATCACAACTTTTCACGCCGTAAGTCACTCGCCAGAACACAGTCACTAACACCGTCTCTCGCTGTCTGTCTTGGTGTCGGGTCGGAGCCCTCTTATAGCCCGCTAGGGCTAGCGGCCCGCCGACTAGCTGCGGAGTAGGGGCGGTGGCGAGTCCCTACCCGCTTGCTCGGGTGTGACAGTCCTGGCCGGCCCGCAATGGGCGCCTTCCTCTCCGGCCGAGGGCGGTAGCGCCCCGCTGACGTAGCTCGGCGGCGGATCATTCAAACGCGCGCGGGCGGTCACGACACAATGTTTTGGGCAATATTTATTATGGAAGTTTTGTGAAAGACGAGAGGAAATGTCTGGACAATGTAGCCATGATCTTCGATATATATATATATATATATATATAAGCAAAACAGTACAAATATATAGTAACTAAATGAAATGAGAAACAATGAAAACCTGAACAAGAACTAGATTAGACACAATGTTCGTTTCCGAAACTTCTTCCTATGAAATTCTCAAAATAATCGGTAAACTAAAGAATAAATATTCGTCCGGTTTAGATGAACTCCCAGATTCTTTGATAAGGACTTGTGCGTATGCCATTATACACCCGTTAACTCACATATTTAATGCATCTTTATGCACTGGAACGTTTCCAGATATTTTCAAAACAGCTACAATTAAGCCGCTCTTCAAAAAAGGCAACAAAAATGAAATTCAAAATTATCGGCCCATTTCTCTTCTATCAGTTTTTTTCAAAAATATTAGAGAGACTTTTTTACGTACGAATGGAAACCTTTCTCACAAAACACGACGCGCTTTCAGATTGCCAACATGGATTTAGAAAATCAAAATCAACGGAAACAGCTATATTTTCTTTTCTTAAAGATGTCGCCTTATCATTAGATCAAAACGAAGCACCTATTGGATTATTTTTAGATCTCGCAAAAGCTTTTGACATCATTGATCATGACATTTTACTTTCAAAATTACCTTCATATGGAATCCGTGGTATTGCTCTAGATTGGTTATGTTCGTACCTTAAACAACGATCTCAGAGAGTTGAAATACCTTACTGGAATGATGGAACATTACGTACGCACCTCTCCGACTCTTTGCCCATTGCATGTGGAGTTCCTCAAGGATCGATTTTAGGCCCTATTCTGTTCCTACTTTACGTAAACGATATGCCCTCGACGATTCGAAACGGAAGAACGGTTCTCTTTGCGGATGATACGAACATCCTTTGCAATAAAGAAACCGTAAATAGTACAATATCAGATGTTTCAAATTGGTTCCGAAATAACAAATTATTAGTAAACGAAAAGAAAACGGTTTTAATGCAGTTTTCCATATCAAATAAACAATTCTGTGCTCCATTGAAAATGAACAGTGTACCATTGACTGATGTTAAGGCAACAACATTTTTAGGTCTCTCAATTCAGTCAAACCTTAAATGGAACATCCATTTAAATGAATTGAACACAAAATTAAGTTCATTATGCTATGCGTTCTGAATTCTTGCAAATTCAGTCAGCCTTCATACTGCTCGTTGTGTATACTTCGCGAATGTTCATTCCCGCCTGAGATATGGCATAATATTCTGGGGAAATACATCTTATAGCTCCCAGACTTTTAGATTACAAAAACGAATTGTACCAATAATAACCAAATCCCACCCACGTGATTCATGTAAGCCTCTCTTCATTAATCTAGGAATTCTACCATTACCGTGTCTTTTTATTTACGAATCAGTGGTTTTTGTAAAAAATGACTTGCTTAAGGGCGGGAATATATTTTCAGAAAATGCCTTAGTCTATTACTATAACACTCGACGTAGAAATCATATTCATCAGGTGACAGTATCAACAGCTCATTACAAAAATTCACATACAATACATGTACATTATTTTACAACACTTTGCCAGATGACATTAAACGATTAAATTCGATAGAAAAGTTTAAATCCCAAGTGAAATCGTTTCTGCTGCATAACTGTTTCTATACAATTGGAGACTATACTGAGCATCACAAGAAAAGTAACATTAATTTTAACAATGATACACAATGCATTAATTACCATTTGGACTGTATAAATGAGTATAAACAACCTGTAACAACTATTGTAACACAGCTTCCGGGTCAATGACCCCCATGTCGATCAGGTTTTTCGTCCAGTTTCCCTGATTAATTGAGCAAATGCTGAGATGGCCCTTTTTTTCTTCTGGACATAAATGTAACTTCATTTTCTGTGCACGTCTTCTAGAATTCAGTGGGAAACACAATTATTCGAATTATCGTTTCCATGTTGTCGCGGCAGGAAGTAAAAAGAGCCAACATTTATTGCTTATTTATCCTTGAAAATAGATTTTATTACATGGGAGCTTTTTTTTGTTTGTTTTTTTCTCCCTTTCAAAATTCAAAATTTATTGCTTATTTATCCTTGAAAATAGATTTTATTACATGTTTTTTTTGTTTTTTTTTCTCCCTTTCAAAATTCAAAATTTAAGTAGTATATGCCTTAGTGTAGGGATCACAGAATTTTGAAAATGTGCACACAATTCACTTTTCCCCATAGCACGTCATACGCAGTTTTTAACTGTTTTTGACGTAAAATAAATAAATAAATAAATAAATAGTAAAATTTTCGGAAACTTCTAGAACATTTGGGAAACTGGGGGGGGGGGGAGAAAAGGCTGGATAGCGCTGGCATGCGCCGAGTAGGCGGATCAGAACGGTGGGAGAGATCCCTGTAGGCGGATCAGACCGGTGGGAGAGGTGCGCGCTGACGTGCGCTCAGCTCGCAGAGCAGTAGGGCCGGGGAAGGGCAGTGTCCCTTTGCTTTAAATTGAGGACGATGAGTTCCTCCGGTTACTCTCTTGTCGAGAATATTTTCTTTTGATCTCTGCCGATCACGCCCGCGTCGCCCGTCTCAATTGACGTGACGATTATTATCGCGTTGCTGGACACCCGATTCTTGAGCTGTCGTCGCTTTCATCGCCGTGGTCATATTGCACCACCGCCCGTCGTCGCTGCCGCCGTCGCCGTGGTCATATTGCGCCACCGCAACCGCCGCCGCCGACACAGGAGTGAAGGGTGCCCCTGCACCCACGGGACACGCCGCCTAGTGTGAGGTTCGGCGACCTGTGGAGGTTGCCCACCCCAGGGGACCTGCCTGCTAACGGTGACTGTGTTTTGATTGTCGAGCTGCGGCAAAATCTTCAGTACGCCCTTCAGGCGCAACGCTTGTTTATGAAAGAAACTCTTATCCAGGAACTGCTCGCCGCGCATTGGCGACTTCCTTACAATAATTAGTTCCCTGTAATGTATTAGTTTTATGGCATAAAAATAGAAGAAGTAATTACTCAGACCTTGATTTTTGTATGCTAAAAAAATTTAAGTCTTTCATTAAAGTTCATTTGTGTTCTCAATATTTTTTTAAATTCATCACGTAGCTAAATCCGTCCACCATCCATTCTTCTATAATCTACATGCTTCCTGAGCTAGCCGGCCACACGAACCCAGGTAAGCACAGGTAGGTTTGGGAGACCGGGTTCGGTGCAATATTTTGCGAGGAAATGTAAGATCTTATCAATCAATATAGTGTTGATGTACTGTGACCGTCCGTTTTCTTAACTGCTTTGAAAACGTGTCACATGAAACATAAGAGAGCGAGAGAAATGAGCAGTTTGAACGCGCGCCAACGCGGAAGAATACGAAAGAATGCTAACTGAAAATTCGGTCAATAGAGATCGCCACAATAGATCGTGCGAGACCGGTAGTCAGACGAAAGAAAAAATTCTTTCTGAGGTTAGCAGCTGAACTGTGCAGACGTAACGACAACGACACGCCAGGGATTCATATTGCAGCGGACTTCAGATCGGCATCTTTTATAAAACTCTTCAGGAAGATAAGAAGAGGTAAATATACCATTATAAATTAATTTGAACGTAATCTCGAGAGAAGGATAATAAGAGACGTTGTGCATTTATAATAGGAGAATGAAGGGAGAGGAGTTTTTGAACATGTGGCAGTAAATGAATAGTTGCATTCATTTTTTCTTTCCAGTTTTATTATTTACTCTCTTAAATTTTGTGCTCTTATAAAAGGTTGATCTCTGGATTTAATTCAACACTCTGAATATCCAGTTGGTTATTAAATCATAATTGGAAGTCAATTAAAATTTATATGAGAGTACGAAAGAATATAAACCTTGTACGAGACGGAGAACGCGTTTCTGGTGGGCGACGGAATTTCAACCCAAGCTCCGACGCTCCAAGGCCACCAACAACACCGAGGAGAGGGTAGCAGAAAGCGCAGCGGATTTCCCGACGCGGCCGAGAAGAATAAAAGTAAGGTCGTGCCAAATGAGCTGTTTTTATATTGAAAGGAGTAATTCATTTTAAACAGAAAGCTTATTCTGAATTCTTTACGTAGAAAGAGGGAAGAGTAACATATTTGCTATACTTAAAGAAAGTAAAATTACATTTGTTTCCTATTTCTAGCACGTGAGGACAGAATCAATCTTTTCTTTTAGAAGGATTCGAAAATGTAATATTGTAAATTAGTGAATAAGAATCTGAGTAAGAGACGAATTCCAATATTAATTATTCTCTGAATTTTTAGAGAGAGAGAGAGAGAGAGAGAGAGAGAGAGAGAGAGAGAGAGAGAGAGAGAGAGAGAGAGAGAGAGAGAGAGAGAGAGAGAGAGAGAGAGAGTATTTCATTTTAAAGCAGTGTTAATTCAGAATTGCTAGCTTTGATTCTCAATTTGTTTTCTTTTGTATAAAGTAATATTTTTTTTAACAATTCTCAGTATTGCTGAAAGTGTGTTCATTGAAAATTTGTGTTATAAATGAGAGCAAGAAGTTGTGCATCGAGTCATTAGTGTGTGTTGGGTTTTTTCTTCCAGCCAGTCATAGTTATTCTGTATTTGATTTTTTTGAGTGTCATTTCATGTAATTATCACAGCAGCAATTTTCTAGAATTTACTAAAATAAGTGAAAAGTGATTCTAACTCGAGTTTTTAGACCGGGAGCGGTAGCTCAGTGCATCAACTGATGTCAGGGAGGTCCTAGGTTCGAATCCTGGCGGCGGCAGGATTTTCGACACTAGCTTTTCAGTTAGGTCGAATTCAGTCGCTGCCTGGAGGAGAATTCTATCGGCCGGCTGCTCTGATCGGTAGTTTTCCGTGGTTTCTCCGATCAACACCAGGCGAATGCTGGAGCAGTACCCTATGAAACGGGCCACGGACCGCGCGCGACCTGTCCTTCCCATTCCTTGTCCTACCCTCTCCCCTTACACACACACACTAACATGCACTACATTACCACATATCCTGGGAGACCGGTCGGGAGCTTAGAGCTGTCCCGGCTGGGGCGGTGCCCCGCTGGTGGGAGAGTCCAGGTTAGGGGGAAACCCCACTAGCCGACGGTAGGTCGGCGCCGGATCTCGCCATCCAGCGGGGGAAGATCACCGCCAGCTCCCGAGAAAAAACATGCACTACACTAACGGGACTAATGACCAGAGCAGTTGACGCGCCCGGAAACATGAAAAAATCAATCAATCGAGTTTTTAGTAATTTGCATCCAATCCAAAACGTTCTTCACGACCCTGACCCCCCCACTATTCTTTTTTTTCTTTATTTGTGTCCACACTGGGAAGTCTTACTGAGTTAGCTGACCATCCGGCGAATTGTGTTCGCCACCCCCAAGACGTCTCAGGTCGGGTGCTGGCCTTACGGCTTGAAACCGACGCGTGGGTGGCAGTACCTACATTCGTTCAGGGAGAATAGGCCCTAGGCAGTGGCGGCTCGTGGTCATACTATTAGGGTCTGCAACTCTTCTCTTCTCTCTCCCTTCCTCCCACCCTCTCTCTCTCTCTTTCTCTCTCTCTCTCTCTCAGACACACACGCACACATGCTCATATGTACAGGCATACGTTACAAGCACACACATACATGTTCATTAACATAAACAATGACAATTAGAAACAAGGCATCTTATGAAGTTTGATAACATGTTGAATAGTTCCTTTTATCACCAACGAGGGTTGACCGCATTTCTTTTCACTATACCCGCTTCGACTTCATTCGGCAAGGACCCCTTCGAAATATTTACTACTTGCGTCGTGTTACCGCATGATTCGATACTTCCAGAACATTTTTCATAAGGTGTCAAGAAACACATTGATTCGAAACTTTTTTACTCGCACTTTTGCTATGGAGTATTTTCCATAAACTCGCTGTACGAATTTACGGTTAAAAGTACAAGTTTCTATACCCAATACTCAAAAAATCTGGATAGTTTGCCGTACACTGACTGATGAAACAAAAAGTTTGTGTCGCTTCAGTAAATGCTGTTTCTTTTCAGCAATTTTGTCTCTGATTTTTTCATTGATTTTATTGTTATTTTAATATTTTCGACGCTATTCAGTATCAATTGTACAAACACACTTCACAGAAAAACGAACACTCTAACTTCGGTTTTTCAAAACGCTTTAAAAAGTAGTCTCCTACATATGTTTACACAGTACATTTTGGTTTTCACATGCTTAGGAATGGATTTGTAATTGCAACTCGCTTTAAAATGTGCAAATAACATTCGATTAACACAATACGTATGAATGCAACACTGCACAGCAATGCGTTTGCGTTTCGCGCGTTACTGAAGAAATGCTATGGAAGGGGTGAGAGCTCCTTTAAATGGAGAGATATCTCACACTTTCTTTGATCAATGCCACACTCACTTCTCTTAAAAACTTGTGCTAGCCGAGTGTTACATCTTCACGTCATGTCAAGGCACTTCCAGAGGTCGCGTGTGCACGGTCCGGAGTGTGCTCCTTTCGGACACACTTCTTCCGAAATGCCTCTTCCTCACTTCCGCCCTGCCTCACCTCTGGGTATTCTTAGTCTCTTCTTTGCCTCTTCTTTACCTCCTCGCCTTACTCGCCGCGAACTCGGTCGCCCCGTCTCTGCCACTCTCTCTCTTCCTTCTTGACGCGCCTCTCCTAGGACCTTCCTTCTGGACTGTATTTGCGTGGCGGCCACTGCTCGCTATTGCAATTCGCCGTGGCAGGGAATTTCAACAAGGGGACTCCATCGTATCTGAGGACGAAGGAAATTACTCTCCGGGAAATCATCCTCCCATAATCCTGTCAGCCCGAGAGAAGTGACGACGCACCATTACCAGCATATTAACGGTGAACAGGTGGGAACAGCGAACAGGAACCTCTCTTTGCGCGAACCTTTCTTAACGGTGAACAGGAACCTCTCTTTGCGCAGGTAACCACCGAGGAATCGGACATTGATATAACGTCTTCATGCAGCTGGTAGCCTCAGTCTAGTGCGGTGTTTTCGCGTAATTTGAGAATTAGACATACAAGTAGCAGGAAAACAGTACTTGCGTTGTAACCCTGATCTCGACTAGAATTATTTTCTCAGACGAGGCTACCGTGAAGGCGAGGTAGGAGACGCTGAGAAGGATTGTATACTTAAATTTTATGGTAGGAAACCTTTATGTTATCAATGAAAGAATTGGTTAAAAATACAAGTAATTTTTGACTTACTCCATCTTTTTTTTGCTATCACAATTGATAAATTGAAGGCAGGTTAGTGGGGCTTGCTCACAAGTAAAAACAAACTACAAGCTGGTTGTTTACCGACATTTCTGAAAATTTATTTCCATCCTCAGGGCTTTCAACCACAACGTGAAAACATAATTAATATATGTGCTGCGTGTTCCTCCATCTCAGGCACCTCACAGAGAGTGAGGGAGACACAATCCTCCTCACCACCGTAGAGGAGCATGCAGTACATATATTATGTTTTCACGTTGTGGTTGAAAGCCCTGAGGATGGAAATAAATTTTCTGAAACGTCGGCAAACAACTAGCTTGTAGTTCGTTTTTACTTATGACCAAGCCCCGATTACCTGCCTTCAATATTTCGTCAATTGATCGTTAAAAATTCATGTTGCAATTGATAAAGTGTATAATTTAAGACAATAAAAAATGAAAAAGTATAAAATAAATGTAAACAGAATATCTAACTGTTAAAATATTTTTTAATATAATAACTTGAGGAATATTATGTGGAATAAACAAGAAAAGAAGTTACTTCTAAAACTTTAACGTAACCTACACTGTCTGTACGAAGACTGAGATTTGTTTGTTTTTATTAAAGGAAATAGTTTAAAAGTGTGCATTGTTGAAAATTTAAGATTTTGTGAGTGATTTATGCACTTGGTTTTTTCTTTTTGTGAAAATTGTACAAAGAGGAATAATTAGTGGGTTTTCTTGTATTAAACGGAGGAATTGAAAACCTCATACTTGTTTTATTGTGTCGTTCGAGCATCACATTCTCAAAAACCCACTCGACATTAAGAATTCTCGCTTGTGGTGTTGCCCAGTGGCAGGTCAAATAATTAATTAACAAACAATACGATCAGACTCTTCCATGTCACATCTTTGTCTACTTTCCGGTCTTCGGTCGTCCGTCTTCTCTCACGCTCCTTGCCAACGCCTCGAAATTGCATAAGAAAACATTTCAAGCAGTTGCATGACTTTAAAGAAAAAAATTGGAGCCATTTTTGAGAAAACTTTGAAAATGTCCCAGCTGCTTTATGCAAAGTTGTACTGCCAAAGTTTAAAAAGAAAATCAAAATTTTAGGGCTTGGAGTCGGGCTAGATCGATAGGGGTTTATTTTGGCGAAACACTTACGAATAGTTTAGGTGCTAGAGTTGTTTACAGACGTTGAAAACATCACCTTTTTGGTATAAGGAAACCCCAAAACGTACATATACGTTGAAATCTCGAAATCAATTTTCCGTACCATTATATAACTTTTTGTATACTATATGCTACATTAATCTGTACGTACACGAGAAATTATTTAACAAGATTTTTTTTCGTTATTTAAGGTCGCATCAACCTCTAGGCCCGAGGTAGGACTCGAACCCTGGACCCTTCGCTCCGAGATCAGTACGACACTACTGCCTTAGCGATCTCGGCCACGGGGGCGACTAGATATTTGTTGATGATTTGTTGTTATTTTGTAGATACAATGTGCAAATGAAAAATTATCTTCTTTAACCAGTTAAAAATAAAAAAAATGTTTAGACGTTCAAATTTATGCGAGTTATGACAGTTTCCATTTCATTGTATAATTGCTTTACAAATGTACTACACACTCTACCTACGCATTGAAGAGCACTGTCCAGTAAAACGTGAATTTGTGAGAAAACACCTCGTACAGGTTTTGTTTTCGACACTGTTACTGATTTATTCTGTTAAGAGCCCTACTTTCTGGAATTACGTTTTATTTCAGATTTCTTTACTCTGAATATTCGTATTTCCCATTTCCTTTTTTGAAGAATTCATTTGTTACATGACGTTAAGAAGCAATCCTTGGTTGTTGAATTGATAATTACGTTTATCCTTCCAAATGTCATTACACCGAAATGTAATGCAAAAAGAGAATTGTAATAACTATTTCCATTCGACCTCTATTTAGTGCAATTTTGACAAAATAGACATAACAGAATATAAGACAAAAGAGTTATAAATAAATTACCATGAAATGTTTAGAGGTCAGACATTTCCATTTCTACAGTGGGCGAGTATTTCTCTGGTCATGATAATCATATGTCATTTGTTCTATGAAAGTACATTGTTCTGGAATCTTCTTTATTTGTTCTTTACCGCAACCTTAAAAATATTGAAGATAGAGATTTTTCTTTCAAATGAAATTGATTATCCATAAGAAGTTCCTTCATTAAGGTCATGTATATCTTATTGAAAATTTTAGTAGATTTCGAGCAATATTGCGCGCCATAATTCCAATTTTAAAAAATAACAAAAACAAGATTTTCTCAAAAACGGCTCGAAACTTTTTCTTTAAATTTTTGGTTGGGGTAGTGCTAAACGTACCCTGTATGATGACATAAACATTACTCTATTCTTTTGTTTTTTCAAAAATTACCGAAAAGTTTTTTATTTGTTTCTCCTGTCGTTAAAATTTACATTACAGATGTATTTCATTTAATTTTTTGTTCTCAAAACCCGCTCCAAAATTTTCTGGTAATTTTTTCCTCGGCAAAGGACACTTAAAAATGGTCCATTTTCGTTGAACTTATTTTGCACCACACGTTATATTCTGCTACTAGGGAACCGAAAACTTACAAAATTGCGACAAATTATTTTTGATGCAGATAGGAACCAGCCGGGAGGTGAGATGGGGACAAAACTGAAAACCAGACGAAATAGATTAGGAAACGAACTAGTACGAGAAAGTATGTGCCGTTCTGTAGCACCACTAGTTCTTTTACTATAGCCCACTAACTTATTCCATCGACAGAAGAACGGAAATGATAACATGTTCTAACTTTTACGAAAGAAAGATTTTGAAAACAGGGTGTTCTATTAATATCAAACGTATTATATCATAAACTAATCGAATTTCTAAATTGTTGGAAATTTTTAAAACGTGTAAAATATTGTTACGTAAATGGGGTTTTAGTACTTAACACCCATAAAGAAATATAAATAATAATTATGCATTGTTTTTAGAAGGAAAGAATGTATGAATTTTTCATTATCACGAGATTTTAACGGTTAAAAATATTGTATTCTGTGAAGTTCCTCAATATTCGTGACTGCATTTCCCGGGTTCTGATGAATAATTTCATGTAGCTTATACTTCGGGATAATAGCAACTGGTGTTTATTATGTCATTGATTATAATGTATTTTGGATTCTTTAATGTTGTTCATACTTGTACGTTCCTTAATTTCATTGTTGTTTAAGCAACGTTGTCCACCATCACTCGTGGATTTTATTTCAAAGTCTGTGATTAACTTTAGTTTATTCTTACTAACAAAATAGTAACCCAAATCCTCAGTTCTACACGTACGCCATCTTGCGAAAGAAGAGCTCAACAAAACGTGCGCTTAGTGAAGTAACATTTATGTTGAGAAGCAAAGAAAGGGACTATCTTATTTTCTCAATGGATCAGGGAAAATGGATGAAAGCATGTTCGAATGGGGGTCATTGACCCAAAAGCTGAAGTACATTACTTGTTAAATTAAGGTTTTAAAAATACGGTTTATGTAAACTATTTATATACATAGTAAACTAATGCATTAGTTGTTTTTTTCTCTTTGATAATCAGTATATTCTCTAATTGTGTAGAAACAGTGAAGCAGCAGAAATGATTATACGTTGTATTTTGTGTATCGATTATGATTGTTAAATGTCTTCTGACAACCTATTGTAAAGAAACGTACATGAATTGTACGTGGATTTCTTCTTGTGAGTTTTGAATACTTACATCTGATGAATGTGATTTCTACGACGTATGCTATTATTGTAAATTTCACCACAGTGTGAAACCCACTTCCCACCGTTTAGTCAATTTTGACAAAAACTACGTATTCGTTAATAAATAGGCAATGTGAAAGTATTCCAGGCTCAATGAAGAGAGTCTTGCAGAAATCACATGGATGGCATTTGCTTTTTCGTACAATTTCTTTCTGCAATCTGAAAGTCTGGGTGTTATTGGATGACCTTCCCCAGAATATTATGTCATATCTCAAGCGGCAATGCACATTTGCAAAATACATGCAACTAGCTGCATGAAGGAAGACATATGAACAAATTCTGAATGCCAAACATAATAAACTTAATTTACTGTTCAGTTTATTTACATTTATATCCCACTTGAGGTTTGACTGAGTTGAGAGACCCAGAAATTTTGTTACCTCAACAGCGGCATTACATATTATTAATTTTCAATAGCTCACGCAATTGCTGGTTTGAAATGCAAATCTGCATTGAAACCATTTTCATTCCTTAACTATTAATTTGTTATTACGGAAGTAATTTGAAACCTATGATATCGTGCCATTTCTTGTTGCTTTTTTGTAAAGAAAATGTTGAAAACAAAGAAAATTTTACAAAGAAAACTTTTTGAAAACGTTTCTTTACATTCGTACTTGACGTACCTTGGGAACCTTCTTTCCAATTTAACTTCTGATGAGGGAGCTCACGTAAGCATATCGCATTGTTGCCGAGGGCGGTTTGGAAGAGTGGGTTTGAGCAAGGAAGGTAGGAGAATCGTCTGTACGGCGGAGAGGATGTAAAGTTGTGTTAAAGCCTCTACCTTGGAATTGAATCGCCATCTTGTTCCGCCCTTTTATTCTTTCTTCAGAGGCAGCAGACGTGAAACGTGCGTCTGCACGATAATGTTTCTCCGCGCGTGGGCGGCTCGAGCGACGGGAAGCGAAGGGGAGGGCGTTTCGAGATGAGCGCGGTTGCAAAGGCGGGGCCTCCGAAGGGCGGAGGGAGAATGCGTTGTGATGCGGGGGCCGTGCGTGAGCAGATGGGCGGGCCGCCCGCCCGCCCGCCCGCCCGCCCGCCCGCCCGCCCGCCCGCCCGCCCGCCCGCCCGCCCGCCCGCCCGCCCGCTCGTCCGCCCGCCCGCCCGCCCGCCCGCCCGCCCGCTCGTCCGCTCGTCCGCCCGCTCGTCCGCCCGCTCGTCCGCCCGCTCGTCCGCCCGCTCGTCCGCCCGCTCGTCCGCCCGCTCGTCCGCCCGCTCGTCCGCCCGCTCGTCCGCCCGCGCGTCCGCCCGCTCGTCCGCCCGCTCGTCCGCCCGCTCGTCCGCCCGCTCGTCCGCCCGCTCGTCCGCCCGCTCGTCCGCCCGCTCGTCCGCCCGCTCGTCCGCCCGCTCGTCCGCCCGCTCGTCCGCCCGCTCGTCCGCCCGCCCGTCCGCCCGCTCGTCCGCCCGCCCGTCCGCCCGCTCGTCCGCCCGCTCGTCCGCCCGCTCGCCCGCCCGCTCGCCCGCTCGTCTGCCCGCCCGCTCGCCCGCTCGTCCGCTCGCCCGCCCGCTCGTCCGCTCGTCCGCTCGTCCGCTCGTCCGCTCGTCCGCTCGTCCGCTCGTCCGCTCGTCCGCTCGTCCGCTCGTCCGCTCGTCCGCTCGTCCGCTCGTCCGCTCGTCCGCTCGTCCGCTCGTCCGCTCGTCCGCTCGTCCGCTCGTCCGCTCGTCCGCCCGTCCGCCCGTCCGTCCGCCCGCCCGCCCGCTCGCTCGCCCACCCTCTCAACCGCTCGCCCACCCGCCCGCCGTTGCAAAGGCAGGGCCTCTGAATGGCGGTGGAAGGAGTGCGGTGTGATGCGTGTGCAGGTGGGCGGGTCGCCCGCCCGCGGGAGCGCGCTTCGTAGCGCTGGCGTCGACAAAGAAGCGAGGGAATGCGCTGGGATATTGCCTGTTAAATTCGGCCTCCGCTCTGAGGTTGCCTGTGAGGATTGTGCCTCCTCCTCCGTTCCGCGCTGTTCGGGGAAGCGTCTTGCTGCCGCTGCTGCTGTGGCCCCCGGCGCTTTCCTTGGCGGGATTCTTCGATGGCGCCTGCACACAGTCTGAGCAGTCATTTCTTTGCCAGTCTCAACAATCATTTCCACAAATCTTTCCATACTGGTGGTCTGCAGGAGCAAAAATGGGGCTCAAAAAAACTCATGAAATGTTTTTTCAAGAACTACTTTGCACACAGCGTAATTGATGTAATCCGAAACAGAATCCGACATGAAGAGTTGCATGTTTCATTTTTTTACATTATTCATTTTTATTTCCAATTGATTATTTTTACATAAGTCCAAGGATAATAAACAGTCCTATCTTTAAATATTTTTATTTTGAACTTACTAGTAGGCATTTTTAACATACGAAAATATTTTAAAAACAGTTTACAGCGTCGGCGAATCCACATGCACCTTGTAAATTAAAAATAAAACGAGTAGTAAATATTTCTAATGGTTTTATTTAATTGTGCTCATTTATAAAATTATTCTGTGCGAGCTTGACTGCCAAGTCAGCAGAATTGCATTTATTTAATAAATGACAAGTCAAAAAAAATTTCTTTGGGTAAACAATTAGTAATAAATGAGTACTAAATATTCCTATTGGTAGTGTTTGATTTAGTCCGTTTTTTTAAATTTGACTTTGCCAGCTTGCCAGACTGTCAAATCAGCACAATTGCATTTATTTAATAAATGACCAGTGTACAAAATTTAATTTTAGAGTAATAAATTAGTAACAAATTAGTACTAAATATTCCAATTTGTTTTAATTGTCCCGTAGTGGTTGCGACAGCTTCACGGATGTCACTTCCAAGAGTGTTTGAAGTAAAAATGCAGTATGAAGCTATTTTCAGTTTTAAAAGAATGATTTTAAATGTGCTGAAAATTCTCGCTGGTCGAACTAGATAATACAAAGTCAATCCCAAAAGTTTCCGAAATGATTTTTTTAAAATCACTTATTCAATGTCAGTTTATAATTTTTTCAGAACTTTTCGAAGTATTCTCCTCGTGTTTGATTGATAGATTGTTAGTGATTCCGGGCGCGTCAACTACTATGGTCGTTAGTCTGTAAGTGTAGTGCGTATTTTTGCTCGGGAGGTAGCGGTGGTAGCGGTGGGTTGATCGGAGAAACCACGGAAAACTACCGATCAGAGCAACCGGTCGCTAGAATAATCCTCCAGACAGCGACTGAGTTGACCTAGCTGACAAGCTAGTGTCGAAAATCCTACCACCGCCGTCGGGACTGGAACCTAGGACCACCCGGTCAGAGGGACTGCAGTGCCCTGTTTCGTTGCACCGTTGCCAACGCTTCACCCAATCATTTCAGGCGCCTTGGAAGTGGTCGTAGGCAATCTTCATCAGTGCATCTGGTTTTCATCTGGTTTTACTGCCCCCGTGTCCCATGCCGAGCTCCTTTCGTAGTTTTTTATTCTTGGAAACAAAAAGGAGTCCACTGGAGCTAGATCGGGGCTGTACGGCGGCTGGAGCAGCGTTGCCACACCCATATTTCCCAGCAACTCGGGCTCGCGGTGTGGTTTGACGCGTTATCATGGATCCAATTGTTGCGAAAAAGTAAGGCTCCTTAAAAACTTACTCCTCAGTAAAACTCCTCAGTAAAACTCCTTGTTGACTGTTTGCCCTTGTGGGACGAATTTACTGTCAATCTCACTTTTTCTGTCAAAAAGCCACGAGCATTGCCGTTTGTGATGTCGACGGGCGTCCTGAGCGATCTTCCCGGACCCTCTTTTGCCTCATGAAAGTGTGGCTTTGTTCCATCAGCCCAACACTACAAGCTTTCCGAAGCATTGCCAGTGTCTCTGCACCTTTCTCCTCACTTTCCCACAGAACTTGATTGCATAATTCTGCTCCAAAAAGTGGTCTAATTTTTGCTCAACGAGAGTGCAATAGCTGCCTCTTCGCAAAGTGTGACCCTGCCACAACAACTGCCAGCAGACGACTGACACCGAACTCGTTTTGAAGCTTAGATCGTTCACCAACCTCTCAGCCAGAAGCACCGCCCCGCCAGCTAGCATTGCCAACTACCAAAAATCATTCCGTGGACTTTTGGGACAGAACGTGTATTATCTAGCTTGACCAGGGCGAATTTCTGATATTCTCAATCATTTAAACTAGAATGCGCCTTTATTTGTAGATGATACTTTATGATCTGACAATAGTACAAGGTAACTTACTAGACGTTTGAGTAATTTATCTGATTCATAGAAATCATATTCATCAGGTGACAGTATCAACAGCTCATTACAAAAAATTCACATACAATACATGTACATTATTTTACACCACTTTGCCAGATGACATTAAACGATTAAATTCAATAGAAAAGTTTAAATCACAAGTGAAATCGTTTCTGCTGCATAACTGTTTCTATACAATTACAGACTATACTGAGCATCACAAGAAAAGTAACATTAATTTTAACAATGATACATAATGCATTAATTACCATTTGGACTGTATAAATGAGTATAAACAACCTGTAACAACTATTGTAACACAGCTTCCGGGTCAATGACCCCCATCTCGATCAGGTTTTTCGTCCAGTTTCCCTGATCCATTGAGCAAATGCTGAGATGGCCCCTTGTTTTGCTCCTGGACATAAATGTAACTTCATTTTCTGTGCACATCTTCTAGAATTCAGTGGGAAATACAATTATTCAAATTATCGTTTCCATGTTGTCGCGGCAGGAAGTAATGAGCCAAAATTTATTGCTTATTTATCTTTGAAAATAGATTTTATTACATGGGAGTTTTTTTGTTGTTTTTTTCTCCCTTTCAAAATTCAAAATTTATTGCTTATTTACCCTTGAAAATAGATTTTTTTACCTGGGAGTTTTTTTTGTTTTTTTTCTTCTCCCTTTCAAAATTCAAAATTTATTGCTTGTTTATCCTTGAAAATAGATTTTATTACATGGGAGTTTTTTTTTCTTCTTTTTTTCTCCCTTTCAAAAATTCAAAATTTAAGTAGTGTATGACTTAGTGTAGGGATCACAGAATTTTGAAAATGTGCACACAATTCACTTTATCCCATAGCACGTCATACGCAGTTTTTAACTGTTTTTTGACGTAAAATAAAAAAAATTCAATAAATGTCAATTCAAATAAATATTAATTCATTCTAATGTCGAATTTTTCCCCTTGAAATTTGAGTATCTATCAATTCACCAAAATAAGCAGTGACACTAAATTGTTATGTTTTTTTTAGTTTAAGAGAATGTACATTTTATTGAATATCAACTTTAATAATGAAATTGAATAGAATTATTAAGAGAAAAAGAATTGCCGAACTGGATGGTCGTGGTGGCCAAGAGCGTGTACAGACTCAGCGCTTCGGTCCGAAAGATCGCGTGTTCGAGTCCCGCCTTGAGCATGGTTGCTTGTCCCTTGTCTCTCATGTATGTGTTGCCGCGGGCAACCTCGCGTTCTGCTGACCTGAGATCGCAGGCGCCCACAAGTGTGTTTGTGTCTAGTGTACGGTCGAATAGGCGTCCCATCGGGACGGAAAGGGTAACCGGCTGTCGGCTGGATAAAACCCCTAGGGGAAAAAAAAGAAGTGCAGAACCAGTCGTAAGTGAAGGTTTGTTTACGGTGAATTCAGAAAATCCCAGAAAATGATATGATTCTGACCCAAAAGTATGATATACTACCAAATACATTTTCCATTTCTTGGTTATCGGTTCCGCGAGTTGTGTTTTATAATCTGAAACTACAGGATAATTTCTTTCTGGGGGCATTCTGTAGCCCCATTGTTTTCTTTTTCACGAGTGTATGACACTTGTTTCCGAGAAAATATTTGAACTGAAACATCAAGTGTTTAGGCATAGCATGTGGGAGTAACGCTGTTCTGACTGATAGTTCCCACGTCTCCCGCTGGTTTGTCGTGATTTGGCGCCCGACGTTGTACCAAAGCGACGCATTTAGAGGCAGTGGCCCCTCCATCATCCGCAGCAGAAACGCCCGAGAGCGTTGACAGCCTGTGAAAATATCAAGAGGAAATGTCAAAACCAGTTCTGTCCAATGGCGCGGCGAAGCGGCAACGCTGCGCCCTCCCGCCAACTAACTCTCTCGTGAATGAGTCTCATTTGTTCAGACCTTACCATGCACAAAAATATACAATGTACACATCAGAATTCATTTAAATATCAGCAATTCGTATGATATAAAATTGCAAGTACTCATCAATTGAGTGAGTAAATGCATAATATTTCCATTATGTCATCCTGACACGTGCATGATACAAACCAATTTGTATTCTATTTTATTGGAATTTGGCGATTTAAGTTGCTTTAATCAGTAATTTGAAAACGAATTGTTTAAGTAGCGGCAACGCTGTTGAACACCCAAATGAATTTTAGTGTGTGTTCGCTATTATTTTTTGCGATCAAAATTGTTTGCGATCATGTGGGTGTGGATAATTCTTTTTGAGGTAACATATTACTCAGACTTTATGCACCAATAATGAGCGTTACGTTCTGGTCGGTGCTGTTCCTCTGAGAAAGAGCAAGAAGTGAAATACAAATGTTCGAGAGGGTACGGCTGTCCCTTGACTTCATGCTCCACTCGAAAAGTAATCGTCTTGTCATCACATCATCCGAGTGCGGTGGTAAACTCGTTGCAAAACCCTGATTTAGAGCTGTTGAGTGCGGTATTAAGACCACATTAGGGTATCGTTTCATTATCAGCTAGCCGCAATATTTATCTTCTGTTATGGATAGAGGCCTTGACGTGATTGGACATGAATGGTAATGTCGATAGCGGCGTCACGACTTCAGAAAAATCTTAAATTTAAAATCCTTTTGTTTTGAGTTTGAATATACATAAACACAACTATAATCATTTTACAGCCATCAATAAACACTAATACATATTTATAAACAAAATTCAATACAATAACTATAATAATTTAGTCCTTGCATTTGGCCAGGCAGATTCATGATTGAATTCCATTTAATGTTAAAACGTATACTTCAGTTACATCTAAATTAAATGAAAACATATCTTCTTCCCGTCACTGTTCACATTTTTCGGCGAGTTTCATCCTAAATTGGCGTTATCCGAATTGTGAATAAAATGTTGAATATGATATACATTGCAACGAATGGTGCGGGGTAGATGGGTGATGAGCGCCAACTCCGACTGCGGGCGATTCCATCTTCCAGAACCAAAAGTCTGCTACCTCGGGGATGGAAAACTCGTCCGTGGCGTGTCCCGCGGCAGCAGCCGTGCTGCAGGTGCCGCGCTTGAGGGCGCTACTACGAGGCCAGTGGCGCATTCTGGTGGCGGCGCTGCGCCAACCAGGAAGGTGGCGCGTGACTGAAGGAAGCAGTCGCCATGCAGTTAGCCCGCGCGCAGGTCCTCGCTGCGACATTCTTTTTAGTTTGTTACGTCTTTTACGCAACACGTTCTTTGTGCGCTTTTGGGGCATTGAGCCTGTACTTTGCAGTAACGTCACAGTCAGTCGATGCCTTTTATCCCTTCGACCAGGCTCTCGGCGGCGTTAGTATGAATTGCCGGTGTTCCCAGACCGGTCACCCATCCCGGAATCCGTGATGTCTCCAATAGCTTAACTACCGAGAATTCACGGAGCGTAGTTAAGCAATTCCGCCAACGGCGCCGGAGGTACGCCCCGATTAGGGAGGCGAATGTCAATGAACAAGCCCCGTAATCACAATCTTGTAAACGTTAAAATATGGAATAACTGATGACAGTTCGTGTTTCGACGAAGAGAACGCTCCTTGCACTACTTCTTTCGAGCAGACCATTTGTCGCCTGAGAGATGCCCCCGATGTCTTGGTATTTCATGCGTCTTTCTTACTAAGCGGTCAACACATGCGCCGAAGGCTCAGGGCCTTCTCATTCTTCCCGTAGCATTCTACGGACAATCGAGAAGCTCTCATCCTCTTGAGATGATCCTCAGTCCTCAAGGTTGAGACTCAGTTTTGTTAGTTGTTCTTATTATTTTTACTTTTTGTCAGTTAAATACGTATCAATAATAAATTAATAAGCACTGCAACTATCGAATTACATTTTCTCTCAAGCGAATGCCAATGTTAAAGGTTAAATCAGTATTTGTTAAAAAATCACATAAAAATATCTACGCATCTATTGGGTGAAGATTTGTCAGCCACAATTTCGTCTCTTGTCCATGTGCTCACGCCTCCATAAATGAAGAAATTCAATAATAATGGTAACTACATTCGAAATCACTGTACCCGAAATACAGCACTGTGTTATTCTTTCAAATTGTAATCCATTTTTTATATTGATGATCCGTTAATTCTTCCGTCTTTGTTATAAATATGTGACCGATCGGATGAGACTCTGGTCTCTCCACAACTCCGTCATTTGCTCATGGGCTCCCCGCTGCAGTCTTCAGTGGGGCCGTGTCGATTGGGCTGCAACGGCCAGAAAATTAGGTGTCGGCGGCCCAGCCGATCCTCGCTTCATTCGCCCGTTCCCCTCCCGTCTCGCACCCCCCTCCCCGCGCCGTCCGCGTGCATTCTCCCCGAGCGCCGCTCGCAGCGTCGGCGCTTGTGCGGGCCGACGGGTTTCTTGCGCGGCGCGGGTAGCGACGCAGAAATTTCCGCCCATTAAGCCCCCGACGAAATTGGCCCCGTCGAGCACCGCGCCGCCCGGAAAAGCGAAACGGGGAGATGCTGCGCGCCACACGCGATTGGACCGTGCGGTGGAGTTTCGATGCTTGAGGAAAGGTACCTGCCAAACTCCCCTCATCCATCACTGAAGCCTCCACCACCTTCACTTCGTACAAATCCATTTCCTTCTGATATGCTTAGGGTGCCACGATCATAATCCAAGTTTCTGGAAGAGTTCCACGTTGTTCAGGGAAGTACGGTGGGAATTGAACGAGTGAGCTGTATGGAAAGGTAGTTTTGTACATATCGCTGAAACCCTGAGATAGTTCAGTAGGGCGGTTACAGTGGAATGTACATTACGGAACATACACACACGTATGAAATTTAAGATGAAAGAACATTTATTCACAATCGTTGCAACACTGCTCTTGCAATAGATCACATATGACCCTTTGGATAATGGTGTACGTGATAGCCAAGTTGTGACGACACGTTGAACTGGCAGACCGGTAGACTATGCAGAGCATGCCTGGACCTGGACATGTGTAACAGGAAATACATCACTGATCTGCTGTGGAGTTAGTTTGCGTGAGCAACTCTTTGCGAGTCGCAAGTTGCAGTGAACACGGGCAGTGAGGTCACGATGTTTCTCGGTAGAGAGTCGTACAGTACGGTTTATAACTCGTAACAATCTGTTCGAGAACACCGGAAAATTGTTTAACTCTAAAAATGCACCTCGGTGGGTTGCTTAACACTAAAAGTCTTGTTTACTTACGGCGACAATCAACATTTTGGGTTTTGAAGAGATGGGACTAATCGCTCAATCAAATGAGAGTATTCGAAATGCTCTTGAAGTTTCGAGAACTCAAATCACTCTAAGGAGTTTCAGCGAGGATGTATAGCGACCTATGATAAGCAACGCACAGGACGACCAGAGAGTGTGCGGACCGATGTGGCACGTGCGGTTATTCAGCACCTGCTGGAGGGAGGCAGACGATAGACGCTAGTCGAGTCAAAGAGCGAAAGTGGTAACAAGAAACGCACACTCGCAGATTGTCCCGTGCGTTGCTGATCACAGGTTGCCACGCGTCCTAGTTGAAACTCTCCTGCCTACCTCGCGGCTGACCGAAAGGACATTATTTCCAACGGCTTCCACCAATTGCCTGTGACATTCTGGGGCACTTCTTCCACGGAGAGTGGCTGTCTTGATGTCGAAGCGTTGCTCGAAACGGTTACGTTCATCTGGCACGGCGATAGTGAGACAACAGATTTCACATTGATTGATTGATTTTTCGTGTTTCCGGGCGCGTCAGCTGCTTCGGTCATTAGTCCCGTTAGTGTAATGCATTCTTTTCTCGGGAGATGGCAGTGATCATCTCCCCGCTGGATGGCGAGATCCGGCGCCGATCTACCGTCGGCTAGTGGGGTTTCCCCCTAACTAGGACTCTCCCACCAGCGAGGCACTGCCCCAGCCGGGACAAGCTCTAAGCTCCCGACCGGTCTCCCGGAATATGTGGTAGTGTAGTGCATGTTAGTGTAAGTGTGTATAAGGGGAGAGGAGAGGACAATGAAGAGGAAGGAAAGATCGCGCGCGGTCCGTGGTCCGTTTTGTAGGGTACTGCTCCGGCATTCGCCTGGTGTTGATCGGAGAAACCACGGAAAACTACCGATCAGAGCAGCCGGCCGCTAGAATTCTCCTCCAGACAGCGACTGAATTCGACCTAGCTGATTTCACATTGCTCTCCGTGTCGATAGTGACACTCAAAGAACCGTCTGTTGTGAACACACCCTACTACTGTTTTTCTTCCACGCCACAAATAAAATTCTGTGATCTGATAATATTTCTTTTCGAAAAAAAATTGTGGCCATGACTTCTGCCCCTACCGTCGTATATATTCAAAAGCTTTAATTGAACAAACGCTAGTAATGAAGGCGGAAAAGTCGAAAGTTGTGAGGGGGCGTGGCGCGTGCTCGCGGCGTGGGCGGGGCCGCGTCCTTTCACAGGCCCCGGAAGAGCGCGCCCCGCGCAGGCCTCCGCAAAACAAGCGCCGGCGGCCGTGTTGATATTGCATTCGCGCCGAGTTGTGCGCGCGCGCGCTCTGGGACGCCGCCCAACAACGCGTTGATCCCAACAGCGCGTAACGAGGCTCTTTGTGCTCGCGAGCAGCCGCGCCGCGCCGCGCCGGCGTCGGAGGGGACCGCTGTCACACGCGCTGCGGCTCTGCTCTGCTCTGCTCTTGTGAAATGTTTCGTTGATTGCACTAATAATGCGGTGCGGGATATGCTGAAAGCTGTCCAACGCAACACATCCGAACTTACTGCCCAGAAATGTGTTTTTTAAAGTCAACAATATGTACTTCCATCGAAGATGCTTCAGTATTAGTTTGTTGTTGTTGTTTTAATTAAAATGTAATGTTGTAGCAGCAATGAATGGTTTTGCCTATATTTACTTAATGTAAGCTACTAGAAGAAAACAGTTTATAAGTCTCCTTTGTATTACAGTTTCCCGCGTGTCTTTCTGTATGAAGGAATGAACCTCAAACATCTACTGAGTAATGTGTTGATTATGCCGAAGCAGTTAACCATTCACATTCGCGCAATGGCTTAGTACTGACTGAATGTAGCGCGTTTTGCTTTGTTGTTCACGTTTTAGAAACTCACCATATGTGTAAGGAACCCCTCTAAAACAATGTGTTGAGTGTTCATTTCGTGAGTGTTCCTTTTTTCTTATTCAATATTTTATTAATGTGTGAATTATCGATCTGCTCCTGTTACAAGTAGCCCCATAATCTGTACAAGTGTGTGTGTACAAGTAAGTAGTGAGAAATGCTGACGAATAAGTTTTAAATTTGAAATAGTAGAGATTGATTGTTCTTTGTTTCTCCCAATTGAATGAAAACACGAACAACGAAACGAGTGTTTTGACGGGCAGTGCTTGGCGACGCTCCACCCACCACGAGGCGCGGACTGGTCTGGTTTGAGCTAGAGGCGTTTTTCCGCGGAAGTGCGAGTACCGGCGCCTCTGACAAGTCGACCACGGGCAAACGGTCCCTTTCCGGGCGGAGGGTGCGCTGGAGTTGGGTTGGCCCGCAGTCCTCGCGGATTGTCCGCGCGGGAGCAGATGCTCCCGGAGAGAGCGGCGAATTGCCCCTGCCTCGGCCGGCCCTCATCGCGCCCGCGCGCCGTGTTGCCGATGGTGGTCGCGCAGAGGGCACTCGTGACTCACAGATGGGGCCTGCGGTCGACGCCCTGTGCATTGGTTTTGTCCGATTTAAAATGAATGCCTTGTGACAGATCATCAGCTGGACGCGGTAATCCAATCAGGAGCTTCGCTGCGAGTTTAATTTCTGGTATGGAAACTCTCGATTTGATAACCGCGTCACAGCTGATGATCTGTCACGTCACTATATTTCAATCGGACAATTAACGGAAAGCTATCCTACAGTGGAGATTATCCTGGAATCATATTTCTTGTGTAAATTTAGAAGATGGTAGGTTTATCTTTTGTGAGCATTTTATATATTATATTGGAAACTTCTGATCATATATCGCTACGATCATAATCGTACACTTCCGTGAAATGATTACATCTTTAAGTACGTTCGTGGTTTTGGAAGAATTGTTTCAAATTTTACCCTTTGGCAATGTCTAAAGATAGGGATCAGTTGTTGATTCAACTTTAAAAAAAAATATTAGCAGCTCTAGCTATTACTGTCTTTCATGTATTTGATTTCTTTTTTTTAAAATCCGGGTTACAATTTCAATTTGCCCCCTCTCTTCCTGGCTCCCGTCAATGGACGTGTAAGAGACATAGTAGGGCATGCCGCGTGAACTACCGCTCTCCTGAGGAAAGTTCTTCTGAAGGAAGAGCTCCCTCTCGCTTCTTGAAACAACGCCCAGCTCGCCCTTAGATACACCTCGGTCCTGTACCATTGCTCATTGTGTTGGAAACAGTACCTCAATCACCCACACAGACATCTCACACACAGTTTCCGGTCAGGGCAAGGTAATGAGGTATTGGTGTGTGACACGATGGACTGGGAATGCCCCCACGCCAAAAACAATTTGAAACATCGCGCCCTAATGCGGGTTCGGAAGCCGTAGCTTCAGTGACTTAGCGCATCTCCTGGGGTGCAAAGTTCTCGTTCTATGAGGCCGACTGACGTGGAGACTGTGCAAACATGTGACGGTTAAATAAAATGATAGATATATACGTATTCGAACGTTCACTGATTCAATGATTTGCATAATTGAATCTGTGTATGTCGACATTTGGCATAATTCGTTTCCGTAGCACCAATGTAATTAAAGTTACATTAGCTTTTTTAACAATCAACATCTCAGTTAATAATGAACTACTTTCTCAAAATTAACTGACTTAACAGAAAATGTTGAAAAAATGTACTAATTACACATTGTCTCAATAACACAATGCTTTAGTTTTTAATCCTGCCGCTTTGCATCTTGAATGGTGATCTTACACTTTTACTGATTGGGGAATGGGTAAAACTTTACCATCGACCTCGCTCATTTCATCAATATTTGCCACCTGCACATTTTCGTCCTCAATCCTTCCTGTAAAGATTATCCAGTCTTCTCTACACTGCTCCAAAGATATTGGAGTGTATTAGTTAGATACTTCGACCATGTATTATATACTGTATTCATGGTCGAAGCCTAGATACACAGGTAGCGCTAGTGTATCGTTACAAATTGAAGGGCGCCATATTGTAGGCAAATAGTTCCCTCGCAGATGCTGACAGGCGAGCTGTGTCCGTACGCGACGAGTTGTGGGTATTTCTCATGCAAATTATTACTTTGCGGTGCTTTTTTCTTGCTATACAAAAGCTTATTTATGCATCAATAAAATATATATGATACCTTCATGGTTCTGTGACCTGAAGGCCAAAATAAAGCAGCATTAGGATTACGAGAAACAAACTTTCAAAAACCCAAGTGATACAACCCAAACATGTTTCATTTAGTAATATATGAGTATTTTCCATCTAGTTGAAACGTATTCTTTAATTTGGTCCTAGCACATCCGCACACTGCGTATATAATGTATATTTATATTTTCTTACTCAAAGTATTTTATTCATTTTTGAAAACTTGTTCGCAGTATTAAAATTGAGAGATAGATTGCAAGAGTTCTGGTATTTCACAGCATTCTGAAGAATTGTTGTTTGTGTGTAAGCATTACTTAAATATTTTACATTTTAAAGAATTCGCTCATTTCTAATGATCAACTCCATACAGAATTACACTTACCATCCATCAATCACTACATCGCTCATCTCATCAATAATTTCTATTCAAATAATCCTCAATTAATAAAATAACCCACTAAAACCTTACCACACTCAACAATTTTCCGGCTCGAATACGAAATAGACATCCGCTTCATGTTTTCCTCCATGTATTTTCCGATGTTAACTAAGCATAAGTGCTCAATGAGTATCCTAACGAATGTTATAGTTAGAACAGAATTAGTTTTAGAGAATGAAGGATAACAATAAGTAATTTCATAGACTTGTGAAAATGTAAAAGGTATTGAACCGTGAACTCATCATTCAAACAAGAAAATAATTTTAAAATATTTTTAAAACTTTAAAGAATCATTTGAATCTCTCCTTCGGATAAAGAAACTGCATTAGCTAAGGAGGGCAACAAAGCGACGCAAGCATGATACAAATAACTTAATTGAAATTTCGTTTGGAATCATGTTTCATTTGTACAATCGGGCTGTTAACTGGAAAGAGACCGGGAGAGGTGACTCAGGGCAACAACTGATGTCACTGCAGTGCCTCTGACCGGGATGTCCTAGGATCGAGTAGTTAACTCGAGTTGTGTCGATGTCTGGAGGATAATTTTAGCGGCAGGGTGCTCTGATCGGTAGTTTTACGTGGTTTCTCCAATCATTACCAAGCAAATTCCAGGGCATTACTCTAACAAACGGTTCACGGATAGCTCTCCCTCCTTCTTGCCCTATCCTCACTCCTTACTCACACACACACACTTACAAGCATTACACAACCGCACTTGCCGGGAGACCGGCCTGGAGCTTAGAGCTTGTCCCAGCTGGAGCGATGTTCCGCTGGTGTGAGATACCTGGTAGTAGGAAACCTCACTAGTCGACAGTAGGTCGGCGCCGGATCTCACCATCTAGCTGGGGAATATCACCGCCACCACTCGAACAAAAACCAGTTGACGTGCCCGAAATCACCAATAATAAAAATAATAATATAACATTTATTCGATATAGGTTGAAAGGGTACCAACTGTAAATCAAAGAACACAAGCTATATCCGATTACGTTTTGAAAAAATCCTTTTAAATTTTTCGTAATTTATTTATCATAGTTCATAGGAACATTTACAATGCGATTTTCGAAGTTTTGAATCCGTAATATCTCGTGAAAACAAAGTTAAGATACACAGTATTATATGACGACGTCCACATTTGCCTACAATATGGCGGAGAGCGCAACGTTCAATTTGTTACGCTGTGCTCGCCTCTCACTATTGGAGTAGTGGGCCTTGCACTGCTCAGGTAGTAGTGCACAACGTAACGTCTGGCAGCCTCCATGTCGAAGGTTACAGCATTTCTCTCTTGTCATGTTTAATTTAATTGAAAAGCTTCGCACTTACGTATTACTCTTTTTGTTGTTGTATTTTATGAAGTATTTTTGTAGTCGAGAGAATTTAACTTCGTGGGAAGAAGAAACCCTTTAAAGTTTCTGGCGGTGAAGCTGTGTACGTAATGGAAAACTTATTTCAAAAGTCAATTTATAAAACAATTCTACGTGTCACGTTGCATGTTGTATGTTGTCATAAATTTGTTGAATTGATGTACTATTGAATTTTTTTAACTATCTAGACGTAAATGAGACCTGAAAATAGAGAAAATTGCACTCCTCCTGCCTGATCCTTTTCTCTCCTTTCCTCTGTCTCTCGCTTTCTTTCGATCTTTTTTTCTTTTGTCTCTCCCTCTACGATCTGAATTCTCCAGCTTTCGTAAACTGCTCTTTGTTCCAAGTTGGCATCTTCGTCGGAGAGCTGTAGTTGCGATAATTGGTTCGAAAGTTTCCAGGAGTCTATTAAGACCCACGTAAACTTTGCACAAGCACGCTTTCGTTCTTCCATTTAATTCTCTTTCTTAATTTTCTTTGTTGCCTGATTTGGTTGCGTCTCCCTCCGCGGTGGGAAGAGTACAAAACGTAGGAGGAAGATATCGAGGGGAAGTTAGGAATGCTGTATTTTTAAAGCGATATTGTTGAGTAAAACAGTTTTATTGCATTGATCCTTGAACAGTAAATGACTTTTCATGCTAATGCTTTTTCAGACTCGCGAATTTCTGTTCCGTTGAAGTGGTGTATATTTAAATGAAATTTTTCTTCAAATGTTTATAGATACTTGCTCCTTGAATACATAAGTCTGAAATAAACTTATATTTAATAAAAGTTTAAATTTAAAAAAAAACTATTTCAAGGTGAAATGGCGAACTTTTAGGAATATTTTTATGTGGTGATGTTATGGTGGTATGTGGTGGTATGGTGCCCAACAAACGCGTCATTCCCAATACATTATGTGAAAAATACAAAACCGTTGGAAGAAACTTCCAAGTCTCTAAATAGTATTCAGGATATACCGAAGAAAAACGATGTAATTAATACCTGGACCTAGAAACCTATGTAATGCACTGCACATTGTTTCAAATGTTAGATTTGACTGTAAAAGGTACATACACCATCCTTGTACAGGAATCGGAAAACTAATTCCAAAGCACATAGATCAGGGCTGATGCACAACATGTAGTACGTGCTCGGCGCACACTTGCGCTCGCTGGGACACATCTTACCTGCACTATGGTGATATAGTGTCGGTTTGAGTCCTTAAATAATACTTTATAAAAATCAAAAGTATTTTTTTCAATATAAAATAGGAATACAAATTTGAAAATAGATTACAACAAAAAAAACCTCATTGTGTAGTGAAGGAAGGAGCAAAGAGAATGTAATTTGGCTTCGTGTTTTTGACGAAACATTAAATTCTATATTTAAAATATGAAAAGACGTAATTTTCTAGGAACCCTCGCTGATCGAGTGCTCTCACCGCCAACAGTTTATAATTAGATCTCTTTTTTGGAGACTCAGTGCTGTAGAGTGAGCGTCCTGACTGTCCAAGCTATTTGAAATTGCCTTCTAAAACTACGCAATATCATGTGCAAAACGTGGATAAACAAAATGTGATAAAAATGTGGAGACGTTACGTAGTGCACGCCCACAGTGCTCGCTCGCTCCAGTTACTCTGCTACTGAATTGAATGAGGGATAATTTTCATCACATACGTAACGTAATGTAACAGAAACTCTGAAAAGATATTCCAAAATGTGTTAAAAATAACTACTATTAGCTACACTTTTGACTGCCCATTCAGAACGAAACACGGAAAATATCAATAAATTTGTGTCTCGTAGTTAGGCGAAGAGAATTCTAGAATAGTTGGTAGGTTGGCTGGTTGGTGATGCCCGGCGCGTCAACAGCTTAGGTCAATAGTCCCGTAAGTGTAGTGCACGTTTTTCCTGTGAAGATGGCGGTGATCTCCCGGCTGAATGGCGAGATCCGGCACTGACCTATTGTCGGCTAGCAGGGTTTCCTCCAAACCAGGACTCTCCCACCAACGGGGCACCGCCCCAGCCGGGACAAGCTCTAAGCTCCCGACCGGTCTGCCGGAATATGTGGTAGTGTAGTGCACGGTAGTGTAAGTGTGTGTGTAAGGGGAAAGGATAGGATCAGGACAAGGAAGAGGAAGGAAAGATCGCGCGCGGACCGTGGCCCGTTCTTTAGGGTACTAGAATGTTTTGTGTTTACTAGTGTATTCTAGAATATTACTGTGTATTCTAGAATATGTTGCGTTTACAAAAACACGTAGTTGCAAAGGCCAACGTTTAAAAAAAAGCTGCTGCGTAGCACGAACCGCTGTTGAACGCCATAATTCGCGCAACAGTGGTCGTCCATTTGTGCGAATACCTTCGGTGGCGGCCCAAACACGCAACAGCGACAATGGGCTCTCGGCCGCTTCCCCCTCCTCCTTCGTCCCCGACAACAATGCGATAAGTAATTAAAGTGGCACGCGATTGTCCTCGGCGCGGCACTGTGTGCATATAATGCGACAAATGTTCACTGAGCCCCTACAGATAATTAATGGGAGCGTCCACTTTCACAAATAATTCGATATGAATATCATTGTGAATTAAATGAATTGCAGGTAATGCGGTGTTGCATTTAAGCCTCATATTTTCCAAGAACAACAGCAAAATTACTCATCAATGTGTATAAAACTAGAGGTGCTACAACAGCTCATACTTTGTCGCATTAATTCTAACGGCTACGCAATATTATAACAGTACATGAACCTGCAAAAGAGTTTTCAACAAGCAAAAATGTTTTCTCTGCCCCGAGATTCGAACTCTTGCCCTTAAGAGTTAACACGCCAAAAGGCGTTACCACTATACCTCCTCGATTTCAACGTAAATGAGACCTGCGCCATTCTTTCAAGAGTCCTTTACTCTATCCGAAGAGCAATAAAAAAATTGGAGCTATTGTTGAAAATATTTTGAACACGTTATTGAGGCTATATGTACTACAAAGTACTATGCAGTGGAACGCAGTAGCGGTTGTTGTGAATGGTATGAGTATGGTATGGTACAGCAAGTATTGCCCGTGATGGGCGCTACTGACAAAGACTGCCATTCAATGTTCTGTATTGTGAAAAAAGCTGAAGCACGTAACATATTTAATCATGTAAACATACTTTTTATTCAAAAAGTTGAAATAAATACATTTTTAATAAATGTTCTAGTCACACTGTTGTCATATTTCATGCAAATTTTATTAATGTTTATTTTTTAAAATGCTCTCTGGATGAATACGTACTATTATTTTTTTAAATTTATTTGTAAAAATTATGATAAACATTTTAAGTATTCGAAATTAAATTATTTAAATAACTTGTTTCTCTTTTCATAAATAGGCTTGCACATTAATAGTGAATGGCATAAAATGAGTGCCAGTTGACTTGGATACGTCGTACTGCTTAAGCCGAAAATTAATTATTTGACCAAATCCGCGGGAAAAATATCAATTGCTCTTCCGAAGTGTGTGCTTCGTTAGTAATGGAAATTAGTCATAATTTGCTAAGTTAGAAAAATTTGATATTCCCTCATAATATTCTTGCGTTGACTAAAGCATTTTCATAATGTTACGATAGTGTGAGAAAGTTTTGACCTATCAACCTTAGATATATTTTTAAAAGGTCTTTAATCCTTGGCGTGCTTCATCAATACACTAGGATATTTCGGAAGACCAACCATAAGAATGAAATTACTCTGCTGATTTTTTAAACAAGTATTAATCGAAAGTAAATAATACAACTTGAATGGACAAAAATGGCATGTACGGCAGGATTGCTCAATAAATTTGAATTATGTAATAAACAAACCGAAAGCACATGAAATCGGTTTGTTCGTGATTTAGTTTCACAGTGTGTTTGAAATGTGCACACGTATTAAATATTTATGAACGGGACTGAAGGTTCAATTTTGTTGCATTGCTAGCTTTGCGTATCTGTGTACCTTGGCCAGGATGTATATTTCATATTCGTCCTTGCGTTGCAGGCTCCGATGTGTTGGCCCTCCTCACAGCGCATGAGCCCTACGGTATATGCTTGATGCAATGGACCGTCTTCATGTGTCTTGTACACCTACAGCGTACTAGTTTGCGACCACAAGAAATGAAGTTCGAAACCACGCATGATTTCTTAGTGATGATTTCCCTAACTGAGTATCTTTGCGGTTACAGTAATCAGGAAACTTGATTTCTTGCGGCACAACTTGCGCGTCACGACAAAGTTCATGTAAGCGAAATTCTGAAAGTCAGCCGCTGGATAATGGAATTACTGCGCCCATTCTGTGAGGGTGTGAGAATACTGGAAGTGTCTCAATTGACGATGGCAGCTGATCATTAAGATGTGAACGCGTGGCCGGCTGGCTGTGTGTTTCACCGCAGGAGGGGATCACGTTGACGTTGGTTGTCATGATCTCTGGTGGAGTGTTGTAGACGACCACCCGGACCCACCCGGCCGCTCAAGTCGTTAGCTTGAAGGTGCAGGCAGTGAGAAGGCGATGCTAAGCTCCTGGTGGCCGGGTTCGAGCTGCCACCTACCAGTTGGGCCTGTGGCGCGTCGACCTTGGAGCAGGATTGGGCGAAGGAAGTTTTCGGAGTGCTCCGGATCCCACTTTAAAGTCCGGCGGGAAATCCAGTAACTACCCGTCAGGTTGTTCCGGTACCGGCGTTACCCACGTCGTGAGCTGGCGGTAAGCATTGGGGAGACGGGATGGGGGTTCCGCGCCGCCTGGACCTTAGTTCAGGTGGCCCCCAGTTGGACTCTCGAGTTCGTCGTGGCAGTGGCCCGATTCTCTGGGCAGAGAGGAGGGAACTTGTTCCCGGCGCATGTGAGTGGCGCATTGTCGAGCCTCCGGTACTAGCCTGCAGAGCTAGGAGGGCGGCCCCTACCCAGACATTGTATGAGGAGGTGGCCGCGAGGGCAAACTGGGTTAAGGCTGTATCCGGACATCAGCCGGTCGGCGTTAGCGCGTCGGCGGGGGGTGCAGATTAGAGCCCAAAGAGGCCAAGGTGCCCACCCCGGGGACTTGTCTCCTAATGAAGAAAAATGTGTTGTAGACCCCACGGGGTTTCATGCATGCATGGCTGTGTAAGAACTCTCGCTGGTTCGGTGGCGACAGTGGGTGGTTGTGCAGTGGGCTGTTGGAGGAAGAAAGGAAGGAATATCCTGCATATGAACGTTCACGGAATAGCAGCAGCGAAATGACGCTACTGTGTACCTACGGCGGACTGTTTTATGAGCCATTCCAAATTAAGCCAGCGAAGAAAGCGAAGGGCAGTTTTCGTTTGAACGATAATCCCTAGCGTCTGCACGCGCATATGGTTGGGGTTCTAGAGCAGGGTTACCCAAGTGAGCAGCTCATTAAATGTGCCTTGTCCGGACGCTGCGTTAATCTGCGGAACAATGGTGTGGCCCGATGCTTCTTGGGAAAACTCGAAGGAAGTAGAGGGTAGGTTCTCTTACGTGGTCGACTCTAGTCTAGTAAAAGCGGGACAGTGTGGACAGTCGTCCCCAATTCTTGCATTTGAGGAGAATCCATGGAAAGTGTGGGAAACCACGGGAAGTATTCTCACTAAGACCTCCTTCACACGGAGTTGCTCAGAAGCGCAGAAATTACAAGTATGTTGAAAATATTTTTTTAAAATAATACTTAAGTATAATTTATATATCTTTAAAAACTTAACTTATCTTCGTGGGGTACAAAACGAAATTATTTTACTATGCAATACACATTTATGAGAAAAGTATTTTACAGTATAAATCGAAATTTCTTTCAATTAAGTTGTAGTGAAGTAGAACTAATCATCTAAAACTTATACTAAAATCTTTTGCTTGGGCTATTTCATTTTCATTACTAAGAATGTTGGAGTACAATCGTTCTTCAGACATTGAATTTTGAGGATGTTTGTAGTACTTTTTAAAATTACCGCGTCGTTCTTGCTGCCGTTGCAGGCAGGCTCATCTTTAGTAAAACACCTGAAATGAAATTACATAATTTCTTATTTTGGCATATTTGAAAATGTAGCATCGAACGCGGTGCAACGCTGTTCCTGCATAGAAGATGCAGCGCTGGTTTCATTCGTTAGCGATGTCCGTCGCACTGTCGCAGGCTGCATGGCGTTGGCAGGGCAGCCCATCAGCAAAGTGCGGGCTGCCATTGTCTCCAGAGCCACCGCCTCCGCCCCCGCCCCCGCCCCTCCCCCACGTTGCTTCCGCGCATCCGCTTTAGGGCGCTCCAGCGTCGCATTCAGAGGTCGCGAAGCCACTTGGGGAAGTGGCCCTGACACCACCTCTCTCGGACCCTTTCTCCCTGTCTGCAACGCGACCTGCGACGGAAGTATCAACATCCGAGAAGCTCTCCCACTCGCTCATTGTTACGGTTTCTCCTTGCTTCTAGTGGCATTTCTTGCTTTTTTGATCTTGTAATTCCTAATAAATCCCTTTTTCTGTTGATGTTCGACCGCTCTGAGGGCACCATTGGCGCACTTTTCCTTCATACCAATGAATAATGATGTCGTCACATTTGAGGTTATGTGAACGATGTGAATTAGTACTAAATGAAAGGTAAGGAATACTAAGGAGGAGCAATAGAACGGAACACTTAGCCGACCCGAACGGTCGAGATAGTTAAGAAGGACTGCGGGTTCGAATCCCGATGGGGCATGGATGCTTTCGTGTGTGTTGTGTCAGGTTGGTGTTTTCACCCAGCATGCATTGCCTCTCCACTTTTATCTGATCTTTCCTACCTGCCTATGTGGCGTAGGAGCGTAGGTTGTGGAGCAGGAACACGCCACTCATGGGGGGGGGGGGGGAATTCCCAGTAACCTATGCTCGTGCTGGAAACAGTGTTGGGCTGGAGACATCAGGGTGCATTCCGGACGGGTCCTACGGGACAAAGTATCAGAATATCAGATATCAAGAATTAAGGTGTGATCTTGATCGAGAGAATGAACTGGTCATGATATAGAGCATGAATTGCTAACAGCAATTCATGCTTTTGCATGAATTGCTAACACTGAATCGATTGCTGTTTCAACAATAATTAAATGGTGAAAGCAGGTAACCTTCAGCTATAGCTTGCGTTTTCAAAATCGAACAGAGGGGAAGAACAAATTCGAAGTTACAAGTATAGATTTCCGGGATGTATAAGGAAAACATGGATTCATCTGACATGGTATTTTTTTTTTAAATTTCAGTACACATTCTAGATTAGTAATATGAATAATAAATCTTATATAATTTATTACAGGCATTAATAAATTATATAAGTTATATTATGTAATAAATTACGAATGTTAATTAAGTTATTGTGATGTTTGCACTCTTAAGTAAATGCAGATGCACAATCAACATTCTTTATATTTCGTCGGAGCGCAACATGTCGTTCATCTCTTCGCGCGCCAGCAAGACGACCTACGCAGCTGCGAACCGGGGAAGGGGAGGGGGAGGGGGAGGGGGGTTGATGTGAAGCGGAAGAGCGCGCGGACGAGTCCTGTCCCAGCAGATGGCGCACGCGTCGTTCGCCGCCCCTCACTCCGCTGCGCTGCGGCCTCCTAACGTACTATAAACCCAGCGTGCGCCGATGGCATTGGCAGGGCCTTTGCAAAGCGATGATAGGCCTAAACGGCGGGAACTCACCTTGGGACAAGAAAAATGTCCCCGGTGTGAAATGGACCTTGTCGATGGGCACAATATTCCACACAATATTACAATGAAATTAATATTCTTCAAAGATAATTGTCAATATTATTTATGCGAGATAGGTTGTTACAATGAGAGACATTTAGAACATTCATCGAGAACTCATTCAACGATAATAAGCACAATCGACAGATTTCACGATACAACTTGTAACTGCAAGGTAAACTTGCTTTATTTTGTTTCATAATGATGGAAAAGAAGTCTACACTTATACATATTTTGAAGAACCAAACGACAATTATAATATGTCAAGTTTTGGAAAATTGTTTAATTTTATACTTTCAGTAAAATTCGTACATGTCTGGAAATACAAGATTCTTAAGAATCATTCAGAATACATATTGTTTTAACATTCTTTAAAGCTGATTGTAAACGTATTTATTACAGATAAAAATAATAGAAAAAAATCAGCTCCGCAATGAGAGGAGTGCAGTCGCTCCTCCGTGGTTCGGGGGCTGACTGCAAGTGGCTGCGCAGTGACGGGCGAAAAGGGCGGGAGCGGCGTGGGCGAGGGAGCCCCGGCCGTGCATTAGGTGTGGGCACGGAGACGCTCTCAGCGGCGATGCGCGAGATTAGGGCGGGGCCAGGGCGCAGCGGCGCCCGGCGGCGGCGGCGATGCACTGGCGCACCCGAAGACAGCGCCCCACGCAACTCCCGCGCCATCTCCTTCGACCTCTCTGCAATTCTCAGGAAGAGAGACGTATACATGGCGGTTTGTTCATATTTCCAGAATAATTAGTAATAAATTAGACGTGTCAAAGTCGCGAGGAAGGTAACTAGTTCGTTCGCAGGCAGTGAGGCTAGTGAGTTCGCAGGCACTGGGTTCAGAGCATCTGGGGAAATAGAACGATATACTACAATATACTAATATAGATACAATATATAATAATAGATAATAACAATAACAATATAATAACAATATACAATAATAGATATATTTCGATTTAAACGTAGAGTCGATTTAAACTTAGAGCTGCTGATTAGATGACACCGTAACACCTGCTTAAACGTCAACCGACTCTATGTTTAAATCTAATTATAGATATGTGTATGCGTGTTAAAAAGTATGTGAAATGCTGTGCACACTTGTCATATCCCTTGATTAATTTTTAAAATAATATATAATCTTTCGTGGGTTAATTACTGTATTCCTGGTTTTGTATATGCTTTCTGATGTTTAAATCAAATGAGGAATAGCACAATTCTGGCAGATATTAAGTAGGTGAGGTCGAAAAATATTTAGGAAATTACAGTGAACTCTGGAGTATATTTTACATATTTCTATGCCTCCGATGGAGAATCAATCAAAAAGCTTCAAAATCTGCTCTTTCTAATGTGTGTGGCTTGATTGAATTTCTAGAATTTACGTTTCCGTATAAAGAGTGCTGAAAATACCCTATTTTGGGTCTTTTTTCCCAAAATCAGAAAAAAAAAGATTGCACGACAAACCGAAACTGTAATTCGTTGGTGATAGAAAAATGCCACTCCCGGATACAGTCCTGCTGCCCCGCACCACCCTACCATCAGCCGTCGCCCCGGGCATCTTAATCTTCACTGGGAGGAAGGAGGGCGGTTGACCGCGCCTGGGAGGGGGAAGGCGTGGGACAGGTGACGGGGAGGAAGAGAGCGAGTCACTCCTTCCCGTGCCCACGTTGGACTGCCCTGCCCTGTCCCTCGGTTACTGTCGCCACCTGACATTCGCCCCCGCGCTCCTGCCACCAAAATCGAAACCGGCAGCGTCCGTCTCGAATTTCGTGTTCGCCGAGAAAGATGTACACATTAATATTAACTTGGGCGCGCGAAATTCGTTACCTAGCCCATAATACACTGCAACGCTATAAAGCGCCAAACTAGGCGGGAAATTAATCGAGTTCATTTGCCGCCCGCGGAAAATGTGTTAACAGACGCAGACCTTATGACTTGGAATGAACGCAATTCAACTGTTATAGGTGAACACCACGACTACTAAATTTCTTTCCCTCTCTTGCAATGTCGTTTTCATCCCTTATTTCACCTGTTTTTCGAAAGAGAACCCAAGTGAAAATTCACTCCTTCTGTCTTGCTGCCTCATTTGCACGAACTTTCCCATTTTTTTCTTTTTCTCTCTCCCTTTCTTTATTTCGATTAACTTCTATCATTGCATTATTAGTAAATAATCAACTTTTTCTTTTCATGTACTCATTCGTAAATGTCAGCGGTCACTTTTTGTCTATTGGAGTTGCTCTAATAGAGAGTTTTTGACTCGAGTATTTCTCTTCCCCGTGTCGCAATGCTTTTATGCTAGAAACATTGCGGATCAGCGCGTCTGTTCCCGGTACTAATTCAGAAGTTGGCGCTGGTTAAACATTTGTAGTTTCTAGTTTGAGTTTGCGATCGGAGAGCACGCTTACATGCGGGCCATCGCTCTTGTGGACTATGGAGATCACAGCGAGCGCGTTTTTCACCTGCGAGTCGCGGCAGTATATCACAAAGGGCGCGAGAGTGGGAGAGGGCGAGGCTGCGGTCGCATTCGGCGCAGGCGGATAAACAATGCTCTCCCGCGGAGCTTCCTGGCGCGCAGGAGGTCGCCGGTCGGGGCAGCGGGATTCCCCCCGTGTCCCGGCCCACCACTTGCTGTGGAGCGTGATACACATATACATACCCGGACGTCTTTATTCACGCATGGATGGTCAGGAATTCTTTTTTTTCTTCGCAATTGGATCCTACTTTGCGAAGTACTTTCTCGCATCAGTAACGGTTACGTAAAAGTTCAATACTCCTTGAGACTCAAGATCCCATAAATTCTGACTCACTAGAATGTAATTTTCATATATATATATATATATATATATATATATATATATATATATATATATATATATATATACAGGGTGAGTCACGTAACTTTAGCACCTGTAACTTTTGAACGGTTGAAGATATTGAAATGCAGTTTTCACGGAAGTGCATGAGAAAATAGGGCTAACTGATACATGTATTTATTTCTATTTTATCACTTGTATTTTACGAGATATTTGAGGTAACTTTGTTTTTTCAAATGGAACTATACATATTTTTCAGTCTATCATAAAGAGCGTAAAAAGACGAATCCAATGATATACATATTGTCATATGTTAGATAAGGATTTTTTTGAGAAATTTTGATTCTTTTGCGACCAGTTCTTAACGGATATTTTGAATGTAACAGACCGCCACCGAAGGTCACGCAGCGCTCCCACCAGCAAGCGCGCGCTCGGGGAAGGGAAGGGATCTTAGTATTTCAAGATACAAAACATCCCGAATATTCTGAACGCTCCTATCATATCAAGGTGTCAAAGCTTCCTCGGTTCACCGTAGGAGGGGTCGGGGAGGGAAGAAACGGTCCTACGCCTGCGGCGCGGCGCATACGTTGACAGCCTCTCCACGTGCGAAATACGAAGATAGGCTTAGGTCATCTCTTAGGTCAGATGGGAGATATTTTGATGAAGGATAACTAAGAAAAGGTTCTCTTCAAGTTGAGGGGAGAGGAGTTGAAGTAATAAACAATTTTATTACAATACATACTTACGATAAATCCTCATTTTTAATCCTTCCATTTCTTAAAAAAAGTCTGGAAATGGGGAAGGATGGAAAGCAGAGTTCAGGGAAAAAACTACAACAGTTTTGTGAATATTTGGGATATGTTTTGTATCTTGAAATACTAAGATCCCTTCCCTTCCCCGAGCGCGCGCTTGCTGATGGAGCGCTGTGTGACCTTCAGTGGCGGTCTGTTACATTCAAAATATCCGTTAAGAACTGGTCGCAAAAGAATCAAAATTTCTCAAAAAAATCCTTATCTAACATATGACAATATGTATATCATTGGATTCGTCTTTTTACGCTCTTTACGATAGACTGAAAAAATATGTATAGTTCCATTTGAAAATACAAAGTTACCTCAAATATCTCATAAAATACAAGTGATAAAGTAGAAATAAATGCACGTATCAGTTAGCCCTATTTTCTCATGCACTTCCGTGAAAACTGCATCTCAATATCTTCAGCCGTTCAAAAGTTACAGGAGGTGCTAAAGTTACGTGACTCACTCTGTGTGTATATATATATATATATATATATATATATATATATATATATATATATATATATATAATATCTTAACCTGTCGTTTGGACCAACCTCGCTGCTGATGGGGATTGCTCGGCTACCAGTCGGCAGACGTTGCTTCTGTCTTTTATACATATATTCTCTTTCTCTTTCCGTAAAAATTGTTCCACCGACGGGGCGATTACCAGAAGATTGAGTCGGCGAAGTCCAGAAGATTGGCGAGGATCGGTTGATCCTCCGCGCAGGCACGTCCACGTGTCCGGGCGTCCGCAGATTCACCTGGGAGCAGCGATCTCCCTCGAGTTCTCAGGGTTCAGCATATAAGGAGGTGAGGTGGCGCGTGCACGCGAGAACAGTGTTCCCGGGGAGACGCCACATGTCCTGTGCGATCGAATACGCTCCCATTAGAGCTGCTGGACGCGAACGCGTTCACAGGAAACACTGCGGCCGATTGATAGAGCATTATTTAACCGACTCTCCGTAAAGTTTTAGTCTCGGAGCTCGAAGATTTCAGCATATAAGAAGCTAGATGAAGATTTCAGCATACAAGGAGCTTGATAAACATTTCAGCATACAAAGAGCTCGATGAACATTTCAGCATACAAGGAGCTCGATGAACATTTCAGCATATAAGGAGCCCGATGAACATTTCAGCATATAAGGAGCCCGATGAACATTTCAGCATAAAAGGAGCTCGATGAATACTCTGAATGTATTTTGTTAAAACTGATGACCCAGCGTTGAATCGTTTGCTCGCAAGGTAATTACTGCGGGCTGTGTGCATTGTAATTTATAGTGGTTGAAGCGCGTAGTCCCGAAAATGAAATGCGCGTCTTGTGGAGGGTTGCGATGTGCATACGATTGTGAAAACAAAATGGGGTGGGCGTGTTTTACCTGGTAGATTCTTTTCCACGTTGAAAACGTAGATCGTTATTGATCGTAGTAGTAGTTCGGTTGAGTTTTGATATCTGAACGTGGTATTTACTTAAGTATTGTATTTTCCTCCATTTTTTTTCAATCCCTTAGTTGATAATTGAGTCATACTAAAAGGTGTGTGTGTGTGTGTGTGCGAAATGAATTTCATTTTTATGCTGTTCTTTCATTCCAGTTTTGTAATATCGCTTTAATTGAATTTGAGCATCAAAGTCGAAAGTACCTTTGACTCCTTAGGGCAGCCTCCATAACAGAAATCTCAGAATAATTAGTCCGATAATTTTCTTGTAAAATATTTATAGTATGTCAATCGGTCAATGTTATAAAGCGTAATGAAATGCGATTTTATTCGCAAATATCAAGTCAGTATAATTCCTAATATTAGTGAGCTAGTAAAGCGCGATCAAATCTAGTGCTACAAAATGGCACAGACTTTCTCCTATAAGTTAACTTCCTGTTGTCTTAAATGGGGGCTAGCTTTATGAATTCGCTCCATCCTCTTCCTTGCTCCTATCTATCGGCGTCTATAAAACTCCCATCAGATTTTCTCGTGGTCTCTATCGTTCGTCTGAGGTCATTCCCAATAGGCATCATCGCGCTCCCCGAATATGGTGTAATCGTAATTTTTAAATATCTTCGTGATCGTTTTGCTGCAAGCTCTTCCTACTAATTTTTTTTGGAAGGCACAATGGTTTAACCTATTAAAATGTTACTTCAATCATGGTGTCAATATTGACTAAATAGAGTACAGTCGAGCAGTTTATATCTCTGAAAGATCAACTTTCTAAGTAATTATGTCTTTAAATTGTCAGGTTGTACGAAACATTTTGCATTAAGCGCGCAGTGTTCTAAAATTACATATTAAATTCGAATTGAATTTATGTACAAACTTGGTAGTTTTTGAATTATGAAAATTTAATATTAGATTGATTTTCTTACATGAAATAATGATCGTAATTTTGGAAGAAGCCTTTCGTGTGCTAAAGAGGTAAAAAAGAATGTGGCATAAGACCTTTTGTGCGGGTTTGTTCATTTTTCGATTTTCGAAATTAGTACTTGTATTGTTTCCAGAGAAACTGCAACATGTACAACTCCGTAGTGACCTCGCATTGAGAAGACTTGCTTTGGAACGATCCAGTTCGTAGTGCCCATGACAGGGGTGAGTGGGACGAATTTAGCCCTTTGTGACGATCATGAAAGCAACATTTGTGCGTGTGGCTTCCAGTCAGAATTACTCGAAAGTGACGCCATGGTGCGCACCAAAATTAGTTCGGAGATATGAATGTGGTCACTGATTGTCTAGTAGCAGAAAGGGTGCTTCTGGGTAGAAAGGTAATTCTGGCGTTAGACGACTTGTTCCGTAATGTAATAAAGAAACACGGTAAAAGATGGATGAAAAGATTTTTGTTGGCTTTATTGGATGTATTGAATTGAATAGGTATTTATTTTAAACGATTTAATTTGCAATATATTACGAAATATATGCGAGTCATTAAGTAAGCCGCAAGTGACTCGATAGGAAATTTTGAAATTTGAAATAAAAATAAATTTACCACTGGTTTTAATAGTACCATGGGTACAATGATATCATTGTTACAACGTAATGGATACCATGTATTGTGCTAAAGTAGTTGAAATATTGGGTTTTTCAGGGTTTTATTGATTGTTTTATTCTCTCGGCCAGCTTTTCTTTCTCGAACTACTGAAAGAAATCGAAATTCATTTACGTATTTATTTCAT